>SJYA01002142.1:211549-650492 GCA_006410615.1 Neotragus moschatus | reverse complement strand
TCATCTTAAAAAAATGAAATTCTGTTCTCATTAAACAATAACTCCTGAGGATCCCCTACTTTCAGCTCCTGGTTATCATCTTTTTTTTTTTTTTAATTTTCCTTTTCCCCCAGATTCTGGTAACCACCATTCTACCCTCTGTTACTAAGAGTTATTTTTTTTTTAAGATTCCACATAAAAGTCAGATCATTCGTTATTTGTCTTTCTGAGCCTGTCTGTTTCACTTAGTATAATTTCCTTAAGTTGTGTCATGTTGTCACAAGTGCACAGCTTCTTTCTTTTTGAGGCTGAATATGGACTGTTTTAAATGTATAATCATTTTATATAAATATTTACATATATATAAGTGGACTATTATATATATAATTATATATGTATAATCATATATAAAAAGTATGTATAAAATAAATATGGATATGATTTGTGCAAACTCCAGGAGATAGTGGAAGATAGAGGAGCCTGGTGTGGTACTGTCCATAGGGTTACAAAGAGTCAAATATGACTTAGAAACTAAACAACAATAAAAATATGAATATTATGTATATATTGTGCTTCCCTGGTGGCTCAGGTGGTAAAGCGTCTGTCTATAATGCGGGAGACCTCAGTTTGATCCCTGGGTTGGGAAGATCCCCTGGAGAAGTAAATGGCAAACCACTCCAGTACAGTTGCCTGGAAAATCCCATGGACAGAGGAGCCTGGTAGGCTACAGTCCATGGGGTCGCAAAGAGTCGGACACGACTGAGCACATTATGAATATATGTACATATATAATTTTCTTTATCCATTTGTCAAGAGACTAGGTTATTTTCATACCTTGAGTGTTGTGAATAATACTGCAATGAACATGGGAATACAGTTATTTCTTTAAGATAGTGACTGTATTTCCTTTGGATATACAACCAGAAGTGGGTTGCTGGATTGGACAGTAGTTCCATTTTAATTTTGTGAGGAATCTCCATACAGTTTTCCATAGTGACTGCATCATTTGCAATCCCATCAGTGGGGTACCAGGGTTCTTTTCTTTTCTCCACATTTTTACCCACCTGTCATCTCTTGCCTTTTTGATGATACCTAACAGATGTGCAATGACATCTCATTGTGGTTTGGGCTTCCGTTTCCTTGATGATTAGTGATGCTGATAAGCTTTTCATGTGCCTGCTAGCCATTTGTACATCTTTGAAAAAATGTTTATTCAGGTCTTTTTCCATTTTTTATTCTAAGTATTAGGAGATTTTTTGCTACTTAGTTGTAAACTGGATATATTGAAAAAAAAGCCCAAATTTCACAATAGCCTTTCTCCGTTTCTCAAATATTTATAAATTTATATTTGTTTAATTCATAGATAGGGACTATCCCTAAATTATTTGTATCTATCTAGTTTGACTAATTTTACCATGAACTATTACTTCATTTTATATATAGGTATGTTTATGAATATGTATAATACCCTAGAGAAGGAAATGGCAATCCACTCCAGTATTCTTGCCTGAAGAATCCCAAGGACAGAGGAGCCTGGTGGACTACAGTCCAAGGGGTTGCAAAGGGTCGGACATGACTGAAGCAACTTAGCATGCACACACACATGTGTATACACGTATATCTTCTGTTCAAGAATAAGTTCCTCAAAGGCATTAAATAAAAGCCACCTAATTCATGTACTTCTTTCCATTTCTGCATAAGATGATTTCTTCTACCTGGTACTCATTCAAGTAAAGTTNCCTGGTGGACTACAGTCCAAGGGGTTGCAAAGGGTCGGACATGACTGAAGCAACTTAGCATGCACACACACATGTGTATACACGTATATCTTCTGTTCAAGAATAAGTTCCTCAAAGGCATTAAATAAAAGCCACCTAATTCATGTACTTCTTTCCATTTCTGCATAAGATGATTTCTTCTACCTGGTACTCATTCAAGTAAAGTTTCTGGTATTAATAAAGGCAGATGTCTTTAATTGCAACATTACTCATTTAAAATATTAAAAAGGTAGAATGAGTAAAGATTTTAGAGGTTCTCTAACATTAGCCAGTTTGAGTTTGTCAGTAGGAAATGGAAGCCTAAACAAAATTTTTAAACTTGAAAGTCACAGTCCAACTTGTACTTTAGAGAGATGAATCCGGCATCATAGATTTTATTGCTGCAGGGAGGTTTCAGAACAGGGAGGCAATCTGGGAGATAATTCCAATAGGTAATTCAACTAGTGAAGAGGTAATGAGTATCTGAAATAGAGTGGAACAAATGAAGATGAGAAAGGGAGGTAGAAAAGCAAGACTATTGTTTAGGTATCAGATATAAGACTCAGGAGGTTATCGTTTTAGGGAACATTGAAGAATTTAAAATTTTGACATCAAAATTTTTTAAGTCTGAGAGATTTCAAGAAGAGTCAAGCAACTGTCAGAAATAGGGAAATGTGAAGTTTTTGGATAAAACTCATTTTGGGATTTAGACTCTGGGGTACTTGTGGCCATCTGGGTAGAGATGTTTAGGAAACAGCAGTTGTGTTNGCCATTCCCTTCTCCAGTGGACCACATTCTGTCAGACCTCTCCACCATGACCTGCCCGTCTTGAGTTGCCCCGCGGGCATGGCTTAGTTTCCTTGAGTTAGACAAGGCTGTGGTCCTGGTGTGATTAGATTGACTAGTTTTCTGTGAGTATGGTTTCAGTGTGTCTGCCTTCTGATTCCCTATTGCCACATCTATCATGTTACCTGGGTTTCTCTTACCTTGGGCGTGGGGTATCCTTCGTGGCTGCTCCAGCAAAGCACAGCCGCTGCTCTTTACCTTGGATGAAGGTTATCTCCTCCTGCCACCCTTCCTGACCTTCAACGTGGGATGGCTCCTCTAGGCCCTCCTGTGCCCGCACAGCCACCACTCAGCCAGCGCACTAAGCGCGGGCAGCCGGTGCAACATTTCATGCAAAGATGGCTTATAAAGGTCTNGCCGCTGCTCTTTACCTTGGATGAGGGTTATCTCCTCCTGCCACCCTTCCTGACCTTCAACGTGGGATGGCTCCTCTAGGCCCTCCTGTGCCCGCACAGCCACCACTCAGCCAGCGCACTAAGCGCGGGCAGCCGGTGCAACATTTCATGCAAAGATGGCTTATAAAGGTCTCCAAGTCAGTTCGGCCTAAAGGCTCAAAACTGACTTGACAAACCAGTATATTAGACTTTTACATTGTTCTCCTAATCCATGTTAATGAAGCTATTTATATGCAAATCTGCCTTTCTTCAAGGTTGTGTCAATAGTTTTATGGCCAAGGATGACTCACCTGGTGCCAGTGTTATCTCAAAATGCATGTTGTGGGTGAGGGGCCTGGTGCCATTCTCTGAGTATTGAGACATATCCTTTCTCTGATTAGCAGCCTGCTAGTAGCTATATAGTTCAGTCAGTTCAGTCGCTCAGTTGTGTCCGACTCTTTGCAACCCCATGAATCGCAGCACGCCAGGCNGGTTCAGGATTGGGAACTCATGTACACCCATGGTGAATTCATGTCAATGTATGGCAAAACCAGTACAGTAATGTAAAGTAAAATAAAGTAAAAATAAATATTAAAATAAAGAAAACCCTAAAGATGCTATCAGAAAATTACCCAATCAATGAATATTTGAACCACAGTGGAATTTGTTGTGCCTCTTAAATGTTTACACTGTATTTGTAAGTTCAGTTCAGTTGCTCAGTCGTGTCTGACTCTTTGCAACTCCATGAATTGCAGCACGCCAGGCCTCTCTGTCCATCACCAACTCCCGGAGTTCACTCAGACTCATGTTCATCGAGTCCGTGATGCCATCCAGCCATCTCATGCTCTGTCATCCCCTTCTCCTCCTGACCCCAATCTCTTCCAGCATCAGAACCTTTTCCAATGAGTCAACTTTTCGCATGAGGTGGCCAAAGTACTGGAGTTTCAGCTTTAGCATCATTCCTTCCAAAGAAATCCCAGGGCTGATCTCCTTTAGGATGGACTGGTTGGATCTCCTTGCAGTCCAAGGGACTCTCAAGAGTCTTCTCCAACACCACAATTCAAAAGCATCAATTCTTTGGCACTCAGCCTTCTTCACGGTCCAACTCTCGCATCCATACATGACCATAGGAAAAACCATAGTCTTGAATAGACAGAACTTAGTCGGCAAAGTAACGTCTCTGCTTTTGAATATGCTATCTAAGTTGGTCATAACTTTTCTACCAAGGAGCAAGCGTCTTTTAATTTCATGGCTGCAATCAATTCTTTGGTGCTCAGCTTTCTTCATAGTCCAACTCTCACATCCATACATGACCACTGGAAAAACNACGTCATGCGAAGAGTTGACTCATTGGAAAAGACTCTGATGCTGGGAGGGATTGGGGGCAGGAGGAGAAGGGGACGACAGAGGATGAGATGGCTGGATGGCATCACTGACTCGACGGGTGTGAATCTGAGTGAACTTCGGGAGTTGGTGATGGACAGGGAAGCCTGGTGTGCTGCAATTCATGGGGTCGCAAAGAGTCATTCACAACTGAGTGACTGAACTGAACTGAACTGAGGAGGTGAAGACATTTTTGTATGAATATGGCTGCCAGGGACTTCCCTCCACACAGAGGGCATATTCTCTGAGAAAGTGAGGTATTTGTGCCCAGCACCAGAAAACTTACTGCAAGGAGGAATGGCTCACCAGGAGAGGAAAGAGGTTAGGAAAGAGGTTGGCTGTGTGGAGCAGGTCTCCTCCCAACCCACCAGCTCAGTGTCTCCCTGGGGAAGGAAGAGTGAGGGGGTGGGGCAGGAGGGTCACAGCACAGCCAGGGGAGCTGCCTCCATCCAGAGGGAACTGTCCTGAGGGGGATAGATGGTTCTGCCCCCTAAAATACAGGATAGAAAGTGGCAGCGCCAGCATCTGTCCCAGAGTGAATCCTTGTAGGTGGTCTTTCCCAGCTTCCCCTCACAGTCTCTCTTCTTTCTCTCATTCCTGGGTCACTGACAGAAATAGTGCCAGATGGAGCCATATTGGGGCCTGAGGCAAAAGGGGAAAACAGTAATATTGGTCCTGTCTTTATTTTGTTCTTTGTGGACTTCCTGCATTGATTTTGACTTTTCAAATATTGCATTAGCATATTCTTTATTTGATTACTGAGGATTTGGTGATTCTCCTCAATTTTGCGCCTGAGGCAAACTTCTTACTCTCCTCACTCTGGTTCCACCCCAGTCTGTCAGAGGTGTTTCAAGGGTAACCTGAGCTACATTTCCTTCCTCAGCAGCCAACCTTTCCTGACTCCTTGGGTTAAAGTTTAATGTACCGTGGTTTTGAAAGATAATTCTTCCCCTGCATATGCGTATGTGTGCACAGAGTATCATTGAAAAGTTATCCAAGAAACTAGTAAGAGAGGTTGTGCCTGGGGAGGGGAAATGGAAGTGAGGGGGTAGGATGGAAGGGAGATTCATCTTAGAAAATGTATTTTTAAAATTTTTAGGGAAAATCTTATTAAGATAGATATTTTCCCCTATTATAAAACCAATACTTGTTCCCTGCAGAAAAGGGAACAGAGACTATAAACAATTAGAATTTCACCACCCAGAAATAACTCTGTTAAACTCTTGGTGCTTTTATTTTTTTATTCATTTAAGTAGAGATGATCAAAACGGTGTATTTCATAAACAACATTTTCTGACTTTTTGTCCATTTGACATACATAATGAATCAATTTCTAAGTTAATAAATATTTCCCTTCAATATTGTTTTTAATGGTTGCCTACCACTCCATTTCTGAATGTGAACAATTTATTTGACCAATCCCCTATTCAGTTCAGTTCAGTTGCTCAGTCGTGTCCGACTCTTTGCGACCCCATGAATCGCAGCACGCCAGGCCTCCCTGTCCATCACCAACTCCTGGAGTTCACTCAGACTCATGCCCATCGAGTCAGTGATGCCATCCAGCCATCTCATCCTCTGTCGTCCCCTTCTCCTCCTGCCCCCAATCCCTCCCAGCATCAGAGTCTTTTCCAATGAGTCAGCTCTTCACATGAGGTGGCCAAAGTACTGGAGTTTCAGCTTTAGCATCAATCCTTCCAAAGAAATCCCAGGGCTGATCTCCTTCAGAATGGACTGGTTGGATCTCCTTGCAGTCCAAGGGACTCTCAAGAGTCTTCTCCCTATTGCTAGATATTAAATCTATTTCCAAGTTTTAATGATTATAAACACTGCTGAGAAGAACAACCTTGCTATGAGATCTCTTGGCATATGCCTGATTACTCCCTTATGATAAATCCCTAGAACACATCTTGCTAGTTCCAAGAGTAAGCAGTCACTTTGAGAATTTTTTTAGTACCTACTGCCAAGCTGAAACTGTTAGTTGCTCAGTTGTGTCTGACTCTTTGTAACTGTATGGACTGTAGCCCTCCAGGCTCCTCTGTCCATAGAATTCTCCAGGCAAGAATATTGGAGTGGGTACCCTTCTGTTCTTCAAGGGATCTTCTTGACCCAGGAGTCGAACCCAGGTCTCCTGCATTGGAGGCAGATTCTTTACTGTTTGAGTCACCAGGGAAGTCCACCTACTGCCAAGCTACTCTCCAAAAAGCTGATACTGGTTTGTACTCCTACAGTGTGTAGGCATCTTAATTTAAAGCCTGAGCCTTTGGCAGTCTGAGCAGATTATGATGTGAACCTATCTAAACACATATAACCTGAACATGACTGTAATATTCTCTTCTTGTAGTAAGACCAGGCACACAATTAAAGTCCATCATGGGCTGGAATACTGAAAACAGCTCGGAGGAGGGGCTAAGATAGTCTGAGACAAGAAGCTGGGAACCCAGAAATAGAATTGCAAATAGAATTGCAATAGAATTGACCTACCCCTCCTTTCTGTAGGTCACCGTGGCAGTGAATTCTGATCAACTGGGAGATGAAGAAGAGCCCCTCCCCCATTTATCTTAACTCTCATCACTTTCTAAGCTTTTTCCACATTTCTATTCCTTTCTTTAAATTTTGGATTCTCAAGTGCCTTACTTCCCCCAAGAAGCACTTTAGGCAATGAAAATCATCACAATAATATCCTCTTTTTAGAGGGGCTGGAAAAGGCATTTCTGTTCAAATTTGCTACCTGCTATTTCCTTGGGTCTCAGATTTGCATGTTCCACAAATTACCATCATCATTATTGCCAGGAGAACTTCACAAAGCCTCTTGCTGGGGCAGCTCTGTTTCAGACGGGCTATCCTTTCTTCCTGCAGACTCCAGGGTTAAGCTGACTTTTTATCCCTTTCACAGCTGCCACAGCCTATTCTCCACCTTGGGCTTTTCTTTCTCAAGCAGGACATCTCTTTTAGGAGTCTAATTATTGTTGTGATCGTCTTACCTAGGTGGTTAAGAGGAGTAAGGTGAAGAAGCTTCATTCTGTGCTCTCTCTACACAGGAATCTCTACTGCAGTTGTTCCCCCTTTTGGGAAAAGAGAGAAGTCAGGGCCATTTTTCAGTCCAAGGTTCACAGAGTAACTTCACAGATATGAACTGAAAGCAAATTTCTCTCGTCCATATGACTCCACAGAAGAATGCTTTGGTTTATTAAACATCCCTGTAAGTCAAATAAGAGTTGGAATTTGAGGAACAGGTAGAGAGAAAGTCTGAGTGCTGGTCATATCCTTGGGTGCTGGGGGTGAGGTTGGACCCCTCCTGCCAGAGTGAGGGCTTGTGATCCCGTATTTCTCCTCTGGCTCTCATCAGCCTCTTCTATCAGGTCAGTTGTAAACCCGGTTCCTTAAGTCTTAAATGTACCCAGGGGCTCAGAACAGACAAGGAGGACTGGAAGACTGGTCCCTTTCCTGTCTTTTTCTTTCGTCCCCACATGCAGTAAATAGGTTTCTTTTCAGTTGTTAATTGCCTCGTGTTACAGAGTGTTTGACTCAGATAAGCCATTTGAGTGGACCGAGGAGAATAGTAATAGGCTATAAACGATTGAAGTTAGCCCACCAAAGTCATTCTCCAGAACCCTCCATGATGATCTATTTCCTCAGTTGCAGAAGCATATATACCATGTCTCTCACATCAAGGGATTTTAAACCACTAGTTAATAGAAAAAAAGAATTTGGGTAATAAAATCAACAGACTCATGCCAGGCATAAAGATTAAGGCAATTTTCTGAAGTTCTCCTCTGTTGTTCTTTGATCTGCATAGACATGGAAATGGACTGCCTATTGTTTTCCAGAACTCTGTGTCAGACTCCCTTTTGAGAGGACCCAGAGAAAGAGGCTCCATCTCTCTTTATCACTAAATCTTCAGGTGGAGGGGAGCTTCTGAAGGTGCTCCTCATTCCAGGCCATGGGATCACTCCTTTTCCCCTCCAGGCATTGTGTAGAGCCTCAGGTATACACCATCTTCAAGCTAAAAATGAGCAATGGGGGATGGGGGGGGTCTTTTTTCGAAATTTGGAAAACATTGTTAGTGGATAGAAATTTCTCTACTTTAAATTTCGTTCTCTTAAGCCTCTGACACCAGATCCTCCACTTATTTAAACTAGAATCTAGCATTAGATGCTGTCCGATAGTGTGAAAATTTTATGTTGAGCTATTTTAAGTTTAATACGACCGTATTTCATGATGTTCCACAAAGAGCACCACCACTGATCGCTGTGTAGCCATAAACGACAAGCTTGATCAACACTGGAATAGATCATCCACATTCTTTTCAACCCAAGTGGGGCATTTACATCGTAGAAAGATGGTGGGTCCATTTTAAGGTATGTATTTGTAAACATCTTCTGTTTGCCTCTAAACAAAGCATAAGCAAACTTCAGCAGAGGGATGAGCCTCTCAACACTCTGGCCCCTCTGCTCCTTGACCTTCTCACATCCAGCCACAGTTTCTTCTAGTCTTCCCCCAACCCCTCACTCCTATGACCATAAGAGTGCAATTAACAGAAACTATACCTCTTCTCAGGGCTTCTCCAGTGGCTCACCAGTAAAGATCTGCCTGCAATGCAGAAGACTCAGGAGACATGGGTTTGATCCTTGGGTTGGGAAGATCCCCTGGAAGAGGACATGGAAGCTCACTCCTATATTCTTGCCTGGAGAACCCCATGGACAGAGGAGCCTGGCAAACTACAGTCCATAGGGTCGCAAAGGGTCAGATGTGACTGAAGTGACTGAAAACATGTGCAAACCTCTTCAGATCTCAGTTTCAAACATTTTCCAATCCACCTCCTCTCACTCCATTTTTCTTGCCTAAATACTTCCTCTATCATGAATCTTTGACTTCATAGAGACCCCTAATCCTTGACCACATTCATTTTCCATTTTCTATCAGCAGCTGCCTAGTTTCACATCCTTTCTTGTCCAGCCGAGATTCTATGGTCCACCATTATAATTCCTTCACAAATACTCTCCACTTCTTACTCTTCTGTCCCTTCATTGGGCTTGTCTTACAGAACTCCTCTACTGGACTTCTACACACTGCACTTCGTCTCTGTGCCTGCTCCCAAGCAGCTGACCCTAGATGGAGACAGTCAATAAAGCACACTGGTTTTTAATTAAGTTCATGATGCTCTGTTTCAGTTGGGTACTCATCACTGCCTGGCAATCTTACACTGTCCTTCAGGTAAACTTACTCTCCATTTCTGAAGATGATCATGTTGTGCCTTCCCTTCTTCTCCCAACTCCTCATTCCCCTACTCCATACTCGATCTCAGTTGATGATGACCTCAGCCTTTTTTGATGAAATAGAAACTATTGGATGCTAATTCCCTACTGAAACTGAAAATCTGCCTGCATCAGCAATAATTTTCTCCTTCCCTCATACTGCCATGGAGAAGATATCTCTTCCCTGTTAAGGGCCGGTCCCTCAGGAACCTTGGTTCTGTCTTCCTTTATTTCTCAAAGATTGCATTTATTTGGCTATCTCTCCCCTGTCTCTCTCTCATCATTTCTCTCCTCCCTCTCTACCAAGTCATTCATATCATGTAAGGCATGTTCCAAGCTTATAAAACATGAGAATGAGAATGGCTTTCTGTGATCCTACCAATATGATTTTTGTTTGTTTGTCTTTTGGTTTTTGTTTGTTTCCTTTTGCTGGGAGAAGGAGTTGCTTGTTTTAGTCTCACACATATTTATTACTTGACTCTTTCCCATCTGACTTCTACTTCCACATGACTGAAACGCCTCTCCTCACGGTTACTGATGGTTTTCATGTGACCACATTAATCCTCATCTTGAACTTCCAGGAGAATTTGGTGCCACTGATTACACTTCCTTCTTGAAACATACAACTCTCTGTGTATGTGTGCTTTTTAGCTCTTAGTTTCCTTCCAAAACTTTAAAACTGTGGTGTTGGAGAAGACACTTGAGAGTTCCTTGGAAAACAAGGAGATCAAACCAGTCGATGTTAAAGGAAATCAATGCTGAATACTCTTTGGAAGGACTAATGGTGAAGCTGAAGCTCCAATAATTTGACAATCTGATGCAAACAGCTGACTCATTGGAAAAGACCCTGATGCTGGGAAAGATTGAGGGCAGGAGGAGAAGAAGGTGACAGAGGATCAGATGGTTGGATGGCATCACTGATTCAGTGGACATGAATTTGGGCAGACTCTGGGAGATAGTGAGGGACAGGGAAGCCTGGCTTGCTGCAGTCCATTGAGTCATAAAGAGTCAGACACGACTGAACAGCAACAGTTTCCTTCTTACTCCACTGTCCACTCCTTTTAGTTTCTTTTGTTGGATTCTCCTCTTCTGCTAGAATTCTCAGTGCTGGACTTCCTTGAGACCAGATCATGGATTCCCTCTTTTCTCTTTCTTCATTATCCTTCTGGATGTTGTCAGCCCCATGATTTTAAAATACCACATATCTTCTGGTAATTATCATATAATCAAAGTTTCATCTCTAGTCCAGCTCTATCATCTGAACTCTAGACAGACCTCATAAGCAAATCCCTACTTCCCATATTCCCCAAATGTCCCACTGACAATTCATAGTTAGTATGTCTAAAAGAACTCTTCACTCAAACTTGCTCTCATCCTGTCTGCTCATCTCAAGAAATGTCACTGCCACCCATCCAATTACCTAAAGTAGAATTCTAGAAATCATTCATGATTCTTTCCTTACCCTCACCAGTGACAAATTCTGTCAAATGCCTCCAATATACATTCTGCATTCATTTACCTCTTTTTCCACTGCTTTCTCCAACACACCACCATCACTTTCCAGTAGGATTACTGAATTCCCCTTCTAATTAGGCTTCTTGGTTCAACTTTATCATCTTTATTCCCCAGACAACAAACAAATGTAACCTTTATACAAAATATAGATCACACCTTCTACCTGTGTAACACCCTTCAATACACTGTACTGAGGCTGAATGCAAGCTCCTTTCCTTACCTAAGACAACAATTATGCAATCTGTCCCAACTTCCATTCTGTTCATTCCAGCAAATCTGGTTTCATTTAAACATTTTGCAGAGTTTCCCTCCTCTGAAGTGGCCAGCTGCCCCAGACTGTGAACCTCAAATGATCTCCATGGTCTCTTCACATACTTCTTTATTCTCATCTTTCCACTGAGATGTCTCAAAGAATTCTTTTTTTAGCAAGGTATCTAAGGAAAATACTTCTCTTCCTGCTCATTATCTACCTTTAGTAGATATCTTTAGCTACTGATAAAGGTACCTTGCTGCTGCTAAGTCGCTTCAGTCGTGTCTGACTGTGTGACCCCAGAGACGGCAGTCCACCAGGCTCCCCCGTCCCTGGGATTCTCCAGGCAAGAACACTGAAGTGGGTTGCCATTTCCTTCTCCAATGCATGAAAGTGAAAGGTGAAAGTGAAATCACTCAGTCATGTCTGACTCTTAGTGACCCCATGAACTGCAGCCTACCAGGCTCCTCTGTCCATGGGATTTCCTAGGCAAGAGTACTGGAGTGGGGTGCCATTGCCTTCTCCAAAAGGTACCTTAGTACCCTTTTTAATTTCATCACACTTAGCATAGCGCAGGGGGCTTATTTTGTTGTTCATTTGCTATAATCTTTGGACTTCCCCTGGTGGCTCAGACGGTAAAGCATCTGTCTACAAGGCAGAAGGCCCAGGTTCGATCCCTGGGTTAGATCTTTACTATAATTTTTAGTTGGGATATTTACTATAATTTTCTATGATCTTCACTAGAATTTAAATTCTGAGAGCAGGATCTGCATCTTCTGTGTTTCTCATCCTGCCCCTCTGCCTGGTACAGTGTCTGACTTCCAGAAACATTGTAGAATGAATGGATGAATATTACATCAAGATATACACTATATCCAGCTCATTCAATATACTTCCTGGATCTCAGCTCACCTTTAGATCTGAGTCTCTTTTTTTATGGGATAGAAGTGGGTGACCCTAAAATTGCTTAAACTATTTTTTCATGGAAGATTAGTGTGTGCCCAAAGTGACCAAGTGGGGTTCTTATTTTTACAACCTGTTTTGCCTCCTCCAGTCCAGCAGTCACTGTAGGATAGATTACATGGTTTAAGAGAGAAACAACGGCTGTGAAGGAAGAATCCATGGATCAAAGCCCAGCGCTGCCACTCAGGAGTTGTGTAACCTTGGACAAATCACTGCCCTCTCTCGACTCTCCATTTGCTCGTCTGTAAAATGCAGAGTATTATCTGTTTAATCTACTTCAAAGGGCTATGGTGGTGATTAACTGGGAAAAATATCAAGGAAAACCCTTTGTAAATTGTAAAACACTGAACAAATGCTTTCCAAGGGTTTCACGAAGCTTTTCTTGTCAAGAAGTAACCAGAGACATTCAGATCCCTCCGCGGAATGGTTTAAAGGATGTCCTGTCCCAGTGCTTGACTTCCACTCGTCGGAGGCTTCGCCACAGGCCTATGATCTCTTCCCATCCCGACCTCCTACGTCCTGCTTGTGCTTTTCCCACAGTGAACAAACATGTCAGCTGTTTCTGCTCCATCACACACAGCTCTTGTTTGGTGGGACAGATAGAACCTGGGGCTGGCTGACTATACGGTCGGAACTGCGCTCCAGCAGTAGAGGGTGGTATTTCCTGTGTGGTCCCATGAGGTTGAGAGTCCGGAGCGGCCAACACACCAGCTGCTGCGCTCGCTCTCGCCCACCCTCAGCCCAGCCTTGCCTTTCGCAGTGCCTACATAAATGCTCTAGTTGGCTTGGCTGCTTCCCATCCTAGATCCCTTAGGAGGAGGGCCCCTTGGCTCTCAGAGAGAACTGCCCACTGCCCACTGCTCAGGTGTGCTTTACAAAGCAGTTTCCCTGGCTTCCTCAGCTTGGGAGTGTGTGGATCCCAGAGTGACTCTGTTGAGCTCGCCTGTGGGTACCCAGAGCCTGCATAGCTGTGGTCTCTCCAAGCCTTCCCAGGACTCAGAGCTCGGCTTGTGCCACGCCTTTCTGCTTTCTGTCGCACCAGCCCTGGCTCTCTGTCCTTCCCATCCTCTCTGCTAACCTCCTGGCACCCGGAAGATGAGCTGTTTTAGTGGGTTTCCTTTCACAGTCTCCACACCCTGCCTCACAGTCTCTACTGTGAGAAGAAACGGAGGAGGCTATCCTGCAGTCACCATGCAAAGCACATCAGGATAAAATTTTTCTCAATAACCAGTTTTAAACTGCAGTAGAGTTAAGGCTTCCCTGGTGGCTCACATGGTAAAGATTCTGCCTGCAATGCAAGAGACCCAGGTTTGATCTCTGGGTCGGGATGATCCCCTGGAGAAAGGAATGGCTACTCACTGCAATATTCTTACCTGGAGAATTCCATGGAGGAGGCTGGCGGGCTACAGTCTATAGGGTCACAGAGTCGGACACAACTGAAGCGACTTAGCATGCACACCAGACGTGTGATTGAGAGCAGCAAGCCTGCCAGCCCCTGCCTGTCCTCCACCCAGTCCTTCCACCCTCTCTCCTCATGTTCAAAGGCCCCTGCTGCAGGAGTCCAGGAAGATGGAAGGTGTCATAAGATCTATCAAGGCTGTTTATGATGGAATTTGTCAGTTAGTCCTGGATTGGCCTGGAGGAAGTTTCGGGATCTCCTCCCAGCTTCTGTCATCCTAGTTCCCACTGCCAGGAGGACTCACCCCTATCCCAGACTCCATTAATTCTAACCATATTTCACCTACACACAGTGAACCCCAGGATACCAAATCATGCTATCCCTTTGTCTTCAAAATGGCCACAGGATGCGGTCCCGGGATGGAGTGCGGTCTGTCTCTGTGGATGGCCAGAGCTCCCCTGCACTTGAGGCCTGGAGCATTGCAGCTCCGGTCCCTCGGGGTCCAGCTGCAGAGGTGGCCTCCGTTCAGTGTGCTGAGGAGAGGGCTGCAGAGGCCATGGCTAGCAAAGAGGGGAGAGGTGGGTAGCTACTCAGGAAGCGCCAGTCGGAGCCTGACAAATGGAGGGACTTTCTGTGAGATCAGCAAAAGAGGAGGCACAGACACTTGACCTGGTTTGGAATTATTGCAAATCCATCAGGCTCTGTGCAAATTGAGACCATAATTCAGATTGTTCATATCATCACCAGCCTCCCCATTTCCATTAAGCCCTGCTGTCCATCTCCCCTGGGCCCAGCTCTGTCCAGCAGCTAATGGAAAGGGTCAAGCTAGCACTAAATTAACAAACCACTCTGGAGGGGTGGGTCCCAAGCCCAGCCCTTCCAGCCCAGAGGCCATGATTAACCTTGGACGGGGTCCTGTCACCTCTTTCTCAGCCTCGGGTGCAGTTTTGGCAGAAAGATGCTTGTTGACAGGGTGCGGTGGACCAGGTGTAGAGCTGGCGACCATATGAAGTGGGTTTGAACCCCAGCTGTGTAGCTCCTCAGCCTCATGACCTCAGCTGATTTATATAAATCACTGAAACCTTGGATTTCTCATCTGTAAAATGAGAAAGGTAAAAGATATACCTGCTCTATTTGCCTAATACTATATCTGGTATTAAGCCAATGCTAATGATGTAGGTGAAGGTGTTTTTTTTTTTGTTTTTTTTAATTTTTGGCCATGCCATGCAGCTTGTGGAATCCTAGTTCCCTGACCAGGGATTGAAACCAAGCCTCCCATGTTAGAAGCACAGAGTCCCAACCACTGGTCTGCCAGGGAAGTCTGGCGAAGGTCTTTTGTGGTTTATGATACACTATGAAACATGGGTGGCTATGAATACTCCCCCCAGCCTGCCCCCCATCCCCGGCCAGTTGGCATCATGGGCCCTGTGCTAAATGAGAGCCCAGCAGACATCTGGCTGCTGTTCAGACCATCCTTGTCTCAGGGGCTGGGCCTCTGTCCAGTCCCACTGTGGATCGTGCTTCCTCACATGAGAGGCTTAACTGAAGTGCGTCAAGCACCATTCGGGCAGGCAGCAAATGCTCAGAGGCTGGGGTCCCCACCCTCCCCCTGGGCCCTTGCTCCGAGGACAGGGAAGTGGACAGCGCCAGTCCTGGGCACTTCTGTGACAGGCCCTCCACTGGCTGTTCTCCTTGCGCTTGTAAACTCTGCTGGCCTTCACAAAAACCTTTTGAAGAGGGTATCATTACCCTCACTTTACAGAGGAAGAAAGGGAGGCATAAAGAAATAGTAAATGAATTAATCTAATTAAATGAATTAAAGCCAGTAAGCAGGATCTGGGTTTGATTCACTCTGCCCCAAAGCCCACCTCTTCCACTTCCTTTCTTTGAACTGACCTTTCTGGGGCCCAGGTTAAGGACCAGGGATAAGGGATAATGGGATTCCTTGTTGAGAAAGGCGGGGGTTGCCCAGCAGCAGCAGCCCAAGAGTTTCCCCCAACCCCCATCCCTGAGGCCTGAGCCTCAGGTCTGCTCTCCAAAGCTCAGGGCTCATCCTGACTCCAGTTACACCTGGGAGCCCCTCCGGTTCACCTGAGCGATGCCCTGCACCCCACCACCCCCCAGCCCCACCCTCCTGGCCGCATCACCCGGAGACCCTGCTGGGGCTGAGGCTCCCTTATCTGGGGGTGCCCTGGCCTGGCCCACAGGCACGTGTGACCCCTGCCCTCTAGTCCCTGTTAGTCTTGTCCTCACAGCTCCCCACAGCTGGGGCTCCTTTCCTGGACTATGAAAACAATTTTCAATTTAATATTTTAAAGGCTTCTTTTCTAAATTAAATCAAATGGGAGAGCAGCCTCGAGGAACAAAAGACCTCTTTTTAACGCTGAAATGGAAGTTAGCTGGAAGAGGGGAAAATAATGTCCGAAGAGGATCCAATCCTCTTCTCTACGTGGAGCCATCTGATGTCTTGCTGGGCCTGTCCACCTGCTTCCGGGACATGCAGATACTGAGGCAGGAGTTAAGTTGGCTGCCGCAGAAACCCCGACTCTAAGCTCTCAGGAAACCTTTGGAAGGTTGACTTAATTTTCCATATTTTACGGAAGATGTATGTTCTCACGTGTGTGGTGATCAGGCTCTGGGACACCACGGAAGTGTACCATTCCAAGGCCCCCGTGTGGTAGGTCTCTTCGCTGCTGAGGAGGGCCTGCTAACTCTTCCAGAGGGAGGGATCAGAGCCAGCACCTGAGTGGCTGTGGAAAGTATGCCTCCATCCCTTCAGCTGGGGAGCACCTGGTCTGGGCGCTGGCCCAGGACTGCCACAGGGCCCATCTGAGTGGGGTAGGAGCCCAGGGAAAATGGCAAGGCCTTCTGCCCCCAGTCAAGAAGGACGTCGGACACCCAGCTTTCTCAGTGGTTGTCTGAGAACATATTTAAGGTGGCGTTGGCACCAGCCTCCAGAGGCATGGTTTCCTGTACAGGTCATTCTGGTCTTGCCTCTGCATCCAGGCTGCTGGTTCCCTGCCTCCTTGGCGCCCCAGGCGCTGGTCACAGCCTAGCCTCACCTTCTCTTGGCTGTTGAGCTCTTTCTGCCTCTTCTCCTCCAGCCTTCCCTCTAAGTGCTGACCAGATGTGGGCCTCAGCATTCAAAGGTTTGTGTTAGGACTTCACTAGTGATCCAGTGGCTAAGACTCCGAGCTCCTGATGCAGGGGGCCCGAGTTCAATCAGGGAACTGGATCCCACATGCCACCACGAACCGTTCACATGCTGCAGCTAAAGTTCCCATGTGCCCCGAGGAAGACCCAGCGCAGAAAAACAAACAATAAAACAACAAACAAAGGCTTGTGTCCAGAAGGCTGGCCAGACTCTCAGAGGCTGGGCAGCCCCTCTCAGCTTCCAGGCACTCAGATGTGACCCCTGCTGGTCACACCTGAACTGGCCTACACGGGAGATCTGTCCTGGGCTGGGTATCTGGCCGCAGGGTCTGGTGGGTGTATGCATTTGTTTAATCACTAGACAACCAGGCACTCCTGAGTGAGCCCCATAGGCAGCGCAGCCACACTAGAGGGGTAGCCACGGTACCCGCTGCTGGGGCAGCCTCAGGGCGTGATGGCACCACGGGGCCCTCCAGACCACAGCCAGGAAGCTGAACCTGTGGGCTGCACTGTACTGGCTCCTCCCATTCCCTTGTCTCGGTTATTAAATCTTTGCTGGTTGGAGAGGAAAGCCCCTCCTAGGCTTCCTCTGGGGTAGGCCTTCTGGTAAACGGTTTACACTGAGGTGTGATGGTGGGTAGGCACCTCATACCTTCATTTTCCCCTTGGGCATTTTTTAGCAGAGAAGGGCCTGAAACCAGCAATGGCGTCACCAAAGTCCAGAACAAAGAGCCTGTGGAGGAGTGATCCTTAGACAGGGGCCGGCCAAAGCCTTTCTCAGAACACGGATGGTGGCAAATAACACTTGCTGCTCAGGGTGTCTACTGGTGCCAGGCATGTGCTCCTTTACTGTCCTCTGCTAGCAAGCCCCTTGTTCTGTCTGAATTCTGATTCCCGGGAGCTGTGGTTTGGGCAAGCCACTTAACCTCTCTGAGCCTCTGAGCCTCTCTGAGCCTCTGGTTTGCAGGTAAGAATACTGGCCTCGTGGAGATCTTGGGACGATTATATTTGCATGTTACTTACTAGGCTCCTGGTCCTGTGATCAGCCCATATTAAACCCTCCATAACTGATAGCTCTTTGAATCTTCATATCCATCTCCTTCTCTGTAAAATGAGCATGATTTTGTGAAGTCGAGTGAGAAAATGTAGGTTAAGATGCTTTGCCAGTGTGAAGGGTTGAGTGGAAAGTATTTCTGTTATTGATTTTATTTTATTATTGCCCTAGGGGGGTTCCAGGCAGCCCTCTTCCCTTGGTGCTAATCCAGCCCAAACCTCCCTGGGGTAGAGCAGTCCTTCCAGCTTCCAGGTCTGGATCTACCACAGTGCAATCCCATGTCACTCCCTCCAGAATCATGGAATTGTCCACGGATGGGCCTTTGACTCCCCAGATGGTGTCTCATCAGATAAGCCACAGAGATCAGCCACATCTGAAGGTTATTTATTACTGAGGGTCTGAGATAACTCTTACCAGAGCGCCTCTGGGGTTTTGTCAGAACAAAAGAATGAGAGTGGGTCATATCTTCCAGCTTCCCAAGAGCCAGCCTTTGGAAAACACTGTCTTCTCATGATTGCTCTTCCTTTCTGTCCTTGCCAAGGTTTTTTTTTTTAACTTTTTATTTTACAATGGAGTATAGCCAATTAACAATGTTGTGATAGTTTCAGGTGAACAGTGAAGGCACTCACTGTTCCACACGTATACGTGTGCCCCTTCTTCTCCAAACTTCCTCCCCATCTAGGCTGCCAATAACTTTGAGCGAAGTTCCCTGTGCTATACAGTAACTCTCCAAGCTTTCATGCGCCATCCTTTCTGAGTATTCATGGTAACAGACCATTCTGGTGGCCTTCTCTTCTCATTTCATTTAGTTTGCTGGGTAACTCTTCTGATTTTTGCGGGCCCTACTCAAATGCATTGGGGTACAAAGGAAAAAGTTTAGAATTTAATATCAGAAAACTCAGTGTTGATCCTTACTAGCTGGGTGATTTTGGGAAAATCACTTAACTCCTTTGTGCCTCTGTTTTCTTTATTGGGTAAAGTGGAATGATAGTCAAAGGAGATAATAGGTATTAAACAGTCTTGTGAACAGTAAATGCCATACAAACCTGGTTACAAGTCTCAGGACCCAGTGCTATTATTCCTAGATACTCAATAAAAGGGAGGAAGAGAAAAGTCAGCACTTATTTAGAAGCTACCAAGTGCCAGGTGCTTTTACATATCCTATTCATTTAATATGTTTTATTGTCTGCACTATTGAAATGAGAAAAACCTAGGCTTAGTTAAATGGTTTTGTTCAACATCATACAGCTGGTACTCAGAGGATTTGAATCTGTGTGACACCAGAAGAAGGCTATTTCTGCTTGTGGTCAGCTGAAGAAGAGCCCCAGATGGTCCTAAGGGTCCTAATCCGCAGAAGGTGAGTGTCACTTTGTATGGCAAATACAATATAAGATGGGGCAAATATTCTGGATCACCCAGGTGGGGCAGAGTGTGGACAAAGAATGTTGCCTGCCATATCAGACAACAAAGGATGCCGTGACCATCAAGCCATCAGTCACTCCAGCCACCCCTGACTGTACACTTTGAGGGGATTCAGGAGGAAGACAAATTACTGGCTGTAGATAGTAAAGCACATATCAAAGGAGGGATTTCATGAAGCCCAAACTCTTGCATCTTCCCATACACAGAAAATTCATTAACTTACAGTGGCTGGTTTTCTTTATTTAACAATAATCGCTTGATGTTCTGACCACCTGAATTATTTTGCAAAAGCTCCTATATATCCTGGTTCCTCCCTTACCTCTTTGGAGCAGTCCCTCAGAGCTATCTGAGAAGACTGTCTTCTGGGTTTACGTCCTCAGTATATCTTCCAAATAAAACATAATTCTCAGCTATTAGGTTGTGCTTTTCTCCTCCTGCACCCCCCTCCCCCCAGTGGACAGATGTAATCACAAGTGTCTTTACAGAGAAAAGGTGACGTGAAGACAGTAACAAAGAAAGGTTTGCAAATACTTTCCCCCTCACTTTGAAGATGGAGGAAATGGTTGTGAGCCAAGGAATGCAGGAAATGCAACTCTAGAAGTTTGAAAAGCTAGGAAAGGGATTCTCCCCTAGAACCTGTGGAGGGAACCAGATCTCCTGACATCTTGGCTTTACTGAAACCGATTCTTAACTTCTGGCCTTCAGAATTGTAAGAGAATAAATTTGTTTTAAGCCATCAAGTTTGCAATAATCTGTTAGAGCAGCCATAGGAAACTAGCCAACTGCTAAATCCTTCCATGTTCTCAGCTCACCAGTTTCTTTGTTGCCCTAAAGGATAGCTTTTCCTGGTGTCTCAGTGGTGAAGAATTTTCCTTCAATTCAGGAGTCGTGGGTTCGATCTCTGGGTCAAAAAGATCCCCTGGAGGAAGGCAGGGCAACCCACTCTAGTGTTTTTGCCTGCAGAATCCCATGGACAGAGGAGCCTGGCAGACTGCAGCCCAGAGGGTCACAAAGAGTCAGACACTGCTGAAGTGACTGAACATGCGTGCACACATAGCTTTCCCCCAAATTCTCTATGCCCTGGGGCACCAGGCAGGCATCCCTCCTGGTTAAAACAATTGACAACTGACAGATCTTTAATATATGCCTATTAGGAGACAACCCTGTGAAGGATTGCCCCAAAGTGGTCCTCAAGGAGCCCATTAGTATCTGTGGTGCAACCCTAGAACTCAGCACCTCAGAACAATACACACTTTCTTAACCTCACACAGTCTCTGTGGGTCAGGAATCCACTTGCTCTTTGGCGAGTAAGTCATTCTGGCTCAGGGTCTCTCATGAGGCTACAGTCAAAATGTCAGCTGGACCACAGTTATCTGAAGGCTTGACTAGGGCTGGAAGATCTGCCTTCTATATGGAAAAATGTTTATAATTTAGTATCAGGAAATCCTATTCTGAAATTTCTCCCATTCTCTAGTAAATGATTCAGAGTTGTTGGCAGACCTCAGTTTCTTGCTTGTTATTGGCCTGAGGCCTCAGTTACTCACTACACGGGCCTGACCCTAGGGTCACCTGAGTGTCTTCATGTCATAGCAGCTACTTCCTGTAGAGAGAGAGAGAGCAAAAAGAAGCTGCTCAGCCTTTATGACCTAGTCTTGGAAGTTACAAGCCATCACTTGTTGCCTTCTGTTTATCAGAAAGAAATTATTAAGTACAGTACATATTCAAGGGAAGGAGAATTAGGCTTCAGTTTTTAAAGGGAGAATTTGTGGGTATACTCTGAAATTACCACAAGGATTTTATAGTGAGTTGAGTGCCCTGAACGTCTCACATTGGAGGACAATTCAGGGCCACCTCCAATTACAGGCAGAATTGGCCAAAAGTTCCTGTCCCTGGAGTGAGGACCAGGAAAATGAAGGTGTGGACTCCAGGGGTCAGCAAAGACCTCCAGGAGCCAGCCTTAAAAAATGGTGTAACATTAAAAAATGAATTCTACCTCATTAAAAAATTATTAAATGGAAGTGGTGAACAATATAGACATTTTAAAAATGTCTGAAGAAGTATATAAAATGTAGAAGAATATAAAGAAGAAAAGTAGAAAACATATGGGTAGAACAGGAGGAAGGGGTGCCTTCCTGACGGGACCATAGCCATGAGCAAGGGCAAGAAGTTGGGGATAAAGATGCCAGGTGCCTGTATTTTTTCAACATAAAGCAAAAGGTATCCCTTATAGAGAAGGGGCTAGATTTTGTAAACAAACAAGCAAAGCAAAACTCAGAAATGACTGTACATTAGAGGGAGGCCAACTATGCCCAAGCCAGAGGAGCTAGACTATAATTCAGAAGGAGAGGGGCATGTATTTGAAGAGGATCCAGCCTGGAGATAAGTGTCCAGAAGTGGCGGTGACTCATAGGAAGGCACAGAGTGTGTTGATTCTGACAGATCTGGGGAGAATGTACTTAGGGGGTCAAGTAGGGGAGCACCAATGTGGGGTGGGGGGAGGGTGATATTGTACAAAAATGTAGTGCAGAATAAATAGTGATAAAGATCCAAGAAAGTGCTGAAATCAGGAGACCAAAGTCAGCTATCGTGACTATACAAGACTGTACAAGTATCAGTTCAGTTTCAGTTCAGTCGCTCAGTCGTGTCCGACCCTTTGCGACCCCATAAGTATACCAAGACTCTACAGCACAAAGAGAGAAACGGTTACTGGGGCACAATTCCGGAGATGCTGGGACAGTGGAGCTAGAGATAAGCTTCTCATGAAAGATGGAAAAACAAACCATCTCTCATCCCTCATAGCTTTCTATCTATTTTATGTGGTATACCAGGCACTTTCTGTATATCACAATATACCAAGTTTTTTACATCTCTTATCTAATTTCACCCTGACAAAATTCTATAAATTAGCATTATCTTCTGTATCTGATAGGTAATGTTTTGGTTACGCATAATATAAAGACCCGACTTGAACATATAAGGATTTAATCTTTCAGGTAAAAGAAACTTGCAGCAAGATAGCCCAGGGCTGGTATGGAGGCTCCTCAGAGTTGGGACCCTGATGCTGGGAAAGATTGAGGGCAGGAGGAGAAGAGGGCAGCAGAGGATGAGTTGGTTGGAGCACATCACTGACTCAATGGACATGAGTTTGAGCAAACTCTGGGAGCTAGTGAAGGATAGGGAAGCCTGGCATGCTGCAGTCCATGGGGTCGCAAAGAGTCAGACATGGCTTAAAGACTAAACAACAGCAACAACAGAGTTATCAGGGATCCAGTGTCCTCCATCCTTCTGTTTTGTCATTCTCAGAGCATTTCTTTTTCCTCTCACACACCTCATGGCCCGAGAAGGCTGCTTAAGATCTAGTCATCACACCTACATTCTGGGCAACAGAAAGGAAAGAAAGGTGAAAAGTCAAAGAGCTTATTTCCTAGCCAAACTAGCTCTTTATAAGCAGCTTCTCTACAAGTTGCACACAATATTTTTATTTCCATCTTGTGTTGTGTGATGCTTAGTCATTCAGTCATGTCTGAATCTTTGTGACCCCATGGACTGTAGCCCACCAGGCTCCTCTATCCATGGAGATTCTCCAGGCTGGATTACTGGAGTGGGTTGCCATGCCCTCCTCCAGAGGGCAACCTTCCCAACCTAGGGGTTGAACTCATGTTGCCCACACTGAAGGTAGATTCTTTACCATCTGACCCACCAGGGAAGCCCAAGAATATTGGAGTGGGTAGCCTATCCCTTCTCCGGGGGATCGTCCTGACTGAGAAATCAAACTGGGGTCTCCTGCATTACAAATGGATTCTTTACCAGCTGAGCTGCCAGGGAAGCCCATTTCCATCTTGTTGGCCAGGTACTAGTCACTGTGCTGCTTCTAGCTGCAAAGGGGCTGGGTCTTTTAGCCTTGCATATTTATGCCCAAGAAAAATCAGAGTCTACCTCCAAGAATGAAAGGGAGACTGGGTATATGATGGCGTGCAGCATTGCTGCATTTTTGCTGCATGCCTTTTTCATGTGAGGCTTGAGGAGATCAACAGGCCTAAAATCACGTGTTGAATATTAAGCAACAGAGCTAGGTCTCAAATTCAGAATGTCTGACTCTGAAGCTTCAAAGAGAACACAGGTGAGAAGGAGAACGAAAGATAAAGCGTGGGAAAAAGTTTATCAGAGCATTTTCCTTGGACCTCGGGGTGAATTAAGGAGGCAGAGATACAGAGAAGTCAGCAGCCTGGCTCCTAATAGGGGCTCAGTAAATAGGAAGTAATGCAAAATCAAATTCTGCAGGCAATTAAGCAGTGATTTAAAAGTCAACAGAATCCATTGAGTTAAGTGAGCTGAGAGAGAGCCATCTTAGTCATTCACAGCTTGTATGTCGAGTTCTCTCCCACTCTAATGGAATAATTCACATTAGAGTTGGATGGAAGGCCAGAGTTAGAAATGACTTTAAAAGAGTCTTGTAGCCCTTCAATTTAGAGAAGGAATGAGGATGCCACCGACTTTGTATGCTGGGCTGCTGGGATCTTGGGGTAGGTGAGGGTAGGAGAGAAGGGCAGGCAGAGTGCATTGGTTTGCTATTGCTGCCAAAACAAAATACCACAGGCTAGGTGGCTTCAGCCAACAGAAGTTTATTTCTCTCTGTTCTGGTGGCTGGAAGTTCAAGATGGAGGTGTCAGTAGGGTTAGTTTCTGGTGAAGGCTCTCTCCTTGTCTTGCAGATGGTTGCTTCCCTGCTATTCCTCACTTGGCCTTTTTACTGTATATGTGCATCCTTGCTGTCTTTTCTTCCAAAAGGACATCAGTCCTATTGGATTAGGGTCCTTGCATATGATTTTATTTAATCTCAGTTACCTCCATAAAGGCTCTGTCTCCAGATGCATTTACATTCTGAGGTACTGGGAGTTAATAGGAGGACTTATAGGAAGGTACAATTCAGTCCATAACAGAGAAGGAGGAAAAAGACAAGAGAAAGAGGCAAATACGAGAATCCCAAAGGATTGGTGTTTGAAGATAAACTCTCCTCAGTCCTTCGCTGGTGGCGATGGAGAGTTAAGAAGGGAAACTGCCCAGTAGTGGCAGAGAGCCCAACAGGGGGCATGCTGGAGTCACCCTTTGTCACAGGCTTCCCAAGTTCTAATCCACCCCTAGTATCAACTCCCTTCTCTCAACCACTAACTCTTTCCTTCTTACCTAATCTTCAGTCACTCCTCAGATTGTGGTGACCCCTATACCTTATTGTTCATCTGGGAGCATATAGTAGGAAATAGCATATAGCAATTAAACTTGGGTTGGACAGATCTATATAGTTTGGACTTCATTGCCCTACTTACTTGACCCTATGTATATCTTCATGCTTAAAGGTAACCATTTAAGAAACTGCATATAGTGCATTCCGTTGAACTGGTTGGATCATTCCCAGCTGAACCTTGTCTTTGTAAAAGAATATCGGAAGCTTTGGGTGGAGAGATAGGTGTGATTTTGAATTCTGGTACCTGCAGTGAGTAACTATGTAAACAGTTCAGCTGATAGCATGGTGTCAAAGGTGACAGCCTCTAGGAAATTTACTTCCTACTTCTGTACCTACAAGGGGCACCTCTCTGATTTTTCCATCTCTAGCTGGCCACCTTGAAAATTTTTTTCTTTTTTTAGAAGACACTTTTGCATGGTTCTGAACACAGAGTCCAAGTCTTGATCTGCACCTTTTATCTTAATGGGCAGATGTTATAAAGCACTTGCTCTAATCCTCTAAACCTTAATTACATTTAAGACTATACCATTAAAATCTACTGCCATCTCTCCCATGGCTTCTGCCCCAAATTTCAGGAACTTGGCTGCATGGTCATTCTCTTGACCCTAGGCTACCATACTGCCTAGTTTTCTGCTTTGGAGAAGTGAAGGGAAAATCAGAACTGTAGTTGTTCACAGACGAGAGTGAGGTCTACAAAGTGTTCTAGATGAGGTTACGTGAGGAGACGTTGCTGATGGGAATACAGGCTGTGGAAATGCAGAGGAGGCATCCACTCGTCCCACATACCTAGACGAGACTCTGTGCAGGTGGAGTCATGAGCTACTGTGAGCGAAGTCGCTTCAGTCATGTCTTACTCTTTGCAACCCTGTGGACCATAGCTGGCCGGGCTCCTCTGTCCATGGGATTTTCCAGGCAGCTGGTGATGGTTTTATTTAGAGGAGACTCTGGCAGGCTTGGGTTGGGTAGCCATCCCTCCACTCATGGTTTTGGAATAAGAATGAGTGAAAAAAGCCCCAAGAGCCTTTTTTTCCCTTCTCCTCCCCATCCCCCCACGCCCCCATCCCTCACCCTGCCAAGCTCCTGCCTTTCCCAGCAGAAACTTTATCTAGATTCCTTCAGTCCTGCAAGTTTTATGATGCTGCTTTAAAGAGGCTGTGGATGTCTGTTGGCTACACACTTGGGATATCTGGTTTATGTTGTCTCTTATAGTCTCTGCGCTCTCCTTAGCTTAGAAGTCTGGTAGTCATCTATTATGTACAGTGTTATGCATTTCAAAGGTGCTTGCTAGGTTTTGTAGCAGGGTGCTTTCAATGCCCTGCCCATACTCTGGGGCCCTCATCTGCATTCCAGCCAGCCTTCTACTGCCAGTGCCTAAGATACCTTACCCTTTGGCTCTCTCTGGCCATCAGAGCGAACTTTGCCTGCCATGGCAGCTGGCAGGAAGTGCCTGGGAGTGAGGAGACACAGACCCCAGCTTCCTTGACCCTCAGTCTCTGAGGCACATGCTGTATACTGATCCCACAGATCCTAGCAGGACTAAGCCTGAGTATCACACTGTAAGGTATACACCATCACAACCCTACTGATTTTCTTCCTTATCCATCTCACTCCCCCTTCCCCCTACTGATGTTTCCAGAGGTCACATCTAAAGAAAATTGTTTCTCTGTTTACAACACTTCTGATGCCAAATGTGTGGAAGGTATTTCTCCTCATGCCAAGCAATTTCCAACTCACTGGACACCAACAGCTGTCCTATAATTTAATTCAGTTCTGATAATGACTACCTGGAGTCCATGTCAGACCCTACAGGCTAAAGACTCAGTCCCACAAGACTGCCTCTACTTCTGAGGCCAGTTGCAAGCCGTGGGTCCTCAGGGTCCCCACACTTCAGTCTGACTTGGCTACAAAGTCAGGAGTTCCCACAATGATCACCTCTCCCACCTCCAACTTTAGTTTTAATTGTTTGCTGAAATGGCTCAAAAAATTCACGGAAACATTTACTTACTTTTTGCCCATTTCCTATAAAGGATACAGATGAACATCCAGATGAAGAGTCACCCAGGGCAGAGTCTAGAAGGGTCTAGGCTGTAGGGATTTCTGTCCCCATGGACTTGGGGTGCACCTCCCCCTGGCACGCAGATGAGTTCACCAACTTGGAGCCTCTGTAAAACCCGTAGTTAAGGGATTTTTTTGGAGCTTCATTGTGTAGGCGTGATTGATTATTGACTCAGTCTCAGCTCTTCTCCCTTCACAGAAGATGATGGTAGAGCTGAAAGTTCCAAGCTTCTAATCCTGGCTTGGCTTTTCCGGTGACCAGCACCCGTCCTGAAGCCATCCAGGAGCCCACCAAGAGTCACCTGATTAGAACAAAGATGTTCCCATCATCCCGGAAATTCCCAAGGATTTAGGAGCTCTGCGTAAGATTCTCCCAGTGTCCCCATCACTCAGGAAATTACAAGGATTTTAGGGGCTTTGTGTCAAGAACCAGGATCAAAGACTAATATTCAAGCAGAAGATGTTTCTAGTAGCCCTAGCACTCAGGAAATTACAAGGGTTTAGGAGCTCTTTGTCAAGAACTGAGGACAGAGACAAATATACATTTCTCATTATATCAAAATCTCCTAAATGAACTATTTGCTGGAGTACCTCAGATTCCCACCACTGAGTGCCGGACATTCGAGGAGGTGCTTGTGGCACGACCTGGGGGCCACACAACACAGTGGTCAAGGTCACATCCTTCAGAGCTCGACTGCCCATGGTTCACAGTCTCAAGGTAGCTGTGTGACCTTGGGAAAGTTACTTTACACTCTTTGTGTCTTGCTTTTCTCACTTATAAAAATAATACAATAATTCCTATTTCATAGGGTTGTTGTGAACATTAAACAAAATATTGCATGCAAAGCACTCACAATAATGTCTGGCACATAGTAAGTTGTTAATATGATGGCAGTTATCACTATTATCTCAGTCAATGGCACTACCCTTTCCAGAGCTCTTTGATTCAGAAAATTCAAGGGGATTCTTTTTTTAATCGAACTATGGGCTTCCCTGATAGCTCAGTTGGTAAAAAATCCACCTGCAATGAGGGAGACCTGGGTTCGATCCCTGGGTTGGGAAGATCCGCTGGAGAAGGGAACAGCTACCCACTCCAGTGTTCTGGCCTGGAGAATTCCATGGACTGTATAGTCCATGGGGTTGCAAGGAACTGGACATGACTGAGTGACTTTCGTTCGCTCACTCACACATAGTTGATTTACAATACTGTGTTAGTTTCAGGGGTACAGCAAAGTGACTCTGTTATTTTATAAATATATAAAATATATATTATATATAAAATATATATTGTATATAATATGTAATACATATATAATATGTTATATATATATAAATAAAACATTCTTTTCCACTTTAGGCTACTATAAAATATTGAATATATTAGTTCCTTGTACTATACAGTAAATCCTTATTGCTTATCTATTTTATACATAGTGATATATATCTGTTAATCTCACCTAGTTTATCCTTTCCCCACCCTTTCCCCTTTGGTTCACGCGAACATGCTTAGTCATATTCGACTCTTATGACCCACCAGGCTCCCCTGTCCATGGAATTTTCCGGACAAGAATACAAGGAGATACAAGGGTTGCCATTTCTTCCTCCAAGGGGTCTTCCTGACCCAAGGATCAAGCCCTCGTATGATGGCAGCTTCTGCCTGGCAGGCAGATTCTTTACCTCTGAACCAACTAGGAAGCCCTTTTAAACCATGCATAATTTTGTTTTCACTGTCTGTGAGTCTGTTTCTGTTTTGTAAATAAGTTCATTTGATTTATTTTTTAGATTCCACATATAAGTGATAATATTTGTCTTTAACTTACTACACTTAGTATGATACTCTCTAGGCCCATCTGTATCGCTGCAAAGGGCAATATTTCATTCATGACTAGTAATATTCTATTGCAAATAATGTACCACATCTTCTTTACCCATTCATCTGTTGATGGACATTTAGGTTGTATCCGTGTCTTGCCTCTCGGGAATAGTACTTCTATAAACATTAGGATTTGTGTATCTTTTTGAATTAGACTTTTCATCTTTTCCAGATTATATGCCCAGGAATGGGATTGCTAGATGATATGGTAATAATTTTTAGTTTTTTAAGGAACTTCTGTACTGTTTTCCATACTGGCTGAGTCAATTTACATTCCCACCAACTGTGTAGAACGGTGCCCTTTCCTCCACACCATCGCAGCATGTATTATTTGTAGACTTTTTGATGATGGCTGTTTTGATTGGAATGAGGTGATACCTCGTTATAATTTTGATTTGCATTTCCTTGTTGATTCGCAGTGTTGAGCATCATTCCATGGGCCACATGGCCATCTGTATGTCTTCTTTGGAGAAATATCTATTTAGTTCTTCTACCCATTT
Organism: Neotragus moschatus; assembly: GCA_006410615.1. Classification (NCBI taxonomy): domain Eukaryota; kingdom Metazoa; phylum Chordata; class Mammalia; order Artiodactyla; family Bovidae; genus Neotragus; species Neotragus moschatus. Next base: position 621,473 of record SJYA01002142.1, on the reverse strand, counting down.
GTATAATTGGATCGTTTGGTTTTTTGATATTGAGCTGAATGATCAAGGTCCTTAATGCCTTTCCGTCCCTTTAAAGCCTCATGACCAAGTCTGGTCAACTGTCCTCTCCATGTTACTCAGATTCACCCAATAGGTTCCACACTCTTGCCAACACCTGTACTCCCTCCTGGATTGCAGTGACAGCCTCCTCCCCAGCCCCTGCTCCCCTGGAGGTCCTCTGATCACCCCTTCTCCACATCACAACCTGAGTGATCTTTCTGAAAAGCGGATTTCATGTCTCTTTCCTACCTGACTTCCCATTTTCCCACAGGAGAAAATTCAAGCCCTTACCTTGGCTTGAAGGACCCTATGAAATCCTCCAGATCTGACCCCTGCTGCCCTCCCCACCCCCACCCAGCCTCGCCTCTCCTTATTCCACTTGCTGGGTGCGTGTAGTCGCCTTCCACTGCCTCTAGCTTTCTGCACACATCACGGGGCTTCACATGTGTGTGCTTTTACTCATGTTGGTTGTGCTGCCTGGAAGACCTTTTCCATCTCTCTTCATCTGAATACTGTTTTCTGAGCTCACTTCAGATATCTCCGCCTCCAGGAAGCCTTCCCGGATGCTCAGGCTCGGCCTAGCACTCCTTGTCTCTTCTCTGTCACTTTGTACACCCCCAAATCACCATATACCATTCTATAGAAGTATTCTGTGTTTGTTTTTCCAGTTAAATGGCAAGCTTTTTTAAGACAGAATCTAATTTATCTTTTATCTCCAAAATCCAAGAACTTGGCGCTTAATCTGTTCTGTGTATTTTTGTGGCAGTGAACAGGGCAGGCAGACAGACAAGCTGGCAGAGAAGCCAGTACACAGACAGGGCTTAAAAAGGTGCAGCTAAGTGGGGACAGATAAGCCTCCCTGTCCAGTGCCGTCAGCTCAAGCGTGAGTGACGTTCTCTCCTCCAGCAGCGCTACAGTCCCTGCTCCCTCAGGGCTCCATTTTGGTCAAAGCAGTTTCTGGCTTGCAGTGTCCTGTCCTTTGTGCTGCAGAGAGGATTTACTGTCACCTTGTTGTCGGGCCCAGGAAGCTCTCTCTGCTCGTAGAGGTCAGCGACAGCTCAGGGGCCCACAGAGACAAACCACCATGTGTGGGCCGGACCTGCAGGGGAGGGTTTATTTATTTTCTGCTGCTGTTTTTTTCTTTCCTTTTTTTTGGCTGCTTGGCATATGGTATCTCAGCTCCCTGACCAGAGATCGAACCTGCGCCCCCTGCATTGGGAGTGCAGAGTCTTAACCCCTGGATTGCCAGGGACGTCCCTGCAGGGGAGGGTTTGGATAGAAATGTGAGAAATGCAAATCAGGCTTCTCTCCCCGCCTGTGAAGCTCACTGTTTATCGTTCTAGCCTCAGTGCTTAGAAATGTCAGGCTCTGGCTGACTTTTCCCTCTGGCTTCACCGCAGGGGTCAGAAAAGCACTGAGGTTTTGGACAGGCCTCCTCTCTCTGGCTGTCTCTGCAGTTCGGGGACACCACAAACCACTTGTGATTATGATTTCCACAGGGGCCTTGGGGTTGGGGGTTGGAGTTCAGCATAGTCTACTTGGTGATGCTGCGGGGCATGAAGGTCGTGGGCCGGTTGCCCTGACAGTGTCTGGCCCTGAGGGACTCGTCCACTAGAGGGAGCAGGCTTGTCCCCAACAGATGTGGCCACGGCCTTGGCCTTTCCGCTGCTAGGGCCTTTGCCTGATTTGGGGCTCCAGTTCAGACACTTGAGGTCTGGTATTATGATTTCTTATTTATTTTTTCTTGAAAATATTCATTGGGGTCCCCTATGTGTTAGGCAACTGGAAGATAAAGTACACTCTGTTCCCTCAAGAAGTCATGGTTGGGAAGAGAGAGAGAAATATTAAGAGGTCAGTACCTGGCAGAACTGGTACAGGACCCCTTGTGAGCACAGAGGAGGAGGCGATAGATTCTGCTTGTCAAGAGAGGTGGTGACCTGGACCAGGTCCTGGAACAGGAGCCGGAATTCACCGGGGGGCCGTGCCCTCTGCGGTGCCCAGTGCCAGCACATCACTGACCTCACCAAGCAGCAGCTCTCCATTCCTGCCCCCTCCTAGACTCCTGCGACACCCAGCAGTTCTCACATGGTGGGAATTCCTCTTCACCTGCAACTCACAGCCTTCATGGTCCACTACAACCCTTTTCTTTCTTTGGGCTACTTCAGCTGCAGAATTCTGCTGAGAGAGACTATTCCAACTGGATCAGAGTTCAAGTTGGTCCTCTTTTTTACATCAGACCCATCCTCAGTGAAGACTGAGACATTAGCCAAAAGCCACCATGCCCCAGAGTCTCTGATACAAAAGCTGCATTTGCCCCTCTTGACTCCCAAAGATCTAGAACATCAGTGAGGCTGCAGATAAGGGGAGCCTGACATCTTTAAACCCCTTGCAGCTCAGTGAAGCTACTCTGTGGACGTAGACAGTGAAATGAACACTCTTAAGAGTCGAGCTTGGCTTCACATGAACTGTCAGAAGGAGCTGGAGAAGCCAGCCAGGGCTGTAATTAACAGGACCTATAATTGTGGCATAAATAAGAGCCCAGGCACTGACAACTATTGTTATTGGAGTGTCATGTTTTGAATGCAAAAGTACAGTTAAAATGTAGAGAAGCTGGATGATATTAATGTATGCAAATATGCTTTAATTAACACACAGCAGCCAGTGGCTTAAAGTAAAGGACTTGATTTAAATACTTAAGCAAATATTATAATGGCTCCTATGACAGGTGACAAAAATGGTAAATGACACTGCAAACACCAACAGGAACTATCGATTCCCAGAACTCCCTCTTGTATGTACAATGTGGATGGAAGTAAAACCAGTAGTTCCCAGAATGGGGGTTCTCCAGACTGATCTCTGGGACATCTAGGTCTCTCAGAGAGCAAGTCCAATATGGTATGAATGGAGCAATGATGACGTCTGACTGAAATGGTCTATTGGCCAGCTGTCTCCTTAGCAGACCTTCAGCCATCTGAGGGCAGCAGTCATGCTGACTCACCCTACAGTTTCATCCCTCCATTCTTGGCCCCTGGATCTGTGCCCTGTAGCACTCAATATATGGTTGTTGAGATTAACTTTGTATCTTTACCTCTGGAACAATCACTATTCACTGAAGAAATCAGACAACCACTGATGGATCGCAAGGTCCACGCCCTCTCTGGCACCTGGGCAACCCTGTTTTCTTAAATGTACAGACGATCCCTATGACCCTGTGTTTTCTGGCAGGAATCCCAGCTGCTATGTTCTCAGCAAGAGGAATGGATCACTGCTGTGTCCTCCTGTAGAGAATGTGTGCTCATTAGCAGATGTCTTAATTTTATATATTAATAAGGGCAGATCTCGAGAGGCCTGGGTCCTTGCTATGATATTCAATATTATTAAATTCAAATATGCTTATGGGAAGTAATTGATTCTTACTCTTTCCTAAGCAGGCATTATTTCAATGAGGGTAGAAGGAGTTACTCCAAAAAATAATGTTCAGAGTTGATGAAAAATGTATAAATAGGATCTCAGTCTATAAAATTTACCAACCCATAATGCAAAAAACATTGTAATATCTAGTGGTGCTATAAGAAAAAATGTATAGTAATTTTATGTCAGATTCTGGGTGAGAGAAAAGAAATCATGCTTTTGGGGATGATATATTTATAATCTTTTGCAATCACACCATCCTATTAATGCTTTCCTCAAAGTCAAAAGAATATAGGGCCAAATGAATAGTGGCCTCGATTGACTGTACGTGAATTTAGTAATTGTTAGTGTTCTGTGTTACTGGTCGGGGCATAGACTTGGATTACTGTGATATTGAATGGTTTGCCTTGGAAACAAACAGAGATCCTCCTGTAATATTTGAGCTTGCACCCAAGCACTGCATTTCGGACTCTTTCATTGACTATGATGGCTACTCCATTTCTTCTAAGGGATTCTTGCCCACAGTGGTAGATATAATGGTCATCTGCACCCATGCCAGTTCATTGTAGTTTGCTGATTCCTAAAATGTTGACGTTCAATCTTGTCATCTCATTTGACCACTTTCAATTTGCCTTAACATTCCAGATTCCTATACAATTTTGCTCTTTACAGCATCAGACTTTACTCCCATCACCGGTCACATCCACAACTGGGTGTTGTTTTTGCTTTGGCTCCATCTCTTCATTCTTTCTGGAGTTATTTCTCCACTGATCTCCAGAAGCGTATTGGACATCTACCAATCTTTCAGTGTCCTATCTACATCTTTCAGTGTCCTATCTTTTTTCCTTTTCATACTGTTCATGGGGTTCTCAAGACAAGACTACTGAAGTGGTTTGCCATTCCCTTCTCCAGTGGACCACGTTTTTTCAGAACTCTCCACCATGACCCACCCGTCTTGGGTGGCCCTACATGGCATGGTTCATAGTTTTATTGAGTTAGACGAGGGTGTGATCCATGTGATTAGATTGGTTAGTTTTCTGTGACAGTGGTTTTCAGTCTGTCTGCCCTCTGCCTTCTGATGAAGAAGGATAAGAGGCTTATGAAAGCTTCCTGATGGGAGAGACTGACTGAGGAGGAAACTGAGTCTTGTTCTGATGGGTGGGGCTGTGTTCAGTAAATCTTTAATCTAAGTTTCTGTTGATGGGTAGGGCTGTGTTCCTTCCTTGTTATTTACCTGGGGCCAAACTATGGTGGCCCCGTTTAATATCACAGTATCCAAGTCTATGCCCAAACCAGTAATGCTGAAAAAGCTGAAGTTGAATGGTTCTATGAAGACCCGCAAGACCTTTTAGAACTAACACCCAAAAAAGACGTCCTTTTCATTATAGGGGACTGGAATGGAAAAGTAGGAAGTCAAGAAACACCTGGAGTAACAGGCAAATTTGGCCTTGGAATATGAAATGAAGCAGGACAAAGGCTAGTAGAGCTTTGCCAAGAGAATGCACTGGTCATAGCAAACACCCTCTTCCAACAACACAAGAGAAGACTACACATGAACATCACCAGATGGTCAACACCGAAATCAGATTGATTATATTCTTTGGAGCCAAAGATGGAGAAGCTCTATACAAACAAAACATCAAAAACAAGACCAGGAGCTGACTGTGACTCAGATCATGAGCTCTTTATTGCCAAATTCAGACTTAAATTGAAGAAAGTAGAGAAAACCACTAGACCATTCAGGTATGACCTAAATCAAATCCCTTATGATTATACAGTGGAAGTGAGAAATAGATTTAAGGGCCTAGATCTGATAGATAGAGTGCCTGATGAACTATGGATGGANACTGGAGTGGGTTGCCATTTCCTCCTCCAGGGGATCTTCCTGACCCAGGGATTGAACCCATGTCTCCTGCTTGACAAGCAGATTCTTTACGGCTGAGCCATCTGGGAAGCCCCTGGATAACTTACTGTTCCTAAAATACTTCCAGAAAACACTACCTAAGAGTTGTATGTGCCGTTTCCTTTCCTCATACTGTATAATCCCTGAAATGCCCTCTCTCCACACCCCTTCCATACCTGGTGGTAGCCTCCTTATGCAGAGGATTCAGTTCAAAGTCACGCTTACTCAGCCTGGGCTAAGGAGTTCCTCTTATGGGCCCCCAGCACACAACAATAGAACCTATCACTTGTTTTGGTTGGTGCTATATGATTCTTCCTTAATAGAATACAAGCTCTGGGGTCGTTTTAATAATATCTATCACTCCAGTGCTTTCAGTGTATTAGCACAAATTCAGGAAATGGCTAGGACAAAAAATTGATATAAATTTTACTAATAAATACAGAAATTAAATCTAATATGACTAGATTCAACCATAACTGAAAATTTTATTTAAAAATAAAATGTTTACTGTTTAATTGGATTATAGTTGCTTTACAGTGTTGTGTTAGTTTCTGCTGTGCAACGAAGCAAATCAGCTACATGTGTGCATATATCCCCTCCCTTGGACCTCCCTCCCACCCACCCCACGTCCCACACTCGAGGTCATCACAGCACCCAGCTGAGCTCTCTGTGCTATGTAGCGGGTTCCCACTAGCTATCTGTTTTACACATGGACGTGTATAAATGTCTATGCTCTTCTCTCGTTTCACTTCACCCTCTCCTTCCCCTATTGTATCCACAGGTCTGTTCTCTGTGTCTGCATCTCTTTTTAAAATGGTGTTTATTTCTCTTTTATGCATCTGAAGTAAGTTTTGGTGTTAGGGATCCAGGCTTCTATGACCCTGTTATGTTCCCATGCATACCTTAGGATCCAAAATGGCTCCTCCGGTTCCAGATATCACACCCAGATTCCCTCCAGCAAGAGACGGGGAAGGCAAGAGATTGGAAAGGGGAAAAGGACACATTCCTTCAAATGAAAACATTTTCTGTACAAATGAACTTATTTGCAAAACAGAAATGTACTCATGGACATAGAAAACAAACTTTTGGTTACAAAAGGAGAGAGGGGAGAGGGATAAATCAGGAGTTTGGGCTTAAAATACACACACTACTATATATAAAATAGATAACCAACAAGGACCTACTGTATAGCACAAGAAACTATACTCAATATTTTACAATAACTTATAATGGAAGATAATGTAAAGAAAAAATATACACACACACATATATATAACTGAATCACTTTACTGTATACCTGAAACTAACACAACATTGTAAAACTATATGTCAATAAAATTTTATTTAAATAAAATAAAAACACTTCCCAGAAGTTGTAAGTATTGTTTCCATTTCCTGGTCAAAAATGAACAAACAAACAACAAGGGAGACTGAGTTTTTTATCTAAAGTTTTACTATGCAAACTAAACACATACTCATGAAACAGATTCCCTGAAACTGAAATGACTTATGATAATTTGAAGTTATGCTCGTGACAAGTTAATGTCCAATTAATTGTAGCATTAATTACTCTATATTCAAGCATAAATTTTTGTATGTATTTATAGCTGTAACTTAAATTTATCTCCATCAGGTGTTAGGATATTATTGCAGTCACTGCTTCTGAGATTGCCTATTTCTACACTTAGCAGGACTATTCACTCCAGCCTTGATTGTGGAACACAGAGCCCCATTACTTACTCCCTAATGCTGTTTAATGAAAAGCATCTCATAAGCAAGTTATGTAACTTAATTGTAATCAAGAAATCAGTTTGGTTATATTATTTAAAGAAATCAAATCTTAAATTCACCATCCCCCAAACTGAATGCTTCCCTTGTAACCTTATCTGTTCTCCCATATTCTTTTCTTGTCTTAATGGTAGCAACAACATCTGCCCACCTGCTCAAGCTAGAAACCTGGAAATCTCTTTATTAAGTCACTAATGCCACTGATTCTTCCTGTTTCAACCCTTCTCTCTAACGGCTTACCATCACATACTTAGTTCAGGCTCTCACCCTGCCTGATCTCCTGAACATTCCCCCGCAGGCTCCCTGCTTGGGCCACAGTTCTTTCCTCTCTGGACTTCCCAGGTGATGCTAGTGATAAACATTCCGCCTGCCAATGCAGGAGACACAAGAGACATGGATTTGATCCTTTGGTCAGGCAAGAGCCTCTGGAGGAGGAAATGGCAACCCACTCCAGTGTTCTGGCCTGGAGAATGCCACGAGCAGAGGAGCCTGTCAGACTACAGTTCATGGGGTCACAAAGAGATGGACATGACTAAGCATAGCACAGCATAGCACAGATCTCATGCTTTAAACCCTCCAGAACTCTCACAGGATGCAGCCAGCATTCCCAACCTCCTGCCTCTCCTAGCTCCATGAAGAATCTGGGTCCAGCCAATTCTTGTACCTCCAACTCCTGGCACATCCTTTAGTACTATCAATCCTTGCTATAGGGAACTACTAGTCACTTCCAGAATGCCATGTCGCATTCCTACCTTTGCACAGGCTGTTCTCTCAGTCTGGAAGGCTCTCTGCTTCCTTCCCATGCTCTCTTCTGCAGCCATGAAATTAAAAGACACTTGCTCCTTGGAAGAAAAGCCATGAAAACCTAGACAGTGTATTACAAAAGAAGAGACTTCACTTTGCCAACAATGGTCCATATAGTTAAAGCTATCGTTTTTCCAGTACTCATGTATGGATGTGAGAGCTAGACCATAAAGAAGGCTGAGCACTGAAAAAATGATGCTTTCGAACCGTGATGTTGGAGAAGACTCTAGAGAGTCCCTTGGACTGCAAGGAGATCAAACCAGTCAATCCTAAAGGAAATCAGTCCTGAATATTCATTAGAAGGACTGATGCTGAAGCTGAAGCTCCAATACTTTGGCCACCTGATGCCGAGAGCCAACTCATTGGAAAAGACCCTGATGCTAAGAAAGACTGAGGGCAGGAGGAGAAGGGGGACACAGAGGATGAGGTGGTTGGATGGCATCGCCAACTCAATGGACATGAGTTTGAGCAAGCTCTGCAAGTTGGTGATGGACAGGGAAGCCTGGTGTGCTACAGTCCATGGGGTCACAAACCATCAGATATACCTGAAGGGACTGAACAACAGTAAACCTTCTTCTTCCCATCCTCTGCCTGCCTGACCACTCCTGGTAATTCTCCAAAAGTCAGCTCAGACATCCTTCTCCTGTGCAAACTTCTCTGCTTCCTCACCTCCTCCCACTCCACTGAACAGTCAGGCTTTCCCATAAAACATCTACTTTCATTATATGACTTATCACAATACTTTGAAAATCTATATAACTCATCTACATTACAGGACATTCCAGAAAAAGAATTTTTATTGTTTCTATTTGTATCTTCAGAACCTTGCCCTTATCTAAATTACAACAGGATCTCAACAGAATGAAAAGCTAAACACATAAATTAGCATATACTGCCTGTGTAATTTTATATGGTTAAGAATTACTAAATTACATATAATTTGATGTCCTGCTTTCTCCACTTAAATTATATCATTTTTTTCACATGGCTGCCGAGTCAAGCTCCCTATAACATTAAAAATTTTTACAAACATTTCCTGTCTCATACTTTCAAGATTATTTCTCTATTGCCAGACAGTAACATGAGCAGCATTTTAATATTATATTTAATATTCTCATAAGCATTTTGTCCATAAACTTGGTATTTCAGATTTCTTTAGATTTCTAGAAAGTAAGTAAATCAGTGGGTATGGACATTTGGATTCCCTATGGCTCAGGGTAAAGAATCTGCCTGGAACGCAAGAGATGCGGGTTCAATCCCTGGTCTGGGGAGATCCTCTGGAGAAAGAATTAGCAACACACTCCAGTATTCTTTGCCTGGGAAATCCCATGGACAAAGGAGACAATGGGCTACAGCCCACGGTTTCCTAAAGAGCTGGACACGACTGAACAACAAACAAGAACAACAATAGACTTTTTTTAGGGTCATGTTATGTATCACCATGGAGAAGGCAATGGCAACCCACTCCAGTACTCTTGCCTNAAAGAATTAGCAACACACTCCAGTATTCTTTGCCTGGGAAATCCCATGGACAAAGGAGACAATGGGCTACAGCCCACGGTTTCCTAAAGAGCTGGACACGACTGAACAACAAACAAGAACAACAATAGACTTTTTTTAGGGTCATGTTATGTATCACCATGGAGAAGGCAATGGCAACCCACTCCGGTACTCTTGCCTGGAAAATCCCATGGACAAAGGAGCCTGGTCTGCTCCAGTCTATGGGGTCACGAAGAGTCGGACATGACTGCGCAACTTCCCTTTCACTTTTCTCTTTCATGCATTGGAGAAGGAAATGGCAACCCACTCCAGTGTTCTTGCCTGGAGAATCCCAGGGACAGGGGAGCCTGGTGGGCTGCCGTCTATGGGGTCACACAGAGTCGGACACGACTGAAGCGACTTAGCAGCAGCAGCAGCATATTCATGCCAGCATTATTCTCATTAGCCAAATGGTAGAAGAGACCCAAGTATACATCAATGAATGAATGGATAAACAAAATATCATGCTCATTCTGTCTCTAAGTCATATCTGACACTTTATGACCCCATGAACTGTAGTCCACCAGGCTCCTCTGTTCATGGGACTTCCCAGGCAAGAATACTGGAGTGGGTTGCTATTTCCTCCTTCAAGGGATCTTCCCCACCCAGGGATCGAACCCGAGTCTTCTGCATTGGTAGGAGGATTCTTTACCACTGAGCCACCAGGGAAGCCTAAGCAAAATATATACAATAGAATATTATTCACCTTTAAAAAGGAAGGAAATCCTGGCACAAACTACAACATGGAGAAACCTTAAGGACATCATGCTAAAGGAAATAAGCCAGTTACAAAAAACAAATACTGTCTAAATCCATTTATGTAAGGTATCTAAAGTAGCCAAATGCATACAAATATAAAGTAGATTGTGGTTACCAGGGAGGGGCAGGAAGGTAGGGGGAAAGGGAAATTGTTGCTTAAAAGGTACAGAGTTTTTGTACTGCATGATGAAAAGTTCTGTAAATCTGATTCACAACAAGGTGAATATAAGGAACTAACTGGACATGGAACCACAGGCTGGTTCCAAATAAGAAAAGGAGTATGTCAAGGCTGTATATTGTCACCCTGCTTATTTAACTTATACGCNGCTCTGTGGCAGAGTTAATGGTGACCTCCTCCAAGAGGGCTGATGCCATACCCAAATCTGCTGCACCCAGAGACCCTGCAGCTATCCACTGCTGACCCATACCTCCACAGGAGACACTCAAACAGAGTTCTGTTCCAGATAGGAAAAGGAGTATGCCAAGGCTGTATATTGTCACCCTGCTTATTTAACTTCTATGCAGAGTACATCATGAGAAACGCTGGGCTGGATGAAGCACAAGCTGGAATCAAGATTGCCAGGAGAAATATCAATAACCTCAGATATGCAGATGATACCACCCTTATGGCAGAAAGTGAAGAGGAACTCAAAAGCCTCTTGATGAAAGTGAAAGAGGAGAGTGAAAAAGTTGGCTTCAAGCTCTACATTCAGAAAATGAAGATCATGGCATCTGGTCCCATTACTTCATAGGAAATAGGTGGGAAACAGTGTCAGACTTTATTTTTCTGGGCTCCAAAATCACTGCAGATGGTGACTGCAGCCATGAAATTAAAAGACACTTACTCTTTGGAAGGAAAGTTATGAGCAACCTAGATAGCATATTCAAAAGCAGAGACATTACTTTGCCAACAAAGGTCTGTCTAGTCAAGGCTATGGTTTTTCCGGTGGTCATGTATGGATGTGAGAGTTGGACTGTGAAGAAGGCTGAGTCCTGAAGAACTGATGATTTTGAACTGTGGTGTTGGAGAAGACTCTTGAGAGTCCCATGGACTGCAAGGAGATCCAACCAGTCCATTCTGAAGGAGATCAGCCCTGGGTGTTCTTTGGCAGGAGTGATGCTAAAGCTGAAGCTCCAGTACTTTGGCCACCTCATGTGAAGAGTTGACTCATTGGAAAAGACTCTGATGCTGGGAGGGATTGGGGACAGGAGGAAAAGGGGACAACAGAGGATGAGATGTCTGGATGGCATCACTGACTTGATGGACATGAGTCTGAATGAACTCCAGGAGTCGGTGATGGACAGGGAGGCCTGGCATGCTGTGATTCATGGGATCACAAAGAATCGGACATGACTGAGTGACTGAAATGAACTAAAACTATGGTGGAGGTAATGAAGACAATGGCGACCTCCTTCAAAAGGTCCCATACATTCACTGCTACACTCAGTGCCCCCATCCCTGCAGCAGGCCACTGCCAATGCATGCCTCTGCCGGAGACTCCTGGACACTCATGGGCAAGTCTGGGTCAGTCTCTTGTGGGGTCACTGTTCCCTTCTCCTAGTGCACACAAGATTCTGTTTGTGCCTGCCGAGAGTTTGCTTCCTAGTCTTGTGTAAGTTCTGGCAGCTCTGTGGCAGAGTTAATGGTGACCTCCTCCAAGAGGGCTGATGCCATACCCAAATCTGCTGCACCCAGAGACCCTGCAGCTATCCACTGCTGACCCATACCTCCACAGGAGACACTCAAACAGAGTTCTGTTCCAGATAGGAAAAGGAGTATGCCAAGGCTGTATATTGTCACCCTGTTTATTTAACTTCTATGCAGAGTACATCATGAGAAACGCTGGGCTGGATGAAGTACAAGCTGGAATCAAGATTGCCAGGAGAAATATCAATAACCTCAGATATGAAGATGATACCACCCTTATGGCAGAAAGCAAAGAAGAACTAAAGAGCCTCTTGTTTGAAGTGAAAGAGGAGAGTGGAAAAGTTGGCTTAAAACTCAACATTCAGAAAACTAAGATCATGCATCTGGTCCCATCACTTCATGGCAAATAAATGGGGAAGCAGTGGAAACAATGACAGACTTTATTTTTTGGGGCTCCAAGATTAGTGCAGGAGGTGACTGCAGCCATGAAATTAAAAGACACTTGCTCTTTGGAAGAAAAGCTATGACCAACCTAGATAGCATATTAAAAAGCAGAGACATTACTTTGCCAACAAAGGTCCATCTAGTCAAAGCTATGTTTTTCCCAGTAGTCATGTATGAATGTGAGATCTGGACTATAAAGAAAGCTGAACACTGAAAAATTGATGCTTTTGAACTGTAGTGTTGGAGAAGACTCTTGAGAATCCCTTAGACTGCAAGGAGATCCAGCCAGTTCATCCTAGAGGAAATCAGTCCTGAATATTCATTGGAAGGACTGACCCTGAGGCTGAAACTCCAATGCTTTGGCCACCTGATGTGAAGAATTGACTCATTTGAAAAGACCTTGATGCTGGGGAAGATTGAAGGCAGAAGGAGAAGGGGACAACAGGGGATGAGATGGCTGGATGGCATCATTGATTCAAAGGACATGAGTTTGAGTAAACTCTGAGAGTTGGACAGGGAAGCCTGACATATTGCAGTCCATGGGGTCGCAAAGAGTCAAACAGAACTGAGCCACTGAACTGAACTGAGTGTTCAGTGTTAATGGTCATTAGCAGACAAATGATGTGATTTATTGAGCACTTACTATTTACTAGGCAGTTAATCAACACTATCTCAGTTTATCTGCATAATAGCTATACACAGTTGATACGGTAGTTTGTAGATATGTGGACATGATAGGTAATGTAACTGATAGAGAAAGTAAAAATCATTAAGTAGTTTCCCAAAGTGTTTTTTTTCAGAGAGTCAAGGTGATCAGATTACTACAGGACCACACCTACGAAATAGGTCCAAAGCCTCACTTCACTCCATGTCAACTCTCCAAAGTCTTACAGTTAGTAAGCAGTGAAGGTAAACTAAAAATAAAATCCAACCTGACTGTATCTTTCAACTTGTGTTTAGATAATGTCATTTAATTATTGATATGGTTGGATTTACATTTACCATGTTGTTCTTTTCCTATTGTTCCTTCTAGTTTTGGTTCTCTTATTAACTTTTTAATGACTTCTTTTGGATTATTATTATTATCATTATTATTTTAGCATTCCACTTTATCAGCCTTTTCACTATTTTCATTGTATTATTTTTTAGTAGTTGCTCTAAATATTCAAAATTCGTATGTGCCCATTCATAGTACAGAGTTAATATTTTACCACTTCAAGTAAAATGAAAAAATACTAGATCCATACAGGTCTCTTTATGTTTTAATTGTGTATATATCACCTCTGCATACATTGAAAATCCTATCAAATAATGTTACAATTTCCACTTTCAACTTGATCATGGCATCTGGTCCTTTCGCTTCATGGCAAACAGAAAGGCAGAAGTAGTGGCAGGTTTTGTTTTCTTGAGCTCCAAAATCAGTGCAGACAGTGACTGCAGCCATGAAATTTCCTTCCTCCTTGGAAGGAAAGCTACGACAAACCTAGACAGCTGATTCCAAAATAGAGACACTATTGTACTGACAAAACCCTGTATAGTCAAATCCATGGCTTTTCTAGTAGTCATATATGGATGTGAGAGTTGGACCATAAAGAAGGCTGGGCACCGAAGAACTGGTGCTTTAGAATTGTGGTGCTGGCGAAGGAGATCGAACCAGTCAATCTTAAAGGAAATAAACCCTGAATATTCATTGGAAGTCTTGATGCTGAAGCTGAAGCTCCATACTTTGGCCATCTGATGCGAAGAGCTGACTCGCTGGAAATGATCTTGATGCTAGGAAAAATTGAAGGCAAAAGGAAAAGGGGGCACCAGAGGATGATGGTTAGACAGCATCATGCACTCAGTTGACATGAACCTGAGTAAATTCTGAGAGACAGTGAAGGACAAGGGAGCCCAGTGTGCTGCAGTTCATGGGGTCACAAAGAGTAGGGCATGACTTAGCAGCTGAACACAGCAATGACAACTGTCAGTACTTTAAAGAACTTATGAGGAGAAAAATATTCTTTTATTTTTAAAATGTATCTTGAGATTTTTTTTTCCAGATTTACTTCCTTTAACAGTTCTTTATAGAAGGTCTGCTGGCTATGAATTCTCTGAGTTTTCTGTCATCTGAGAATATCTTTGTTTCATATTCATTTATAAAGAATCTTTTTGCTGAAAATTATGAGTTGACAATTTTACCTTTCAGTGCTTTAAAATGCTGTTTCACTGTCTTCTGGCCTCCATGGTTTCTGATGAGAAATCCATCATATATTTTAAATAATTGGCTTTCCTATATATAATATTCTAGTATAGCTACTTTCAGTATCTTTTCTTTATTTCTGATTTTCAGTAATTTCATTGCTTTGTGTCTAATCATGATTTTCTATGAGTTTGTCTTCTTTAGGACTTTCTGAGGACTGTAGAGGAAGTTTGATTTCTTTAGGGCTTTCTGCCTTCTGTAAATGGAGAAGGCAATGGCACCCCACTCCAGTACTCTTTCCTGGAAAATCCCATGGATGGAGGAGCCTGGTAGGCTGCAGTCCATGGGATCACTGAGGGTTGGACACGACTGAGCAACTTCACCTTCACTTTTCACTTTCATGCATTGGAGAAGGAAATGGCAACCCACTCCAGTGTTCTTGCCTGGAGAATCCCAGGGATGGAGGAGCCTGGTGGGCTGCCATCTATGGGGTCACACAGAGTCGGACACGACTGAACTGACTTAGCATGCATGCATGCCTTCTGTAAATCTATGTCTTTCACCAAATTCGGGAAGTTTTCAGTTACTTTCTCTTCAAACACACTTTCTCCTCTCCTCATGAGGCACCAATGACCTTTTCATATTGTCTCCCAAGCCTGTGATGCTCTGTCCTTTTGTTTGTTCAATTTTCTTTCTGTGTCTCAGATTGAGAAATTTCTATTGCTCGACCTTGAGTTCTATCAAGATCATCCACTGTGAATTTTTTTTTAATTCAGAATTTTTAGTTTTCAGGTCTATACTTTTTATTTGGTTCTTTTTTAACATATTTACTTCTCTTCCGGGAACTTGCTTTCCATCTTTTACAGGTACATTTACTTTTACCTCATGCAAGTTAATTCTAATAACTGCTTTAAAGACTTTAAAGCCTCTGACTGATAATTCCAATATCTGGATCATCTGTAGGTTACTGTCTGATGATATTAGGTCTTTTCCCTTGAGATTAGGNGAGCTCAAGCTCTCAGCACAGGTCTCTGAATCCCTATATTTTATTTTTAAAAAACAGCATCACCAACCCAAACTAGGTCATGCATCTTCCCTTAGAGCTGAACAAAGGCAGTGTGGTGCTTCCCTTTCTCATGCTTATCATTCTCCCAAACAGGTAATATTTTTCTGACACAGCAGTGATTGTGTTTGGAATCCCAAATGGGAAGGATGTCGGGGTCTACGTTTCAGAGGAAAACTTGGGACATTAGCCAGGTCATTCATCTGCCAGATTCTGTGCTTGCAGTAATGGGGTAGGGAGGAGGGGAGAAGGCAGAAGAAAGGAGAAACTTTCCAGGATAAAACCCACCAAAGGAGAAAGCTAAATAGATCATGCTCCATTGGCAAGAACAGTAAACGAGCCTTAGGAGAGCTGAGTTCCAGCCAGCCCTGCTGGAAATGATCTGGATAACTCTGGGCAAGTCTCAGATATTGTTGCTGTTGCTCTATTTCCTTATTTAGACATGAGCTTATGTACAGGTTAGATATGAGGATGTTATAAAGATCCAAAAAAGTTGGATCAGAAAGATGGGAAACATAGAAAAGATGTAAATGTTCTTCTAGCGGATTAGGCGAGAAGTATGCTACTGGTACCAGGCATTGTTTTTATTGCTTTTGTACAGTCTTATCATTCAAGCATTGAGGGCCTGGGTCCCCAAGGTTTAATTTCGAGGAAAGTCTATGGATTATATGAGGAAATACTTTGCAGACAGAGATTATGATTTACATAGAATCATAGAATAATTGGAGCCCAGAGACCTCAGGAGTCATCCCATTCCACCTTCCTCCCCAAATGCAAAATCCCTCCAACAAAATCCTCTGTGTTCCCACATCAGCTTAGAGTGTAATACAAGTAGTCATTTGCTTTTTGTGAGTGATTAGATCCAGGGGTTAGCTTTTTCCTGTTTAATCCAAAATTCCCTAGACTAAATGAGAACACATAGTAGGCACACAGATGAATAAATAAGTGACAGTATGGACATCCTTGGAAGATGTTCTTTCAGACTCTGCTTTAAACAGCCCAGCAATGAGGGCTCCTTGCTTAATGATGCCACTCACTGTATTCTGATCATCAGTCATTCATTGCCAGAATGCTCTTTCCTACCTAAGTTGGAACCAGACTTCTTTAATTCCTCCCCCTTTTGTTGCTGTCTTCTGGGGCTCTTTCCTTCATCAAGAAAAGTCTTTAAATTATCTTCACCTTCTTTACCCTTCCATCTTTCCTGCTTCCTAGACCTCCCTTCATTTTTGTCTCTTTGAACAGACTATAAATACCCATCTTAAAATATGATGCCTAGAGTAATCCAAATATGATCTTGCTGGCCGATGAGTTAGAGGGATAATGAATACTAAAGTTCATTCTTATAAGGGTCCAAATGTCTTCCAGCATTACAGGTTCTTTCTATCTGTTAGCCTGTCCCATTCCATTAAATCTGCAAATCAACCCTGGGAGCTGAGGATCATCATTCCTGTTTTACTTATGAGGAAACTAAGGTTCAAGGAGTTGCCTCAGCTTGTCCACTGTCTCACTGCTGGGAGGTGGTGGGGTTGGGACTTGCTCTCAGGTCTGGCAGGAAGTCTTCCTTCCCAGGCCTTCATTCATCAATTACTTAGTAAGTATCTACTCTGTGCCAGTTTCTGTGCTTGGCCCTGGGGAGGAAATGACCCCAATGCTGATTCCCTCTAAAAGAACAGTTTGCCTTCTCTGGCCAGAGAACATACTTCTCACCTAGGGGGAAATCAGCATTAACACAGCACTTTGCAAGCAGCATCATTTTATCGCTTTTTACATAGTAATAATATGTGTTTCTGCATTTCTCCCCAATACTGTGAACTCCTGGTATTTACCTTGGTTCTCACCCCACTCTCAGCATTAGAAGAAGTGTTGAATATAGCGCTTACATATGATAAGTACTAAATAAATATTTGTTGAGTGCACAAAGTGCTTATTTGCTAAATCAAATGTTATGTCCTGTATAGCTAAAGATAGAACTTCAGGAAGGGAAATCAGACAAAAATGAGAGAAGAGAATTTCTAGCTGCAGAAAAAAACATCAAATTATGTCTGGTCATTTCTGGGGTGGCAGATGTACCTGAATCAGCTTCCTGTCCAGTATGACTATGATTTCCTCTAATTTAGAGCATAATTGCTACTGAATGTGGCTTCTAAAATTTTCTCAGCTCTCTGGACAGTTGTATCACCCTGAGCTTGACTTCATACTGAGTTCCAAGCCCTCTGAAATCCGCAGAGGCTTTCTACTTAAACTCCCATCAAGGCAGATGGCTTTCATAAACTGTGTTGCTTCACGGCCTAAATTTGGGGTTTTATGCTTATCTTTGTTGAATGTCCATGGGGTTGTGAAGAATTGGACATGACTGATCAACTTCCCTTTCCCTTGTTGAATGTACTCTATCACTTCTAGCCTGTTTCTCTGACTGTGAGTGTGTATTTGTTTAGTGACCTTCCCAGCGCTGTATCATTCACAAACTTGATTAGCATGCTGTCTGGATTTTTTTTTTTAATTCAAGTAATTGATATAAATGTGGGACAGAGAAAGGCCAAGGACAGAGTCCAGAGGCACCTTGCCAGAGGCAACCCTTCAGGGTGACCTTGATCAACATTGTCTAAATAGCACTTTAAACAACAAAGGTTTGTTGTTAGTAACTAAACTATTACTATATTGCTCATATTTCTAGCTGGACTACAAAAATATTGTAGGAATCAATGACAAATTTCTTATTGAAATCTACAGACTTCCCAAAAGGAAATAAGCAAATGTGGCTTGGATATTTTGAATGGAGTCTTGGAGAATGGGAGCATCATTTATTTAATAAGGGTTCAGAAACCATCTCCCTAGTGATCTTGTCTGAACTTTTACTGGGATTCAATGCTGAAATTTTGTTTCTGAATTTCCCACTTATCTTTTTTGTGAAAAGCCAGACTAGTATTCCCCTTTTCCAATTACTGGCTATTGACAACCTGATGAAACTAGGAACCCTCAATATAGCATTCTACTTCTACTTTCAGAAACCCGAGGCCCAAAACCCATGATTAAGTTCTTCAAAGAGAATGATTTCTATATAGTAAAGAATAAAACAAACACTTTCAATGAGAAATTGAAACTTCAAAAAGCACCTTCTTGTGTGAACACTTAAAAGCTGTAACCTAAGTATGGCTATTGAGATGCTTCTAAAGATCCAGAGAAAGGATCAAAACACCAGCTCTGAGCACTCGTCCTGCTTTTTCCTTGCTTTACTTGTCCTAAATATAACTAAAGATAATCAGGCAACAACAATGAGACAAAATTCACAGCATGCAATTGCCTCTTAGTTTTTGTAAAGCTTGTACTCACTTCTGGGGTTCAGATGAAGCTCTCTTTTACTGAATCTCAGTAGAGGCATCAGGTCGACTGGATTAATGTGCAGAAATACTCACTTTGCCATCACCTCATTGGTGAGGATATATTTTCCTACTTTATAGATTTGGGGACTTGGCTAGGGACTTGTTTGGCCTCACAGTAGGTGGAGAATAGCTTCTTGACCCTTAATTTGGTGTTTAAGCCCAGTGACTGCTTTAGCTAATGGAACATTTGTAAATATGAACAAAACAGAGGTTTACACGGTTGGGCTGGGCTTTTCCCTCTGCCAAGACCATGAGATGAACATTCCTGGAGTAGCTTGGGGGGCCACAGATGATGAGAAACATATAAAGCATTGTCTCCAGCTGATCCACAGACCTTAGACCATCTGACTCCAGATGACACCAGATGTGTGGGAAAGAAACGTAATGCATGAGAAAGAAATCCCAGGCTGTGTATTTTGTTGTTATACAGTATTGTTGTAGCAACACACAGTTACCCGTCCAACTGTATGACACAGCACTGGGCACTTAGTAGATGCTGAATAAAAAGTCTGTTGATCTGAACAGAATTGAAAATGTGCCTGTTGTCTTTACAGCAACCTCAGAGCAAGGTCCTTGCTGAAGGGCCCCAGCTTGTAACATAATCCTTCAAGGACACGTCCACAGCTCTGAATCTCAGTTCTTCTGAGGTCGTTAAACATTTACATACACACATGCCCACACACATCTATTAACTGTCCATCAGGACCTAGCCTAAAGCTTCCCATGCCTGGAAGGGCTGAGCTATTTTGAAACCAAACCAATTAAGAGCAGCAAGGCCCTTAGGCTGAAGATCCAGCAACCACACATCCTTAAAATGTTCAATCCTGGGACTACACTAACATGTGTGGGCAAGATTCAGGTTTATGATTCGGATAAAGCAGTTCCTGGGTCTCTTGTGTAAGTGCATAACCTGGCATGATTCTCTATGAGAAGGGACTTAAGTACTAATGCTTGTGATTATGGCTGGAGGATAGGGAGGGACCTAATATCATTTCATGCATAATGGCAACTGTACCATGTTCAGTAATCATTCCACTAATATTTAGTAATAATAATAGTACTTGGTAATACATTGATAATAATACTTACCATCTATAAAACACTTACACACCAAGCCCTTTATGTGCGTCATCTCATTCTATTCTCATTATTAAATGAGGTTATTGAGCCCTCTGATGTAGCATGATAACTGCCTCTATTTTAAGTGACGTACCCAAAGTCACACAGTCAGAATGTGAAGAAGTTGGAGTTTGAATCTAGCGAGACCACATTCGAATCAGTAGATTAACTCATCAATTATGACTGAAGGGTATTTTAAAACTCATTATTAGTTGGTGTTAGGGCACAGGAGGAAATAATAGAAGAGGGACATGTGCATTTTGGCAGCTTCTTTGCTGAGCTGTGATGGAGGCCAGTTTGCAGTCTGAGGTCAGAGGTGGAGCAGGTGTGGATCAGCAGACAGGTGTAAGTAGGAGGGGAAATGCGGGAGGAAAAAGGCACAGGACAGGAACGGTGCTGCTTCGAGGGAGCAATAGCCTGCTGCAAGGGGGAGGGCCGGGAGGAGGCGGCGGCGGCCTGGTGATGCTCTTGGTGGAAGTGGACCATTTGTGGGGAGAACCAAATGGCTCAGGTGGATTAGTGAGTCCGTGGAAATTCACAGTGTGCCATCTTCTGCCCCATGAGATTTTCAGTAAAGTCTACCAAAAAGCCACAAAATGTTTAGTGTGACTGATTATTTTTGAAAAAACAGTGGAAGAGCTGAGGTCATGCCCAAGGGGGTTGCCAGCAGAATCGAGCTCACAGAGCCAGAGCGAGGTGGCTGTGAGTTCATCAGTGTCTCTGGGCTCTGCAGGGAACGAGGCACCCCTGCACTGACTCAGCCGGGGCTAATAACTAGAAAGGAAAAAGGTTTCTTTCACACAGGTAGGTTTAGCCCCAGGCCAGGGAGCACCCCTTGGTGGAGTGAGAGCCAGACTCCAGCCTCCACTCGCCCCCTCTGCTGGCTGTCTCTGGGCAGGTACAAGCTGCGTGAGGTCTGTAGGAGGCCAGGTGTTTGTCTGGATCAGAAGTGGGACAGCAAAACTGTGATGCTGCTGTGCTGTGTGGGCCATGTAGAGGTGTGGCCAGGGTACCTCTGAGCCCAGAGGAGGGAGCTGCGATCCACCTGGCCGGAAGGGCATCAAGGTTGAAAAGAGCTTACATTTAAGCTGAAACCTGGGGGATGAGCTTATCAGACAAATGACAGAGAGAAGGACCTTCCTGCCCCTGGGAAAGGCATAGATTTTGGATACTTTCAATGGCTGATACCACCATGAAGTACAAACATAAGCTTCCCACAAAAATTCTCCATGAGATGCCCTAAATAAACAAATACCAGAAGCATGGCTGCTTCAAAGCAGGTCTTCTAGCTCTCCTTTCCCAGTATCCTGAAGCTTCTACACANGGATACTTTCAATGGCTGATACCACCATGAAGTACAAACATAAGCTTCCCACAAAAATTCTCCATGAGATGCCCTAAATAAACAAATACCAGAAGCATGGCTGCTTCAAAGCAGGTCTTCTAGCTCTCCTTTCCCAGTATCCTGAAGCTTCTACACAGAAGATGCCTTGGACCATTAAGAGACTAAATTATAGGGTATCCATGACTGGTGTCAGAGCACTCAGCAGGAGGGTTGCTGCCCGGAGACAAGGCTGGGAAGGAAGTCTGATCAATGTAAAGCAGTCACAAAGAGGAGTGCTAAGGTTCCTATTACAGGATTACCTGGGAGAGTTCATGATCTCAACATTAGCTGCCAAACCAGTCAATACATCTGATGTGTGACCCTGTCTCTATCAGGGGACCAATGGAGCAGGACACAGGGCAGATGGTGGTGAGGGGTTTAGAGAGGCACCCCCTCTTCAAGAGGATATGGGTGGGGTGGCAGAGGGGAGTCAAAAATTATCACAGAGCAACTCACAGCCAAGGAGTTGGATGGCAAAGGGCATAGGAAGGAAAGAGAAACTTCACTTGCCAATTCTCCTTTTCAAATACAAAGTGGTAAAGAGCTATCATGTGCCAGGCACATGGCTAGGCATCAGAGTACATAAATGAACAAGAGTTTTCCTTCTCTGCCTACATCACTGTCTTTTCCGGATCTGGCCCTGGGTGGACACGCCCATCACCTTGCCCATCCTAACTGTACCAGAGTTTGTGATTCAGAATTCAGAGTGGAAATGCTAGCATCTCTCTTATCTCTGGAACACAAGGGATGTGGAAGAGGAGAGTTCCTCCAAGGAAGAGTGGCCAGTCAGTGGACAAGGATAAACAGGCTGGGTTGAAGGGAGGTGTGTCTAGTCAACTGGACAGGACAATGGGATCTGGTGATGGATAGCTGTGCATTAGCTCTGAATTCTTGGGGAAAATTCAGCCTACAGCAGAGCCATAATAGCATATATCATCTCTTCCCGAGGAAGGAGAAACAGTTGCAGTTGCACCTTCCTACCTATTAATCACATCTTCCATTAAGCAGGATAACTCACCATAATTGTGATTACACTTGGGAATCAATTAATGTTCACCTTAAAATAAAGTGTAGAGAGGAAAGCAATTAATGTAATAGAGTTAGAGCATCAAAATGACACAAATGTTATTGACAATTATGAATCACATATTGCAGCTTTTCGGTTCTCTGCTCTTTCATGGAGAGGTTTACTGTGGAGGAGAGGAAGCAGCATCAGATATTCTGGGTGAAGACATAAGTTCCAGCTCTCCCATCACCACCTGCTAAAAGCAAGATGCCAGTGGCTTCCAGGCTATCTTCTATCTCCACCTCCCAGCTCCATTTCTAGGCAAAGAGGCTTCAAGGCTTGGAAGGAAGAGGCTCAAAGGAGGGCCAGCATTTCCCTGTTGGTTACAAAGACTGATTTCTCTCACACTTGGCCTCGCTTTTTTCCTCAAAGACAAAGTCTGTGATCTTTCAGACATGAACTGTTTGGCTGTTTGTTTGCTGGATATCATCTGGAAGAGATTTATAATATTAAATAGATTTAATTCAACCTAAACAGAAAAATTGCATTTAAAATTCATACTGAGATTTTTAGCTTCTTGCATCTCAGGATTGCAAAATCCAAATCACTGCATCCAAAATCACTGCAGATGGTGACTGCAGCCATGAAATAAAAAGACNCGACCGAGATGAGATGGCTGGATGGCATCACTGACTCAATGGACCTGAATCTGAGTGAACTCTGGGAATTGGTGATGGATAGGCAGGCCTGGCGTGCTGCGATTCATGGGGTCAAAAAAAGTCGGACACGACTGAGTGACTGAACTGAACTGAGCAAAAAATTACATATTTTTCCTTTAAAAATAATACTTTCCCTAATATTTTATTTGGAAAAATACTAAACCAATCATCGGAAAAACCAATGCAAACCATACCCATATTCTCATCACTTAAAACTACCAGTTGTTAGTATCTTTTGCCATATTTGCTCTCTTTATCTTTCTCTTTTCAGAAGAAGGACACTCCTATAATACATAGCCACCTTGTAATGATTACACTCAGGACATTTAACAAAGATACCATAGTTTCATCTAATATGTAACCTATTTTCAAATTTCCATGACTGTCCTAACAATAATTTTTATAGCTTTTTTTTTCAGTTTTCAATCAATGGCTCAGCACTGTATTTTCTTATCACATCTTTTAAAACTCATTTAATTTAGAACAGTAGCCCTTTCTCTTTTGGTCTTTTGTGGCACTGACCTTTTGAAGAATCTGGAGCAGTGGCTTTAAAGAATGCCTGATGATTTGGATCTGTCTGAATGCTTCCTCATGATTAGATTCAAGTTGGTGGGTTTTGGCGGGCGTAATATAGGCAGGGCTGCATCTCAAGAAGAGCACATCCCAAGCCTCATCAAGTCAACTTGTCCCATATTTGCCAGTGTTAGGCTTGAGCTTTTGGTTAAGGTGGTGTCTGTCAGATTTCTTCATTGTAAAGGCAACTTTCCCCAGATTTGTTGAATGATGCTTGTGAATCCTTGACTATCCTGATCTCCAAGACCATTCATTTAATATTTTAGCTTACATTGATTATCCTTGCCTGAAGTAAATATTGCACCTGTGGCTGAAAAATGGAGATTTTTTAATCACTTAATTCTTTCTACATTTTGCTAAGTGTCATTCTTCTGTTAAAAAGAAATATCTTTTCTTCAACTTTTGTTTTTAGTATTTTTATGGACTCAAGCACTTAAAAAAAATTAAGTTCAACAAGTTCTGTTACTGTCATTGTTATTATTTTTTTTAATTTTAATTTTAATTTTTTTTTTCATTTTTTCATCTCAGGTGTACTTTGAAAATTGAAATACAATTTACACACAGTGCAATGTCCAAGTCTTAAATATGCAGTTACAAGAATTTGATAAGCATATATACTCATGTATTTACACCCCTACTAAGATGCAGAACATTTCCATCACCACAGTAAGTTTCCTTGTATCCCATCCCAGTTAATTCCTATAATAACTCCAGATAATCACATCTCTGTGTTCTTTGTAACACTAAACTATGCCAGATTTGGCTAGTGAGTCTCTTTAAGCTGTCTCCTAGTTCTTTTTGTCATCAGTTCAGTTCAGTCCCTCAGTTGTGTCCGATTCTTTGCAACCGCACGGACTGCAGCACGGCAGGCCTCCCTGTCCACCACCAACTCCCAAAGCCTGGGCGAACTCATGTCCATCGAGTGATGCAATGCCATCCAGGCAACTCATCCTCTGTCACCCTCTTCTCCTCTTGCCTTAAATCTTTCCAGCACCACAGTCTTTTCCAGTGAGTCAGTTCTTCACATCAGGTGGCCAAAGTATTGGTGTTTCAGCATCAGTCCTTCCAGTGAATATTCAGGGTTGATTTCCTTCAGGATTGACTGGTTTGATCTCTTTGCAGTCCAAAGGGCTCTCGAGAGTCTGCAACACCATAGTTCAAAACCATCAATTTTTTGGTGCTCAGCTCTTTTCATGGTCCAACTCTCACACCCATACATGGCTACTGGAAAAACCATAGCTTTGACTACACCTTTGCTGGCAAAGTAATGTTTCTGCTTTTTAATATGCTATCTAGGTTGGTCATAGCTTTTATTCCAAGGAGCAAGCATCTTTTAATTTCATGGCTGCAGTCACCGTCTGCACTGACTTTGGAGCCCAAGAACATTAAGTCTCTCACTATTTCCATTGTTTCCTCACCTATTTGTCATGAAGTGATGAAATTGGATGCCATGATCTTCATTTTCTGAATGTTGAGTTTTAAGTCAACATTTTCACTCTCCTTTCACTTTCGTCACTCTCCTTTCTCCTTTCACTTTCATCAAGAAGCTCTTTAGTTCTTCTTTGCTTTCTGCCATAAGAGTGGTGTCATCTGCATATCTGAGGTTATTAACATTTCTCCAAGCAATCTTGATTCCAGCTTGTGCTTCATTCAGCCTGGTATTTCACGTGATGTACTCTGCATACAAATTAAATAAGCAGGGTGACAATATACAGCCTTGACATAGTCCTTTCCTGATTTGGAACCAGTCTGTTGTTCCATGTCCGTTTCTAATTGTTGCTTCTTGACCTGCATACAGATTTCTCAGGAGGCATAGGTGGTCTGATATTCTCATCTCTTAAAGAATTTTCCACAGTTTGTTGTAATCCACACAGTCAAAGGTTTTGGTGTAATTAATAAAGCAAAAGTAGATGTTTTTCTGGAACTCTCTTGGCTTTTCTATGATCCAACGGATGTTGACAATTTGATCTCTGGTTCCTCTGCCTTTTCTAAATCCAGTCTGAGCATCTGGAAATTTTCAGTTCCCGTACTGTTGAAGCCTGGCTTGGAGAATTTTGAGCATTACTTTGTTTCATTACATGTGAGATGAGTGCAATTGTGCAGTAGTTTGAGCATACTTTGGCATTGCCTTTCTTTGGGATTGGAATGAAAACTGACCTTTTCCAGTCCTGTGGCCACTGGTGAGTTTTCCAAATTTGCTGGCATATTGAGTGCAGCACTTTCACAGTATCACCTTTCAGGATTTGAAATAGCTCAACTGGAATTCCATCACCTCCACTAGCTTTGTAGTGATGTTTCCTAAGGCCCACTTGATTTCACATTCCAGGATGTCTGGCTCTAGGTGAGCGATCACACCATCATGGTTATCTGGGTAATGAAGATCTTTTTTGTATAGTTCTATGTATTCTTGCCACCTAATATCTTCTGCTTCTTTTAGGTCCATATCATTTCTGTCCTTTATTGTGCCCATCTTTGTGTGAAATGTTCCCTTGGTATCTCTAATTTTCTTGGAGAGATCTCTAGTCTTTCCCATTCTATTGTTTTCCTCTATTTCTTTGCATTGATCACTGAGGAAGGCTTTCTTATCTCTCCTTGCTATTCTTTGAAACTCTGCATTCAGATGGTTCTATCTTCCCTTTTCTCCATTGCCTTTAGCTTCTCTTCTTTTCTCAGCTCTTTGCAAGGCCTCCTCAGGCAACAACAATTTTGCCTTTTTGCATTTCTTTTTCTTGGGGATAGTCTTGATCACTGCCTCCTGTACATCGTCATGAACCTCTGTCCGTAGTTCTTCAGGCATTCTGTTTATCAGATCTAATCCCTTGAATCTATTTATCACCTCCAGTGTATAATTGTAAGGGATTTGATTTAGGATATGACTTTTTGTCACACTCCCATCAGTTTTTGAGTTCATTCTTGCTCTCCAGCACAATAAGATGCTCTAGACTGCTGGAACCAGGTATTTCTTTAAGGAGCACATATTTTGTGTGTGTGTGTGTGTATCAATGGTATTTAGAATCCAGATTTAGTTGCTGTGTATATTAGTTCCCTAGGGCTGCTGTAGCTAGATATCATAAGCTGGGTGGCTTAAGACCACAGAATTGTAGGCCTTCCTTGGTGATCAGGTGGTTGACAATCCTACTGTTAATGCAGGGAACACAGGTTTGATCCCTGGTCCAGGAAGATTCCACATAGCTCGGGGCAACTAAGTCTGTGCACCGCACCTACTGAGCCTGTGCACCCTAGAACCTGCTCTCTGCAGCAAGAGAAGGCACCACAGTGAGAAGCCCAGGCACTGCAACTGTAGAGTAGCCCCTACTCACCACAACCAGAGAAAGCCCTCAAGCAGCAATGAAGATCCAGCACAGTCATAAATACAGAAGGAAATCAATATATTACAGAAACAAACAACAGAAGCCTATTGTCTCCCAATTCTGAGGGCTTGAAGTCTGATATCAGAGTGTCTACAGTCATGCTTTCCCTACAGGCTCTAGGGAAGAGTCCTTTACCACCTCTTCCTACCTCCTGGTGCTGTCTGTCCTTGGTGATCCTTGAGTTGTGGCTGCCTTGCATTAATATGAGGAGGAACTTGTAGGGCTACCATCCATGGGATCGCAAAGAGTTGGACACGACTGAGCAACTGAGTGTGCACACATGCACACTTCAATATGTCTGTTTACAGAGGGCTGTCTCCCCTCTGTGTGTCTGTATGTCTTCACATGGCTGTCTTCTCATAAGGCCACCAGTCATGGATATAGGGGTTCACCCTAATCTAGTAAGCTCTTATCTTAATGATTACATCTGCCAAGACCCTCCTTCCAAATTTGCAGGTATCTGGGGTTAGGACTTCAATGTATTTTTCTAGGGGACACAACTTGACTTATAATACTTAACGCTTACTGAAAGTAAGAGGCCATTTTTCTGGGCCATTTCAGTGAACAGAGCTAGGTTGAAATCTATATCTATATATATACACATATAAAATTATCAGTTTCCCAGGTGGTGGCTTGGTGATAAAGAATCCCCCTGCTAATGCAGGAAATGCAGTTTCCATCACTGGGTCAAGAAGATACTCTGGGGTAGGAAATGGCAACCCACTCCAGTATTCTGCCTGGAGAATCCCATGAACAGGGAGCCAAGAGGATTATGTCCATGGGGCCACAAAGAGTCGGACATGACTGAGCAGGCACGGCACGCACAATCATGAGTTTATACTGTATACTCAGTTTCAATGCCACGGGATTCTCCCTTTCCTCTTGCTCATCTGTATTTGTATCATGAACCCTGGCAAGTAGGATTTGTCTGCTTATATGATACAAACAAAACAGTGTCAGAATTCAACATCAACACCATCAACAACAGTCTAAAGGTCAAGTTTTTTGCAGTTTCATTTGTCCTTAGAATATATTTCATCAAGGTTATTCAGCCAATATATTGTATTCAAAAATTACTTGAATTACTTTTTTGTATGCGGTTATTTTAATAGTTTGATGTCAATTAGGGCTATTTGTTTTGAGTATATTCAACTTTAGGTTTTTAATTGATTTAGCTTGTGTTTCGAATATGTGAATCCACTTCTTTCTTCCTTGTTGATTTAACTTATTTCTAAAAATGCATAAAATGTTAACTTCTTAAAACTATGTAAAAATCATACTCAGAATTCTCCCTCCCCTCCCTAGTTCTTTTACTACATTCTGACTCATTCTCGTTTAGGTAACTAAAATTATGATTTCCTGGATCAATTTCCTGTGTTTTATTTTGTAAAAATTAACAAGCATATAAATATGCCCAGGTATGCAAGTATCTATTTTTTCTTATCTCTCATTTCTTACACAAAAGTCAGTGTATTGTAAAAAGTCTAATGCATTTCTTGCTATTTTTTTTAAGTTTACAATACATCAATCATTCAATAGCAGTTCATAGGTACCTTCCTTACTTCTTATAGCTGTAGAGTTCTCTATTGTGTGGCTTGTCATTTATTTAATCAGCCTCTTGTGGATGAGTGTTTAGATCATTTCCAATCATTCTTGTTGCAAATAATGCAACAAAGAAAATCCTTGTGGTTGTTTTTGTCATATAATTGTTGGAGAGGTATCTTTAACATCAAACGGGACTGCTAAGCCAGAGGCCAGAAGTGTTTGTAGCTGAATCAGGTATTGCCCAAGTCCTCTCCATTGAAGTTGCACCATTTTTTCATTCCTACCAATAACATACGAAAGTGCAAACAGACTGGCTGTAAAGATTTTGAAATTACTGCTAATTTTTTTAATGTGAGAAAACAGTTAATTTGCCTTTCTTCATTAAGAATAAAGTAGAACATCTTTTAATATTTTTGTGTATGTGAATAAATTTATTTTTGAGTGTGAATGAAAGTCAGTCATTTACGACTCTTTGCAAACTCATGGACAGTAGCCCTCTAGGCTCCTCTGTCCATGGGGATTCACCACCCAAGAATACTGGAGTGGGTTGCTATGCCCTCCTCCAGGGGGTTTTCTCAACCCAGGGATCAAACCCAGGTCTCTCACATTGCTGGCAGATTCTTTACCAGCTCAGCCACCAGGGAAGCCCAAGAATATTTGAGTGGGTAGCCTGTCCCTTCTCCAGGGGATCCTCCCAACCCAGGAATCAAACCGGGGTCTCTTACATTGCAGGCAGATTCTTTACCAACTGAGCCACTGGGGAAGCCCCAATTTATTTTTGATTGAAATATAGCTAATTTATAATGTTAGTTTCAAGTGTTCAGCAAAGTGGTTCAGTTATTCATATACATATACCTGAATAGACCGATGTGTGTGTGTGTGTATATATATATATATATATATATATATTTCTTTTCAGATCCTTTCATTATAGGTTATTGCAAGATATTGAATATATTGCCCTTTGCTATATAGTGGTTCCTTGTTATTTAACTGTTTCATATACAGTAGTGGAATATCTTTGATATCTTTAGGAGACATTGTATGTTTTTTGTTGAACTGTTTGTTTACAACTTTTAATAATTTTTTTCTCAATATTATTGTATTAAAGATATTAGGCTTCTATCATTGTACATGTTGTAATTTTTTTCTCCAAATTTTTTGTCTTTAGACTTATATTTTTTATCATTGGAAAGATTTTTTAAATGTAGCTAAATAATGAGTTTATTTTTTTAAATTGTTTCTAGGTGTCCAATCACAGTTAGAAAGGCTTTCCCTGTGTCTAGTACTTGCATTGTTCCATCTCTTACATTCAGATCTTTTGTGCATTTGGAGTTTATTCTGCTAATGATGTAAGGAAAGAAGCCAATTTTATCATTTTCTGAGAGGTGCTTCAGTTGCTTTAATGCCATTTGTTTAAAAGTCCATTTTTTTCCTCAGTGTTTTAAAACATCAGCTTTCAGTTCAGTATCAGTTCAGTCACTCAGTCGTGTCCAGCTTTATAATATAAAATATACCAAACTTCCTTGTATACTTGGACTATCTCTGAAGTTGCCATTCAGATTACTGGTCTGAATTTTACTTTGTCTGATTTTAGAATCAGAACCTTTCTTTCTTATTGTTTCCATTTTCCTCTATAACTTACCCATCAATTTATTTTTGGCATTTTTGATTCATTTCATTTTACATGTCTTTTGTATTCATCACATAATTGGGTTTTGCACTTGGAGTCAACCTGAAAATTTCTTTATTTTAATAGATACATTAAGTGCATTTATATTTATTAATGTGACTCACAGGTTTGACTCCAACTTTGACATCTTTTTGTTATATTTACTATAGGCATTATGTTGTATTTACTGTGTTTCTTTCTGTTATCTATTCTTGGCTTTTCCCTTTTTGTATTTCTCTCAGAATTTAAGAATTTTTACAGTTGTTCCAGTAGTTTACACTTTGTATGGCACCCATGCCCCTTTTTTCCTCACTTAGGGATTTACTATTTTGTTGTCAAGTTTAAATGTAAATTTTGACTCCTCTCTACTGCCTTTGTGGCAATCAGTAACTGTATTCTTCTTCTTTGTCTCTTATTTCCTCAGTATTTAAAAATTTTGAATTATATAGATATATATATATTTATAGAACATTCAGCATTTCATTATGGTCTTCTATTCTTGGGGCTTCCCAGGTGGCACTAGTGGTAAAGAACCCTCCTGCCAATACAGAAGGCATAAGAGATGCTGGTTGGATCCCTGGGTCAGGAAGATCACCAGGAGAGGGGAATGGCTACCCACTCCAGTTTTCTTGCTTGCAGAATCACATGGACAGAGGAACCTGGCGGGCTACAGTCCATAATGTTGCAAAGCAACTTAGCATGAATACACATACTTCTATTTTAGACCCACATTGTTTTTAGTCTTAGAGCGCCAATTAAACATACTCAGTACTTGAATTTCTTTCTTGAAGTTCCCCAGACATCTCATCTCAGCTAGATGAAGTTTGACTTCTAGTAGACTCCTCAGAAAGGGTTTCTGAATACAGGTTTCCTTCCATTTTTGCATGTTTGAAAGTGAAAGTTGCTCAGTCATGTCCGACTCTTTGTGACTCCATGGGCTATAGAGTCCATGGAATTCTCCAGGCCAGAATACCAGAGTGGGTAGCCTTTCCCTTCTCTAGGGGATCTTCCCAACCCAGGGATCGAACCCAGGTCTCCCACATTGCAAGCAGATTCTTTACCAGCTGAGCCAAAAGGGAAGCCCAAGAATACTGAAGTGGGTAGCCTAACCCCTCTCCAGTGGATCTTCCCAACCCAGGAATCCAACGGGGGTCTCTTGCATTGTAGGCAGATTATTTACTAATTGAGCTATCAGGGAAGCCTTTGCATATTTAAAACTTTTAGCTTTGGTATTTGAAGTACGGCTTGGCTAGATATAAAATTCTTTGCTCATACTCTGTTCTGGAGTTTTTATAAAAATGCTGTTCCATTGTTGGAAGAAATTGAGAAGCCTAACTTCAAATCTTTCCTTCAAATATCAAGGTTAGATGAAAGTTAAGTTGGGTCAAGAGATGGATGACTCAAACATTCCAGTCAATTTCCCAGGTACATGTTGGGGCATTTCAATACACAAATCCTAGTCTTTTATTTCTAAAAAGATTTCTTGAATGATAGGTTTAAATATTATTTCTGTTCTATTTTTCTCTCCCTCAGAGATTCCAGTTACATATATTGGATTATCTTTATTGTCTTCTACGGTAATCACGTTTCCCTTAATTATTTTTTGAACACCTTCTTTTCATCATTTTTTTTCTTGGCTGTTTTGTGTCTGTAATGTTTCTTGTTATATTTTTAGCTGAATGTATTCTCTCTTGGGTCCTTTGTAATTTAGTTTTTATTTCTAAGATAATTTTGTCTTTTTCTTCAATTAGTTTTCTAAGTTTAATGAACGTTTGCTTCACATCTTTCTGGTTTTGGTCTATTTCTGTTTTCGGGTTTTTAATCTTCAATTTGAATTGTTTTCATACGTGCAAATGCCTGTTTGGGGATACTTAATCCAGATTGAAGTGTTGCAGTATAATTTTCTTCTGCTTCTTGGTTGGATTTGGGGGTGAATTTTCACCAACTGAAAGATTTTGAAATCTCATTTTTATCTTTCTTTTTGTAGTAACTTTGTATGGATATCCTCTGTAATTTTCTGTTTACTTTGAAATATTTATTTCCCCGGACTGGCAGTAAGAGGTGCATGAAGACAGGGATGACGGTTTACCAAAATTATTTTTGGAGCAGTCTTACCTGAATTTTGTTAGTTCAAGAGCTCCCTCTTGTTGAGATATAAAATGCCACTCTGCTGTGTGGTGCCTGAGACAGGAGAGGGCTTAAAGTGCCTTCTAAGTTGGTGATTTTCTTTAGTTTCTGTAGAATTATTAATATCCATCTCCTGTTCCTTCTTTCCCATTGCTGTTAAGCCTCCAAATGATGCTCCTTGGAAGTCTTTTTCTCCTTCAGAACTCAGAAGCAGCCCCTCCACAAGGTTGCTGTCTTTGGCCCCTTGCATCTTTGAGACTTTTCCAATTGATGTCCCAGTATCCAGGGCTCAGCATTAGTCTCTAACATTGTCTCAACATTTCTCCACTCTGGAAGTGCTTTCTTTTTCTAGTTCCTACACCCTCTTCCCCTCTCCCACCCATTGTTTCTCTCCCTTCTCTGGCATGCATTCTCTAGATGACTCTGCTAGTTTGGTTTATTTTCTGACTTATGAGTGATCTTAATTTCAAAGTACTCTTGGCTTCCTACTTATGGTACAGCTAGGTTATGAATGAATTTACTCTTCTGTTGATTTTTTTAGGATGTATGTATTGATTTGGATTTAAGTACCTACTTTCATCCTACTGGAGCTTAGAGTCTTCAGAAGCTTTTAATTTGAAATAAATGTTAGAGATTATTTATTCCAAACCCATCTATTTACAAATGATGAACTTAATCACATTGACTGCAAACATTCCCCTCAGGGTTACACAGGAGCAGAGCCAAGACTACAACCATTCTTCCTTCTCATCCTTTAACAATAAAATACTTTTTTCAAAACAGTTAAATTGCACTATGGGGAGAAATCCCCAAAGTCATAAGTCTCAGGAGTTCCCACACACTTATTTGTATCCCAAGAGGCTACACAAAATAGTAGTTGCTCTTCTTAGTTGCTTGAAATTACAACAAATGTCCAAGGAAACATTTCTGATCCAAGAGGAATTTGTCTTCATCTTATCTCTCTGTGGGCAGGAAAGGTAGAGACTCTTAGGGGTCTGATTGAGTCTAGAGGCTTATTTGCATGTAGGAAGTTAAGAGAAGAAACAAAAACGCAGAATGGTCTCCTCCTCCTTTCCCCAGAATCCTTCGGGGTTGTTTTACCACTGATTTTCCATTTGTTTCTCTAGCAAAGAAACCACAGAGGTAGAACTGCAGGGTCAAGGCCCAAAACACTGGTGAAGGCTTACTCATGCAGTCCCATTATTATGCTGTTGTAGGCACTCAGCTGAACATGGTGAGAAGTAGTGAGGAACAAAGCAAAGTTGTTTTCCATAGAGAGTTCGTTGTCTAATGGAACGAGTGTGTGTGCATTACACAACCAGTGTGGTAAGTGCTGTAAGATACAACTGACAATGGGAGGAAACAAGAGAGGTGGAAACAGGGATTCTGCCTTGCTAAACTAAGAGGCATTTGAGTTGAGTTNCCAGAGTGGGTAGCCTTTCCCTTCTCTAGGGGATCTTCCCAACCCAGGGATCGAACCCAGGTCTCCCACATTGCAAGCAGATTCTTTACCAGCTGAGCCAAAAGGGAAGCCCAAGAATACTGAAGTGGGTAGCCTAACCCCTCTCCAGTGGATCTTCCCAACCCAGGAATCCAACGGGGGTCTCTTGCATTGTAGGCAGATTATTTACTAATTGAGCTATCAGGGAAGCCTTTGCATATTTAAAACTTTTAGCTTTGGTATTTGAAGTACGGCTTGGCTAGATATAAAATTCTTTGCTCATACTCTGTTCTGGAGTTTTTATAAAAATGCTGTTCCATTGTTGGAAGAAATTGAGAAGCCTAACTTCAAATCTTTCCTTCAAATATCAAGGTTAGATGAAAGTTAAGTTGGGTCAAGAGATGGATGACTCAAACATTCCAGTCAATTTCCCAGGTACATGTTGGGGCATTTCAATACACAAATCCTAGTCTTTTATTTCTAAAAAGATTTCTTGAATGATAGGTTTAAATATTATTTCTGTTCTATTTTTCTCTCCCTCAGAGATTCCAGTTACATATATTGGATTATCTTTATTGTCTTCTACGGTAATCACGTTTCCCTTAATTATTTTTTGAACACCTTCTTTTCATCATTTTTTTTCTTGGCTGTTTTGTGTCTGTAATGTTTCTTGTTATATTTTTAGCTGAATGTATTCTCTCTTGGGTCCTTTGTAATTTAGTTTTTATTTCTAAGATAATTTTGTCTTTTTCTTCAATTAGTTTTCTAAGTTTAATGAACGTTTGCTTCACATCTTTCTGGTTTTGGTCTATTTCTGTTTTCGGGTTTTTAATCTTCAATTTGAATTGTTTTCATACGTGCAAATGCCTGTTTGGGGATACTTAATCCAGATTGAAGTGTTGCAGTATAATTTTCTTCTGCTTCTTGGTTGGATTTGGGGGTGAATTTTCACCAACTGAAAGATTTTGAAATCTCATTTTTATCTTTCTTTTTGTAGTAACTTTGTATGGATATCCTCTGTAATTTTCTGTTTACTTTGAAATATTTATTTCCCCGGACTGGCAGTAAGAGGTGCATGAAGACAGGGATGACGGTTTACCAAAATTATTTTTGGAGCAGTCTTACCTGAATTTTGTTAGTTCAAGAGCTCCCTCTTGTTGAGATATAAAATGCCACTCTGCTGTGTGGTGCCTGAGACAGGAGAGGGCTTAAAGTGCCTTCTAAGTTGGTGATTTTCTTTAGTTTCTGTAGAATTATTAATATCCATCTCCTGTTCCTTCTTTCCCATTGCTGTTAAGCCTCCAAATGATGCTCCTTGGAAGTCTTTTTCTCCTTCAGAACTCAGAAGCAGCCCCTCCACAAGGTTGCTGTCTTTGGCCCCTTGCATCTTTGAGACTTTTCCAATTGATGTCCCAGTATCCAGGGCTCAGCATTAGTCTCTAACATTGTCTCAACATTTCTCCACTCTGGAAGTGCTTTCTTTTTCTAGTTCCTACACCCTCTTCCCCTCTCCCACCCATTGTTTCTCTCCCTTCTCTGGCATGCATTCTCTAGATGACTCTGCTAGTTTGGTTTATTTTCTGACTTATGAGTGATCTTAATTTCAAAGTACTCTTGGCTTCCTACTTATGGTACAGCTAGGTTATGAATGAATTTACTCTTCTGTTGATTTTTTTAGGATGTATGTATTGATTTGGATTTAAGTACCTACTTTCATCCTACTGGAGCTTAGAGTCTTCAGAAGCTTTTAATTTGAAATAAATGTTAGAGATTATTTATTCCAAACCCATCTATTTACAAATGATGAACTTAATCACATTGACTGCAAACATTCCCCTCAGGGTTACACAGGAGCAGAGCCAAGACTACAACCATTCTTCCTTCTCATCCTTTAACAATAAAATACTTTTTTCAAAACAGTTAAATTGCACTATGGGGAGAAATCCCCAAAGTCATAAGTCTCAGGAGTTCCCACACACTTATTTGTATCCCAAGAGGCTACACAAAATAGTAGTTGCTCTTCTTAGTTGCTTGAAATTACAACAAATGTCCAAGGAAACATTTCTGATCCAAGAGGAATTTGTCTTCATCTTATCTCTCTGTGGGCAGGAAAGGTAGAGACTCTTAGGGGTCTGATTGAGTCTAGAGGCTTATTTGCATGTAGGAAGTTAAGAGAAGAAACAAAAACGCAGAATGGTCTCCTCCTCCTTTCCCCAGAATCCTTCGGGGTTGTTTTACCACTGATTTTCCATTTGTTTCTCTAGCAAAGAAACCACAGAGGTAGAACTGCAGGGTCAAGGCCCAAAACACTGGTGAAGGCTTACTCATGCAGTCCCATTATTATGCTGTTGTAGGCACTCAGCTGAACATGGTGAGAAGTAGTGAGGAACAAAGCAAAGTTGTTTTCCATAGAGAGTTCGTTGTCTAATGGAACGAGTGTGTGTGCATTACACAACCAGTGTGGTAAGTGCTGTAAGATACAACTGACAATGGGAGGAAACAAGAGAGGTGGAAACAGGGATTCTGCCTTGCTAAACTAAGAGGCATTTGAGTTGAGTTTTAGAGGATGAATAGGAGTTTGCTAGAGATAAAATTCAGGAACCCATATTTCATATTTAGTGAATTGGAAGCAAGTGGAGAATAACTGAAAGATTAGGCGTGGCTGTGTACCAGAGGCTAGATCTTTAAAGTCCAGTATATCTCAAACTTTAACTTGTAGGCTATAGGAGGTGGTAAAGTGACTTAAGTAGGTCAGTGACAGGATGAATTTTGTGTTTTAGAATACAGGGTGGATTGGAAGGGGCATGCCTGGAAGGAGGGAGTTGAATTAGGAGTCTACTGTCATAGAACTGAAAGATGACTTACTTGACTTCCCTTGATGACTTCCTACTCTCTCTCTCTGTACCTTTATGAACAACCACTGCCTGCTGGAATCCATCAGAAATCTGGGCCCAACTTGTCCAAACCTAAACTCATTATTGGCTCCTTCCTACCTTAACATGCATTCCCTGTTTCAATTCTTGAGACCAGTCACCCAAACCACATACGAAGAATCTGCTTCTCCTTCACTCCATACATCCAATAGTCATCTACCCTTAAAAAGTCAAAGTCTAAGATATCCTCTCTCTCAACTCCAATTGTCACTTTCTTGGTGAGGCCATAAGGAGAATAATGTAGTGTGAAAAAACCGTGTTGGGGGTCAGTGAACTAGAGGTTCCAATGAGGTCACAGAAATTCTGGAAAGGGAGTGAGAAACTGTGTTGGGAAGGCAGGAGTCTGGTTGGCGAGTGTGATGCTTGAAGCCAAGGTTTCAAAGGCGGCTTGTTGTTCTGAAGGTTTGGTGTGGCCATGTGAATGGAATTGAAGTAGGAGCAGGACATTATTAGCAGAGATATGGAGCTTAAGGAGCTGCGAGGCTGGAGTATGATTTGGGTCATCAGTGTAGATATTAAAGTCCCTAAGACAATGACAGTAGAGGGGAAACAGTGGAAACAGCGTCAGACTTTATTTTGGGGGGCTCTAAAATCACTGCAGATGGTGACTGCAGCCATGAAATTAAAAGACGCTTACTCCTTGGAAGAAAATTTATGACCAACCTAGATAGGATATTCAAAAGCAGAGACATTACTTTGCCGACTAAGGTCCATCTAGTCAAGCCTATGGTTTTTCCTGTGGTCATGTATGGATGTGAGAGTTGGACTGTGAAGAAGGCTGAGCGCCAAAGAATTGATGCTTTTGAACTGTGATGTTGGAGAAGACTCTTGAGAGTCCCTTGGACTCCAAGGAGATCCAACCAGTCCATTCTGAAGGAGATCAGCCCTGGGATTTCCTTGGAAGGAATGATGCTAAAGCTGAAGCTCCAGTATTTTGGCCACCTCATGTGAAGAGCTGACTTATTGGAAAAGACTCTGATGCTGGGAGGGGTTGGGGGCAGGAGGAGAAGGGGACGACAAAGGATGAAGTGGCTGGATGGCATCACCGACTAGATGGGCGTGAGTCTGAGTGAACTCTGGAAGCTGGTGATGGACAGGCAGGCCTGGCGTGCTGCGATTCATGGGGTCACAGAGAGTCGGACATGACTGAGCAACTGAACTGAGCTGGACTGAAGAGCAATAGTCATCATGGTTGTCATCATCCTCACAGTTATACTAGTTGATATACATATACGCAGTTATGTGTATACATGTACATATATACACAGTTATACTAGGCGGGTATTCAAGAGCTATCATGAGGCAATAGGAGGTCATGTTCATCCCTAGATGCACGTTTGTATCAAAGATGTGAAGGAGAACCAGGATATTGTTTCTGGGATCAGCAGAGGAGAAAAAAATATTTTTAAGAGGCAGAGATAGTGTCTACAGCACCAAAGGATGCTGAGGGGACTTGGGGCTTGGTGCCTGGAAACCACTGGCGGCCTGAGCAGGAACAACTCCAGAAGAGTGGATGCTTGACTTTAGAAAGCAGAGCAGTGAGTGGATGGGGCAGACACAGGGTCAGAAATTGTACACACAGGGTTGAGGAACTCATCTGTGAACAAAGGAAGAAATGAGGTGATGCTAAAGGGACACATTTATCAAATGAAGGAGGTTTCTGTTTCTGTTGCTTTTTTTTTTTTTTTTAATTAAAGCTAAGGGAAACGTGTGCCTATTTGTGCTTCATTCTCTCACTCTCTGGGGGAGGTGGGGAGGGGCTAAGGAAAGGTGTGGTTTTACAGCAAGAGGGAAAAGTCAAAATGTTCACACCTAAGTCCTCCATATCCTTGGTAAGGAAAGGACGTGAAAGCACAGTGACTCAGATCTACTATCACTAGCCCAGACTTTCCAGAAGCTGTCACTTGGAAAAGAAATGAACTCCAGCTTTCTAAGATTAACTGATGAATTCTCTCCTTGTTTAATTTTGAACTTTGGCACTTCAAGAGCAATCAAATTGTTATGGATTATGTATTTGTGTTCCCCACATCCCCTATATTGAAACCCTAATCCCTGGTGTTATTGTATTTGTAGATGACTAGGTTAGAGGATGAGGGTGGAGTCTCTATGAGGGACTCTTGTTGTTTTTGGTTAGTTGCTAAGTCGTGACCAACTTTTCTGTGACCCCATGGACTGTAGCCTGCAAGGCTCCTCTGCCCATGGGATTTCCTAGACAAGGCAAAAATAATGGAGCAGTTTGCCATTTCCTTCTGTAGGGGATCTTCCTCACCCAGGGATCAAACTCCCATCTCCTGCCTGGGAGGCAGATTCTTTACCACTGAGCCACCAGGAAAGCCCCTTACGAAGGATTATTGCCCTTATAAAAGACCCAAGAGGGCTAATTTTCTCTCTGTCTGTTTCTGTCTCTCTCTCTCTCCAGCCTCTCCTCCTCCACGTGAGGATACAATGAGAAGGTGATCATCTATAAGCCAGGATGAGGGCTCTCATCATGAACTGAGTCTGCCAACACCAAGATCTTGGATTTCCCAGTCTCTAGAGCAGTGACCAATGGATGCTTGCTGTTTAAGCCACCCGGTCCCTGGTACTCTTGTTATAGCAGCCCAAACAGACTAAGATAGAAAGCCAAGTTCCCCCTGCTCTATAGCATCAGAGAGGCTGCTGTCTCTTCTCCCTCCTCCACACGAGTCTTTAAACTGTCTATTTCTGTGTTCCCAGATTACGATCGGCTTCAGCTTTCTGTTGACAGGCTGAGCGCGTTGGCTCATTCATGGGCTAGACGGTTGTTGCCTGTTCTCCAGCCATGACAAATTGCCGACTGCTGGCATCACTGATGAAATAAGTAAGGCCCCTGCCACCCCAGCTTCTATTACTTTTTAATATGAGTTACTTTAATAGAAAGACTTAAATGCTTCTTTCTGCTGCTTTGCCTCAGCACTTCTGGGGTCATAAATTCTTCTCCCTCTTGTCTGCTATTACTGGCATATCAATCCTTTCTAGTTCCATGAGCACTAAAATTGAAAGAAAACAAGGTTGTGGCTTTATGCATTTTTAATTTAAAGAAATCCCAGCTTTGAAGTTGAGGGAAACAATGCTTCTGGCAGAATGGCGTGGCCACCACGAAAGCCTTCAGAGAAGTTGGACCCCTGGAAGCTCTGCGAGCAATTGGCTTCATCCTTCATCTTCAGGGGACGCTCAGCTGACTGTGCTCTTATGAATTCCAATCAGGTTGCATATCTTCCCCACTCACCCCTCTTGTTTTGTCTCCCTCCTGAGAACAGACAGAAACCAACTGGGATAAGAGAGTTCACATTCTCAGCCCTAGAGAAGAATCCATGCATCACTGGATTTGTCCCCAAGGATCCAAGATGAAATGTTTAGCTGGTTGCATGACAATGAAGGGAAGAGTGTCTCCATTTTCTTTAAGGCAAGTCTCTTTGGGCACTTAGTTTCAGGGTCTCAAAAGGCTACAGTCAGAAAGTCCTTCCTCACCTCTGGTTCATGTTGCAACCTCAGGGAGGGAACCTATTCCCTTGAGACAGAAAAAAAGGGCAAGCTGGCCGGAGGCCCAAAAAAGAATGAAATAAAATGTCCCTTTAGGCACGGCCCAGAGGCATGATTAACACCACTGCTCATCAGCATAAAATATATTCAATTATGAGGGATTAAGAGGCTTGGGAAAGCAAAATGCTAAAGCAGATGAAAGATGAGCACAGTAGTGGAAAACAGGGCCCCAGGATGACAGCGGCTGACACTGCCTCCATGTGGAAGTGGCTGTCGGAGGCTGCTGGGGAGTGCAGCTCTGCATTCGACTGGGGCAGAGTGTTTCCCAAATGCTGGGTTCTTGAGAGGTTCTGTACTCTTAGGAGGGGCTGGGACTGGAGAAATGTGCTCTCTGCACAGGCCACACTCACCCTGGAGAAGAAAGTGCTCCGCAACCAGCTTTGTTTCCCTGAGAGCAGTGCTTGCTGAAAGTCATCGCTCCAAGGGGCTCCTTGAGAGTACTGACCACTGAGAGAAGGGAGGATCACTTGGGTCACTCTCCCAGACTCTCGTCTATAAACTCACACAGTTGACGCAGAGAGGAGAGCGGGTGAAGCGTGCTGTGCCTGTGTGTTGGAAAGCAGGGCAGGGAACTGCGTAGGTGGGTGAGAGCCCACCAAATAGAAGGCAGAGAATCAGAAGAACCCCAAGTAACCCCCTCGAGGACCAGATGTCCTCTCTGCCTGGGAAGAGAAGACCAGCAACCAACAATTAGCTCAACAAGTATCTGTGGCTCCTTCTATTTGTCCATCGCTGCTATTTATTCATCCCACCATTCATGATGCAGAGAAGAGCTGGTTGGGGGTGTGGGAACTGGGAGAAGACTAGTACTAGAGAATCACTGATGGAGATGCTTAATAATATTTCCATGAAGCAGGTCTGCAGGTGACCCCAGAGCTGAATTCCCAGAAATAGGAGGAGTTACTCCAAGATCAGAGCAAATGGTTGAAGAACAGTATGTGATTCAGAGAGTAGTCATTAGAGTTAGGAGGACCGGGGTTTGAACTCAGATTCCGACACAGACGACCAGGTGTGTGACTTGAATGAGTGGCTTATCCTTCCTTTGTCTTGCACGTCGAATGGAAATCACAATTGTACCGGTCTTGTAACATTGCGGTGAGAGTGATGTTCAGTATTGTGTGAAGCTCTTAACACAGTCCACAATAAGCTTTCAATGCGCATTTGTAAGTATTATCACCTTCAGAGATGCAGCTGAGAAAGATGGGCAGAGAATAAAAGAGTTAGCACTATCTACAAGAGTCAAGATAGGGAAGCAACCCAGGTGCCCATCAACAGACAAATGGGTAAAGAAGATGTGGTATATATAACGAAATATTACTTGGCCATAAAAAGAATGAAATTCTACCATTTGCAGCAATGTGGATGGATCTAGAGAACACTTTGTTTAGTGAAGTAAGTCAGACAGAAAAAGATAAATACTGTATGACATCACTGATAGGTGGAGTTCTGAAAATTATACAAATGAGTGTATATGCAAAACAAAAATAGACTGGCAAATGTAGAAAATAAAAAAGAAGTTGCCAGTGGCAAGAAGGAGGTGGGGAGGAGCAAATTAAGGGTATGGGATTAGGAGATATAAACGACTGTGTATAAAATAAATAAGCAACAAGGATCTAGTGTACTGCACAGGGAATTACAGTCTTGTAATAATTTATAATAGAGTAAAATCTGTAAAAAATACCAGGACATTATACTTTACACTTGAAATTAATATAATGTTAATATTACAAGTCAACAATACTCAATTAAAAAAGAAAGAAATAGAAAGTCATTAAGGTGACCGAAGCAAACGGCAGGGGATTTGACAGTCTTATAAGCACATCTGTCTGGCCTGGGGTTGTTTGCTTTAGACCATAGATATCATGTTTCCCATGCTCTAGGGATCTTGAAAATGTTTTATGGTCCCTGACAGCCAAGGTAGGGGAGCCAAACAAGAATGTGAATGTAGGAATTCAGAAACTCAGTCTAAGTGCTTCATGATATGTTGGGATGAATTGAGTTGGATTTGTGTAGGGGATGTACTTAGGTCCAGAGAAAGTGGTTTAATCACACTGGCAGGGGTCTCTGTTACTTGTCCCAACGGTGATGTGGGAAAGGCTAGCCCATTGACATATACTTGGCCTTTCTGTTCTAGACCGAAGCGTTCTATTTGGGTTGGTTTATAGTGAAAGGGTTTAAAGCAACTTTGCAAATTAGGCTCAAATGAATCTGCCTTCCTTCCTTACTTAGAACGGACTCAGAATGAACAATGAGAGTTACTCCTTTTTATCCAGGAGAATGGAAAGGTAACTTTTTCTTTTTTTTTTTTTTTTGCATATCTAGCCTTTCAACAAAAGCACTAGGAGGATATTACTTGTATCACTTTGCAATACATTCATTCAGTTCATTCATTTAACAAATATATATCGAGCTCCCCTTATATGACCTTGGCAAGGAGCAAAGCAGCCCCCAAGGAACTCAGAAGGGAACGAGTCAGGTTGACAGACATCTGTAATCAAATGAGGAGAGAGCAATGATGAAAGCAGGTGAAGACAGGATCCCCTTCTATCTCTAGGATGTGTGCCGACAGAACAGAGGAGGGATGGTGGAAAGAGCTGTGACATGGAGCAAGGCCCCTCACTCTCCATGGGCTTTGGCATGGCATGGCCACAGGATGACTAATAAATATAACTCTCCAAGGAAGTAAAACAAATTGCTTGGGAGAGAAATAAACTTGCTGTTTCTCTCTTGGTTCTTAAGCGACCAGGTCATCTCAAGCCTCTAGCTTTGGTACCAAAAACCAGAACTGTAGCTTTCCAGGTGTATCACCAGCCAGAGGTAGTGCTGGAACCAGGGGGGACAGGAAACACGACTGCAGTCCCGTCCACCTTCTGACCACATTCACCTAGGTTCTAAGTCCCTCATCCTTGCTTACTGGTTGACGCAATACAAGTAAAGGCAAACATGAGAGTGGAGAGATCTGTCACGGGAGCTAAGAAATGGAAGCACGAGTGGAAGATTTTCAAATCCAGCAGAAGAGGAAATTATTCGTAACCTTTCAGGCTGTGCCACCCTGTGTGATGACTACAGAGCAAACTCTCATAGGCAACAATAAAGCCCAAGCCAGTAGGTTGAAATAGACATTCTGCCCCTAGTAGGGGTCTGTAAATATCAGTTGAATAGATGAATGAATTGTATATGCATGCACCATGTTCTCCCAGCCCAAGATTTGATTTGGTTTCCATGGCTAGAGGCCAGATGCCTACTGGGTAGTCTTCCAAATCACCAGTCTTGATCTTTTCTTAACTGCTCCCGGGGGATCTAGAGAATGATTCTGGTATCTGGCACAAGCAGCGTGGCACCGTGCCCTGCAAGGGTCAGCGCGCTATTCCTGTTGGCCTTGGGTCCAGGCACCTGCTATGCAGAGCCTACCACCCAGATGGTATAGACTCAGATTCCAGTCCACTTGGAAAGGCCAGGTCCTGCCAACTCCATCTCCAAGGGGACAGTCCATACAGACCCCATATGCCAAACTACCCAGGACTCTGCCAGCCAAAAGAGAGTGAGCGGGCCTGTCCTGTAGCCCCACCCAAACAGACACCAGATGGGAAACTGGGGCAGGGGGTGGGGAACAGCTGGATGACATTTGCTACATAATAGCTCTCGAAGGATTTGAAAAATCATTGTTCAATTTCCCTTCCCACCTTCTCATGTAAACAAATGTCCTATATCAGGGTTGTGGAAATCAGAATTTTAAGTGATGAATCTCATCATCAAAGTTTTCCAGCCCTCTTCTTCATAAGCAGCACACACAGACACACAAACACACACACACATAAACACATACATACCACATTCAAGCTCGTACATACAAAAACACATGCATTCACCTTCATTCACCTTCAGCCACAGGGCAATGCTGCTGACTGTCAGTCTAAGGCCTTATTTCATTTACTGTGTATCTAAAGCCTTGCCAGGAGCCCAGGCTTCTTCTCTCAAGTCTCTTTTAAAAATTAAATCTGGCTCTTTGGGGTTGCAACAGGAAGACTGAATTTGAGATACAGTAATTCTAGATATTTATATCCTTTAGTCACTTGCTCAGTTGGTCTTCTGCAGCTGTGGTTTGTTAGGGATTATCCCACCAGAAGGGATGGCAGAAATACACATATTTAATAGGAATTTTTTCCCTCCATTTCTTTCTCTGGCTCTAAATAGCCACTTGGAAGGAGGGAGGCTGAACCACAGGAGAGGATCTGAGGGGCCAGGAGCTGGGAGTTACCCAGGAGCTGGGAGCTTCAGGCCTGCCTGGAGGGGGGAGCAGGATGGGAGCCTGGAAAAATCGGAGCTGG
This sequence comes from Neotragus moschatus, assembly GCA_006410615.1. Lineage (NCBI taxonomy): Eukaryota > Metazoa > Chordata > Mammalia > Artiodactyla > Bovidae > Neotragus > Neotragus moschatus. Next base: position 576,734 of record SJYA01002142.1, on the reverse strand, counting down.
ATCCTGGTCCCCAAACTTCAGGAGAGGAGAGGGGCTCTGCAGACACCCCTTTATAGGAGAATTTAAAGCCCACTTCTGCTTTCTGTAGCCCCTAGTTTGAAGGCCAGGTGTTCTATGGTGTGGACAACCCATTATGTCCTTTCTTCATTGCTTCTGGGTACACTCTCTTCCCCCCAGAGAGACGCTCAGGAACTTGGAGGACCCCTGAAACTCCTGCACAAAGCTGTGGAGCCTCCTTCTTACAGGCAGGAGCACAGGTGTTTACCTGGGACGGGCTGACACGCCTGCAGGTCCCAGTGGCCCATAAACAGTGCTTGGCCTCCATCCCAAATCCCTTCTAGGTGTGCAAACACTCAGGGCTACATTTCCATTCACCTTCTAGCTCCAGTTAATAGTGTCCCAGGCCATAGACGTAGAAATCAAACTTATGGTTACCAAAGGGGAAAATGAGGGAGGGAATAAATAAGGGGGCTGAGATTCGCAGATACAAACTACTGTACATAAAAGAGAAAACCAACAACGATCTACTCTATCGCACAGGGAACTATATTCAATACCTTGCAATAACCTATAATGGAAAAGAACCTGAAAAAGCATATATATAGCCTTCCCTGGTGGCTCAGATAGTAAAGAATCTGCCCGCAATGTGGAAGACCTGGATTGATCCCTGGGTTGGAAAAATCCCCTGGAGAAGAGAATGGCAGCCCACTCCAATATTCTTGTCTGGAGAAATCCATGGACAGAGGAACCTGGTGAGCTAGAGTCCATGGGGTCACAAAGAGTAGGACACCACTGAGTGACTAACAGACACACACACACACACACACACACGTAACTGAATCACTTCTCTGTACACCAGAAACTAACACAACGTTGTAAATTAACTATACTTTAATTTAAAACAGGGGAAAAAAAACAAGATCCCAGGAACCTTTGCAGGGGGAACAGTGTTTGTACATGTGTTTCTTGAGTCTCCGTAGCAATAATCCCTCAGCCCAGGCAGAGGTTTCTTCTTCACCAGAGAAAAGACAGAGAGAAAAAGGACAAGACTTCCCTTTTCTTTAAAAGCTGTGCTCTTCGGTTGAGAGCCACTCACTCCAGCTCTCTGTAATGTGACGAAATCTCCCCAAGTGAACCCATCGCATTCTGGGAGCTCAGCATAAAAATTACAGCTGCCTTAGAGGCCACCTGACCCTGATGCATCAAGCCCTGGAGTGAGGCCAAACCACCACTTAAAATGACAATCCTGGACAAAGTGGCACAGTGACATGTTAAAAATATATAGATGGATATAGACATAATATGAAAATATACATTTTTCCTGCTCTCACTGTCAGAAGCAGGCGTGTTAAAGGTATTAACAATTAGTGTTCCTCTCTGGAGGGATCCTTCAGTTATGTGCTCCGGAACCCAGACAGGAAGCAAGAATCAGGCAGCAAAGCAAAATTAATCCAGACAAAATGAAACGATGCAACCCAGGTATCTGGGATGGAAGGGCCCAGAGGGCAGGAGACAGGCAACTGTCTTCTGCCCTTGTTCCACCCCACTCCCCCCCCTCCCCCCTTCCAGCTGTCTGTGGGAGGAAAGGTTTACCTGAGGGGGATGAGTGTGCAGGAATCAAGACTACCAAAAGCAGAGTTTTTCATTTCTGAGGGGCAAGACAACCAGGGAGGAGATCTCTATGCAATGTTCCTCCAAACTATCCCTGTCTTTCTAGGGCACCTAGAACTGAGTGGAAAGCTTGGCATGCACACCCAGGAGGCACAGATGTGGTCCCCTCCCCAACTCCATCCCTTGGGGCTGGCTCCAGACACAAAGGGCTGGAGGTGACTCAGGCTGAGATCTGAGGTCATCTGTCCCCAGCAGATGCCTCGTGTACTAGGGGGATGGAAATTTCCCAGACTAGCTTGTTTCCTCAGGGGTGGGAGAGACAGAAGCAGTTCTGCCTTTGTTTCCAGATTTTAATTTCTTAGAATCTGCCCCAAGGGAATGATTTTTTTTTTTTTCTTTTCTCCTCTTTCTTTCCGAAATAACTCCTTCCTTCAGACAGGAGAGAACATCTTTTTGCTCTTTCCTGTTTAAGGACAGAAGATGACTTTTCTACTCTTAAAATACAACACCTTTCTATTTCAGACTCCTTGCTCTGGCTCTTTGTAGTGGGATGTAAAATTCCTAGTACTGACAGACTCAGATCAAATTTCCGGAGAAAGAGTAATTTGGTAATGTGCTCTCCTGTTTTCCAGCCCTCGTTGGGCTTTCTGGCAACCACACTGCCTGTCTCTCTCAGCTCCAGTGTTTACTGCTCTGTCCCTTAAAATTTTCATTTGCTTTTAGAGTCCTAATGTCTGCCTTCTGTAACCTAATTTTTTTTTATTTTTTATTTTGTAACCTATGCTGCCCTACACTTGGGCAAACTCCCGGAGATGGTGAGGGACAAGGAAGCCTGGTGTGCTGCAGTTCATAGGGTTGCAAAAAGGCAGACATGACTTGGGGACTGAACAGCCACCTGAACTCAGTAAAGTGTACACTAATCTTACCAGTACAGCTCAGTGAACACTCTCCTCTGAACACACCATGTAATCAGCCACCCAACGCCCTCCCTCACCCCGTCCACAGCACCCCTCTCTCTGCCTGGACAGAACCCCAACTTCACACCTATCACTATAGACGAGGTGTACCTTTTCTAGACTTTTATAGGAATGAAATCATCCCGTATAAACTCTTTCATGCCTGCTTTTTTTTTCATTCAGCATTATGTTTTGAAGATTCATCTGAGTTGCTGCATGTATCAATAGGTTTCTTATTGTTAATGCTATGTAGCTTATTGTAGGAATACACAGAATTCATCTGTTCCTCTGTTGTTTCCAGCGTGGGCTAACATGACTGAAGCTGCTCTGAGCATAGTTTTACGTGTTGGGGTTTTGCTCTTGTTTGGTGGACAAATGCTCTCTTTTGGGGGGCGGGTGTTCACCCAGAGTGGGAATGCTGAGTCATTGGATGTGTGTATGTCTAGCTTTTGTAGATACTTCCAAACCCCACATTCTAAAGTGCTGTAACAATGTGCTGTAACAATTGGCACTCACGTGCGCAGTGTGTGAGGGTTCTAGTACCTCCGTATTCTCTCCAACACCCAGTTCTGTCTCTCTCTTTACTTGAGTTGTCTACACGTGAAGTTGTTGCATGTCTGCTTATCTGAGTTCTCTTGCCCCTTAACTACACCCTTAATTCCTCAAAACAGACTATGTAAAGATTAAGGGGTTAAGCTCCCCTGGGCTGTGCTGATGTTAAAAATGAAAGTTCTGTGTCCAAGAACCCTCTCAGTCCTGGGCAAACTGGGATGGCCAGTCACCCTAGACATAGTATGATGGAAAGGAAAGAGGCTTTGGCAAGGAACCAACCTGGTTTGAATCCTAGTTCACCTACTAGCTGTGTAAAAATCAGTCAAGGGAAAGAGTGCCAGACAGATGGATAGATAGATGACAGAGCAAATACAGTAAAATGTTACTGGCACAACCTAGACGATGGGTACACATATGTGTTAACTGTAAAATCCTTTCTACTTTACTGCATGTTTGAAAATAATAAAATGTTTGGGGAAAGACAAAACAGGAATAACGCTGCTTGGCTCTAGGGATACCACGTCTCAAACCTCAGAGGAAGCTATTTTTTCATGTCATGGAATCACTAAAGAGAATTCATGGCCTCATCCTTTTGGTCTTCACATTTCAGTTGCCCCACCCAGTTCTTCTATTTCCTAAAAACCTTTCAGAAGGAGGGAGTCGGAGAAAATAGCAAATCAGAGCAAATGAACAGGACTTGTCTTTAAATTCCAGCAGTCCCATTGCTTTGCTCAGAGTCATCTTATAAACAGAGCCAGAAGCTTGCTGTCACATTCTCCTTTTCGCCACTGACCTCCTGCTGGCCTCACACAGGCTAAACTGGACCATTACCTGTGACCTGATGCCTTCTTGAGCCATATTCACCAGCCTCTGCTTCTAACTTTGCTGTCATCTCTGGCAAAGCTGACTTACTTTTATCTTCTTTCAAAGCCATCCACTGTTCCCATGGCAACTTACTGGGGGTCTTCTGTCACCATGGGAACATGGCTGCTGGGTTTAAATACACCTTATCACCACAGCATTAAAAAATATGGGGAGAGAGGGAGTCTGGTTGTCAGGGCAACAGAATTCAGGTCTTCTCCATGAGAGATGTGCTGGAGAAAAGGATGTATTGTTGGGAGTTTAGAATCAATGCCACACCCAATCTGAGTCCTGCTGGGATAGCCACACACTCACTGTGCAGATACTATGAGGTGTGTGTGTGTGTGTGTGTGTGTGTGAAACTGTCTTTCCATCTTGGATATCTGAAGAACCTCACTGGAAGGCACCTTGGGGATTTCCAGGGTCTCGGAGGAAACTCATAGCTCAGCTGGAGGGTGTAGGGATAGCTGGTCTCCCTCTCTCTCTTATCCTCTTTCTAACACACATAGACATCACTGTAGGGCACCGTCCTTGTCAAGAGGACAGCAATTCCATCACCCCAGGAAAACCAAGCCAAAAGACAGACCTGGCATAAAACAAAAACCATAAACAGGGTTTGTGTGTGTGTNCAAAGCCATCCACTGTTCCCATGGCAACTTACTGGGGGTCTTCTGTCACCATGGGAACATGGCTGCTGGGTTTAAATACACCTTATCACCACAGCATTAAAAAATATGGGGAGAGAGGGAGTCTGGTTGTCAGGGCAACAGAATTCAGGTCTTCTCCATGAGAGATGTGCTGGAGAAAAGGATGTATTGTTGGGAGTTTAGAATCAATGCCACACCCAATCTGAGTCCTGCTGGGATAGCCACACACTCACTGTGCAGATACTATGAGGTGTGTGTGTGTGTGTGTGTGTGTGTGAAACTGTCTTTCCATCTTGGATATCTGAAGAACCTCACTGGAAGGCACCTTGGGGATTTCCAGGGTCTCGGAGGAAACTCATAGCTCAGCTGGAGGGTGTAGGGATAGCTGGTCTCCCTCTCTCTCTTATCCTCTTTCTAACACACATAGACATCACTGTAGGGCACCGTCCTTGTCAAGAGGACAGCAATTCCATCACCCCAGGAAAACCAAGCCAAAAGACAGACCTGGCATAAAACAAAAACCATAAACAGGGTTTGTGTGTGTGTGTATTAGTCACTCAGTTATGTCCAACTCTCTGTGACTCCATGGACACAGTAGCTACAGTAGTCCACCAGGCTCTTCTGTCCATGGAATTCTCCAGGCAAGAATACTGGAGTGGGTTGCCATTTCCTTCTCCAGGGGATCTTCCCAACCCAGGAATCAAACCTGGGTCTCCCAGGTTGCAAGCAGACTCTTTATCGACTAAGCCACGAGTGAAACCTGATAGGGTTTAAATGATGTGAAACAGGAATCCCATTTAAATAGGGTTTAAATGATGGGTGATAGGAATCCCATCCACGACATGGATAAATACACTATTCCTGAAAAAGATCGGGACTGCTGCTTCTGGTCAGCAGTTTGTCCTTGAGGCAAATGAGACACTGAACCAATCAGCCACCACGTCAGAGTGTCGAGTAGTGGGCACCCACCTTCTTAATCACAGTGGAGAGCTGTTGAGCTAAAGACACTTGGCCCATCCCCAGCAGAAGAAAACAAAGACATGGAAAACACACGGCCGGCTCCTGGATCACAGGCTTCCAAGGACCAGGAGGTGTGTGGAAGCTCAGTATCACTCATCCACACTCCAAGAAGTGAAACAAATACCACTCGATTGATCTCTATGTCATGACTGTCCAAATGTCCAGGCCCTTATGCACGTCTGGGAAGTATATCTCTAGTAGGCTTGGCCCTGGGGAGAAACATGGACAGATGTGTCCCAGGCGCAGCTGGTAGCTCGTCTCCCTTTCCAGGGGGTTCCAGGGTCCTCAGACTGTCATAAGGTGACTCACCACTACCCATGGCAGCATCGTGCCCAGCTGACCCCCCTTCTTAGACCCATTCCACACACAGTCCCTTCTTCCTCACCATGTCACCCTCCTCTCTCTCAAGCACAGAGTGGAGGAAAGAAAAAGGGCTCTGTTCTTGGGAAATGCTGGAGTGGAATCAGTTTGCCGCTTTCTAGATTTGTGAGCTTGGAGGAATCTCTTATTTAAGTTTCTATTACTAAAATAAATGTACAAGATGAGTCTAAGGACTAAATAAGATAATGAACACAAACTTGCTCTGTAAACAATGGACACAATGTACTGATAAAGACTGATTCTTCAACCCCTGGAAAAGCCCACTTCTGGTCTAACAGGGTACCCTAGACTGTAGGAGTAATTCTGATGGGTGTCAGTTCAGGTCAGACCTGGGGGTGTGGACATTTCTGGTTGTGAGCTGACTGAGAGCATGAGCCAGCCCCCAGTACCCAGCACTGTGCTAAGTTCACTTAAGTTCAACAGTTGCTGCTCATTCACAGGTTGGTGCTATTGATTGGGACCTTTGCTGACCTTGACATTGCTCCACACAGGTGGGTGGCGGTGTGTCCACCATACCCGGGGGCAAGACCTCTTCAGCAGTGAGAGTCCAAGTGCCCAGGTTCAGACTGAGCAGAGGCAGGCGTGCAGAGCAGCTGGAGGGGGAGGGCTGTGAGTTGTGACTTTCTCCCCCAGGACTGATGTGATTCATAGCCCTGGCTGCCAGGAGGGGACCTCTCTTTAGCTTTCGACTCCATTATCTTAGCTCTCTGCCTCCTTTGGCCACTGCCCCATTTTCTCCTCTTAACACTTGTCCACTTGCCAGGTCAGCTTAGTAATAGCTCCAAGAAAGACAGATTATCAGTCCCTCTGCAGAAAGAGCCACTTATTCAGGGCCTCACCTAGAGTTTTATGAAAGGAAACAGCGTGGCAAGAGGAGTGCTACTTCCTGCTGCCACCTGGGAGGCTTTGCCTGAGAGGAGCAGAATCTAGGTGTTGAGTGAGCTAGAAGAAATGGTAGCATGTAGGATGGAATGGCGTCAGAAAAAGGATGCAGGATCCAGGCAACAAGATACAGGGATGGGACCAGGAAGTCTCGCGGCAGCAGTCTCCCAAAGCATGCCTCTGGGTACCACCAGGGGCATGTGGCAGTGTGCCTGGGGCTAACCCATAAGGTACATGCAAATTGTGCTCTCTGGTGAGTCAACTAAAACATCATTTTTGTAGTAAATTGAACACGGATATATTTTGATGCAAACTACAATTTTTTGCATCAATTGTTAAGAAAACAATTGGGACTTTCCATTTTTTCTTGCTGTTCAGTCCTCAGGGCATGTGCTTAGAGCCATGGAGATATGAATTTGCTCTCTTCTGACATTAGGGTATTTCATTCAATCACGCATTCATTCATTCAACAAATTATTTTTTGAGTGACAACTATGAGTTAGGCAGCAGTGAGAAAAACACACACAGACCTTGGGTTCATGGAATTTCTACTCGAGGGGAAATCTTTGAAAGCACTAAGTTAAGTTACTCAGTCGTGTCCGACTCTTTGCAACCCCATGGACTGTAGCCCACCAGGCTCCTCCGTCCATGGGATTCTCCAGACAAGAATCCTGGAGTGGGTTGCCATTTCCTTCTCCAGGGGATCTTCCCAACCCAGGGATCAAACCCAGGTCTCCCACATTAGAGGCAGACGCTTTAACCTCTGAGCCACCAGGGAAGCCCTTGAAAGCTCTGATGAGCCCCAATTCTCTCATTTGTGTTTGAAGATCAGGCCATAGGAAACAATGAACTTCCTTTCCAGTTATCAAATCCACAAGCAGAGATCAGATAAGCAAAAACTGCTTATTGGATGAATGAGTGAATGGTGGATGGTTTCCAACATTGGATGAGGAGACCAACTAGCTGACTCTGAAAGTGCTATGTGATTGCTGACTCTGTGCTGTCTCTCCCTTGCGCCCTGTGGACTTGGCAGAGAGGTGCTGTTGGACTCCCTGGGGGGGTGGGGTTGAGGTTTCTGGAGCTCCCTCCAATCTGTCTCTTTTAGTCTCATGTCTTGACCCCTTGACCCTTGACTCTGCTTCCTCCTGGAACCTGGGCAGTCCAGAGTCTCCAAGCTTTTCTCTCACCTTTATTTCTCTTGACCAGTCAGGTGGTGGAATCCTAATGGGCCAAGAGTCTGGAAAAAGAAAATAAGGTCAGCTGTTGGTTGAGAGACAAAAGGAAAATTAAACCTTTCTCTTTTGGTTCTGTTTAGGCCACTGGCTGCATTTGTTCCAACATGGCAGATGCCCAGCAAAGGCAGGCGGTTCCTAATCAGAGATATCTAGAACTTTGACTCTCTAAGGCAGCACCCAAACTGATCTAGCCCTGAAACAAGAAGCAGAGTAGGGGCAGTGCCTTTGCCCTCTTCCCTCCAGGTGGGGTTGAGGATGAGAGTATAGGGCTCTAATGTGGCCAAGCTCCTGTGGTATGACCATTCCCACTGGCTTCTTTGGAGGTGTGTGTGTGTGCACGCACATAGCATTCACAGAGAGATTTAGGCACGTTCAAGTACATCACACATTCAATCCTCAGAGCAACACACTCAGAGGATGTGGCATGGTTATCCTTCTAGAGTCAATAAAACTGATCTTCCAAAGAAAACAAGTCTCTGGGTTCAGGTCTAGGATACCACGATGATTCACCCTTTTAGCTCTCACATAGTGTGGGCTTCAGAGAATTCAAATCCCCAACTCCTTCCAGGTGAGAGAGGTACCTTGCTCTAAGGAGACCCTTCTGCCAGAGCGACTCATTGTCAATCCCCACGGGAAGCAGCTGCAGGCTCTTAAGTGCTCAAGAAACTTCTGATGACAGGCAAAGACACAAAGCTGGCCCTGGACTCTTAAAACAAGGGCTACTGTACCTCGAGCAGAGCTCCCTGGGCTGCTGAACTGCTCCACATGCAGGCCTGGGGCAGGTACCCCCTTTCTCTGCTCCACATGCAGGCCTGGGGCGGGTACCCCCTTCCTAGGCTGCTAGGTGAGCCTCTCTAATGCTAAGTGAGAGGCCATCGCCAGGGCTGGCTCCCTCAGTGACTGAGCAGAGAAGTTCCCTCCTCCCAGCAACTCTGGCATGGCAGCCCCACTTAGCACCAGCAAGATCTCATTCTTCATTTTTCGCCTTTCCAGGTCATCTATCACCCAGAAGCAGGGTTATGGAGAGATGTTTAATGTGGAAATGACTCTTGTGGGGAGCTGGAAGAATAAACTTGTCCCTAAGGCGCCATGTCTCATTCTGGCTGCGAGGTAGGGATGAGGAGGCAAGTGCAGGGGTGGGAGGAAGGAGCTGCCCAGTGGAGGTGGCGAGGGCCTGCGGAGAGAGGATTTGGCGGTGTCATGGTTACCAGCTGAGAAGCTGGAGCCCAGGAAGGTGTGGGGAGCTTCCCTCTCACCTGGAAGCCCAATATTCCTTAAATGTGTCTGGTGAAATCCCTGCCACTCAGCAATACAAGTTTGTCAGAAACCCTGGCCCCACCCTCGTGTGTCAGCTCCTTGGAGAACGGAGGTGGGGGAGATCTCTGCACCAGAAGCCTGGGTTCCTGCATGGCTCTCTGCAGCTGAGGCTGGGCAGAAATTGAGTGACATTTGCACTGGGCCCTGGACTAGCTTTGAGGCCAGAGGGGAATGTGGCCATCAGGACAAAAGTGTTTTTTTGCTATGAAAGTGAAAGTCGCTCAGTTGTGTCTGACTCTTTGCAACCCCATGGACTATACAGTCCATGGAATTCTCCAGGCCAGAATACTGGAGTGGGTAGCCTTTCTCTTCTCCAGGGGATCTTCCCAACCCAGGGATCGAACCCAGGTCCCCATCATTGCAGGTGGATTCTTTACCAGCTGAGCCACAAGAGAAGCCCAAGAATACAGGAGGGGGTAGCCCATCCTTCTCCAGCAGGTCTTCCTGACCCAGGAGTAAAACTGGGGTCTTTTAGCTATGAGGAAGAAGGAATTGAAAAGGACGATGCATCCTCCTTGGGTTTTTAGGACTCAACGCTTGCCTCAGTTTCCCTCAATCTGTTGCCACCTCCTTCTATTGAGGAGGATCCTCCTCTGTCTGTTGCCTTACAATGGGAGGAATCACTCAGTCCTTGCTGACTGAGAACCTGCTTCCTTTTTCCTTCGTTTTCAATGGTAGAGACACAGGACCAGGACTCGGATGAGGTGAGAGACGGCACTTGCTTCTGGCATGAAATGTAAGGTGTACCAAAAAACTCAGTCATCAGAGTAAATGCTATTTTGATATAATATTTTAAAAATTAAAATGAATGCAAAAATCCTTTATGAATAAAATATCCAAAATTTAAATAAAGTTAAGATCAGTACTGAATTCTGCTCTCTCCTCAGGCTTCAATACAGTTTACAGAGCGTAGGATACAGAACCATTCAGTGTGCTGGGCCCTGGGGGGGGGGGTGTCCAGTGGGAAGCAGGACAAAGCTGCTTTACCCCTCCCCACTAGTGAAGCTTCCACCCTCAGTGAAACAGAAATGAGAGAGTAAACCATCAAAGACTGACAGTTGTGATCCATGCGATAAGCCAGGATTGAGGGTGGAGATGGGGTAGATAGGATAAAGGAGCTTGTCTGGGGATATGGCGCTGCCACTACAAACGTGAAGGATGGAAAAGAGCCAGTTGCTATGAGTTAAACCGCTTCCCTTCAAAATCAATATCCTAAAGCCCTCACCTCTAGCCTTACTTGGAAATGGGGTGGTTGTAGATGTAATTAGTAAAGATGAAGTTATTATATTGGAGCGGAGTGGGCCTTTTACACAACATAACTGGTGTCTTTACAAAAGGGGGAAATTTGAACAGAAACTCACACATAGGTAGAATGCCACATGGTGAGGAAGACAGAGATCGGAGTGATGCTTCTAGAAGCTAAGAAACAACAGAGATGGCCAGCAAACCACCAAGAGCTTGAAGAGAGGCCTGGAACAAAATCCTCAGAAGGACCCAGCGCTGCTGATGCCTTGATCTTGGACTTCCAGCCTCCAGTGTGAGACAGTCCATTACTGTTGTTGAAGTCACCCAGTCGGTGGCACTTTGCTATGGCAGCCCTAGCAGACCAGTGCCCTCACCATGTACACAGGGAAAGTGAATAGTGTGAAAAGGCATTGAGAAGAGCGAAGGCTCAACCTGTTTGGGAAAACATAAGAAAGTAAGTGTGTCCAAAGCAAGAGAGTGAGGTCATGGGGTGGGCGGGAGCCAGGCTGTGAAGGATTTTCCAAGATGCCTTGACTCCACAGCAGTCCCCACTGAACCCAAATGTTTCCCAGCTCCACTGAGCTGAAAGTCTGCTCTATTTGGGAGTGAGGATAGGGGTCCAGTGGGGGCAAAAATGCAGGAAAGAATCTGAGGATTTAATTGTTGCTGTTGTTGTTTAGTTGCTAGGTCGTGTCTGATTCTTTGCGACCCAATGGATTGTAGCCCATCAGGCTCCTCTATCCATGGGATTTTCCAGGCAAGAATACTGGAGTGGTTCACCATTTCCTACTCCAGGGTAATCTTCCCAACCATGGATCTTCCAACCTGTTTCTCCTGCATCGGCAGGCAGATTCTTTACCACTGAGGCACTCCAGAAGACCATCAGTTCAGTTCAGTTCAGTAGCTCAGTCGTGTCTGACTCTGCGACCCCATGAATCGCAGCATGCCAGGCCTCCCTGTCCATCACCAACTCCCGGAGTTCACTCAGACTCACGCCCGTTGAGTCAGTGATGCCATCCAGCCATCTCATCCTCTGTCATCCCCTTCTCCTCCTGCCCCTAATCCCTCCCAGCATCAGAGTCTTTTCCAATGAGTCTACTCTTTGCATGAGGTGGCCAAAGTACTGGAGTTTCAGCTTTAGCATCATTCCTTCCAAAAAAATCCCAGGGCTGATCTCCTTCAGAATGGACTGGTTAATCTCCTTGCAGTTCAGAAGACCATAGCCCCTACCTAAGTCCCTAGTGGATGGTTCTGGATGTCCTGAGGGTTTACTTGACAAGACCAGCCTTTGACAGTTTAGGAAAGTCACTTAGTAACTACTCTTAGTCATGAAGACATTTGCCACCAATGCATTCAAGTGAAGACTTCAGATGAGGATCTGAAAGTGGGGAACCAGGAAGCAGGGAAAGACTGACATTCTAAGAGTCCCAGCAGAGAGTCATAAGCCAGTCAAAGAAGTACCGAAAATCTGATAAACGGGGCCTTCTTTTTCCTTATCCTCTCATTCACAGAAAGTCAAGTGGAACCAGAAAGGGGAGCTGCAGGACAGTTTGTCCTGCTGGCATCACCACCAGGAAGCCCTCCAGCCTTCTGATGCTGCGCTCCAGCCGCCTCCCACTGGGACTCCCTCCTCAACAGCAGTTCCCAAGGGCTTGTCCAGGGGCCCTGGATGGAAGGTACTCCCCACCTGTAGAGAGGGAAGCTATATTCTTTAGGTGAAAGGACAGCAGAATTTTCAAGCCTGGTAGTCAGTAGCGTATTCCTCTGGGCAAAGGACTCCCAGAGGCAACATCACCTTAATGTTAGAGCCACGAAGGCCAACTTACTCCACCGTCTTCATCACCCGCAGGGAGGTGGCACTAATCAAGACAGGATTCTTATCTGATTTAAGCTTTCTTCCTTCTCTTCACTTTCACCTGCATCACGTCTTGTACAAGTTCTTTCTCATCGTGACTAAAGCTGTGGGAGCCTGGAAAAGACACCCGAGAGTGATTCCTCATGCCTGAGCTCATCCCTTGGTATCCTGCTGGGAGATGGGCAGTGAGTGGTCAGAGGTCAGCCCTGGAGTCCCTTGGGCTGGTTGGAACCATGAGAAGGAGCCTCCCCTTCAGTCCCCAAAGTGGGGAGCATGAAGCAGCGTCACAGCAGGATTTGGACCTGAACTCACTCCCCGGGTTCAGGAGGGGTTTTGACAAGACACTGCATATCTTTGGAGCAGGTAGTGCCTTCTGTCTCTACAATCAAACAAATTTTTGGCAGCTATTCCTGTAACAGACTAATGCTCGGGATCCTAGAACCATTGTGGTTTTGATCTCTCTGGTCTCAGCGTGGACTGCAGATCCCCAGCCTGGAAGCCCTGCTGTGTCTCTCTCGGAACATGGGGGGGGGGTCCAGGGAGGCTGCACCCCTGAAAAGCCCCTGGAGTTACTGGAGATGTGTGTGTGCAGTGGGCTCTGGAGAGCACCAGCCTGTTCTGATCTCTACACAGAGGAGTCAAGGAAAGCTGCTTTAAAAATCCCCAGTGAAATTATCTTGTCTATTGACTAAACAGGTGAGAGAGGAGAAGAACTGTAGATTTTCCTTAAGAAACAATTATCTCCTCTTTCTCTTTTATCCCCAGTAAACACTGCCCCAAATTGGAAGTGAAACATGTAATTTGTTCTCCTGCTTGAAATGTTTCTTATAACTATGATACTTGGATCAGATTCTATAATACTGAACTCTGCTTGGGCTCTACAAGAGCAGAATTTTGTTAGAGTAAAGGCATTGTTATAAATCACATTTCCAGACTGCAGCCTGGAGCTTGCATTTGGCTTTAATCTCTACAACTGGCTATCGATGTGATCTTAGGCAAGTCATTTGAAATCTTTGATCTGTAGTTTCATCTAAGGATCCATAAATTGGAGACCTTAGGTACACCTGTCCTAATTTTGTTTGTTGGGAACAAGTAAGACTACTTTGTAACAGCCTACTGTAAACTATAAAACCCCATTTAAATGTTAGCTTCCCTCCTGGCTCAGACAGTAAAGAATCTGCCTGCAACGCAGAAGACCTGGGTCCAATCCCTGAATCGGGAAGATCCACTGCAGAAGGGAAAAGCTACTCACTCCAGTATTCTTATCTGGGAAATCCCATGGACAGAGGAGCCTGGCAGGCCACAGTCCATGGGGTTTCAGAGTCGGACACGATTGAGTGAATAACATACAGATATTAGCTTATTCTTTATGGAACGTTGATCACAGTTGGAGAAGCTATTTTGGGCTCTCTGTTTATGTGGAGTGGTGGTTTGAAACCCAGTCTGCTTTGACCATTCGCCTTGTTTTCCAGCATTAACTAGTTCATACTTTTCTGTAACCTGCATTCTTTATGTTCACCAGCACAATGAAGCCCTTTGTGCTGGTCTGCCTTCCGTTTGACTCTTGCATCATTTTGCTTCTATTTGTCCCAAGATGTCATATGGGACTTAAATAATTGGGGTGGTCATCTGATTTAGTGATGCTGAACAAAAAGAAGGACTCAAGCAATATATTCAATGTCAAGTTGTTAAGACTAAGGTCCGTCTAGTCAAGGCTATGGTTTTTCCAGTAGTCATGTATGGATGTGAGAGTTGGACTGTGAAGAAGACTGAGCACCAAATAATTGATGCTTTTGAACTGTGGTGTTGGAGAAGACTCTTGAGAGTCCCTTGGACTGCAAGGAGAGCCAACCAGTCCATTCTGAAGGAGATCACCCCTGTGATTTCTTTGGAAGGAATGATGTTAAAGCTGAAATTCCAGTACTTTGGCCACCTCATGTGAAGAGCTGACTCTTTGGAAAAGAGTCTGATGCTGGGAGGGATTGGGGGCAGGAGGAGAAGGGGACGACAGAGGATGAGATGGCTGGATGGCATCACTGACTCGATGGATGTGAGTTTGAGTGAACTCTGGGAGCTGGTGATGGACAGGGAGGCCTAGCGTGCTGCGATTCATGGGGTCGCAAAGAGTCAGACACGACTGAGCGATTGAACTGAGCCGAAGTTGTTGAGGGAAAGTGAAAGTGTTAGTCACTCAGTGGTATCCAACTCTTTGCGACTCCATGGACTATAGCCTGCCAGGCTCCTCTGTCCATGGGATTCTCCAGGCAAGAATACTGGAATCAGTAGCCATTTCCTTCTCCAGTGGATCTTCCTGACCCAGGGACTGAAGTCGAGTCTCTTGCATTGCAAGCAAATTCTTTACTGTCTGATCCACCAAGAATTCACTTTTATCAGATAGCTTTCCAGTGTTCATGAGTATCCATGTGAACTGGAAGTTGAGGCTATGGCTGAATTGGAGGCAAAGATTGTATCTGTCAACTCCTTCCTCTTTCTTTATAATACTATCCTGAGGAATACTATCCTGAGGCTTCTCATGGAGTGTTATTTAGGGAGTGGCTGCTGGACTGGGAGGGACCTACAAACTGTTTTAATGAGAGAAAAAGATTAGTATAACTCTAAGTAAAAGATACTTTTAACCTAGGTTGGAGACACCCAGAGCATGCTCCTGTGATGCCCACATGCCAGCCACTGCCATGAATCTGTAAGTTAAACTGTTCACCTCCATGAACCTCCAGTGGGAGTGAACTGGTGGAGGAATTCTGGAGTAATCAGGCGTGACTTCATCAAATTAAGAATACCTCTGACCTAGTAATTCCACCGCTGGGGATAGACTGCAAAGGGGCCCTATACATCCACAACAGAGTTATTGGTGGTGATGGTCAGGAGATAAGTGTGTTCTGAGCATCCATTCTTGGAGAATGGGAAGGCAAAATGAGGTCAACACATCATGGGAGCCCTGCAACCATTAGCAGCCATTGATTAGATGTAAACATAACAACACAGATGAATCTTAAAAGCAGAGCTCCTGGGAAAAAAACGAAGACATAGAATGGGATCTATCACAAACATTTACACAATTTAAAAATGCTTGCATAGAAAACAATACCCATTTGCATTAATAAATGCAGATAAACAGACACACACTGCGGCATTAGAGTGGTTGACTATGAGGGTGGTAGTGGGGAGATGAATATGTGAATAAAAGAGAATAAATAACACATAAAATAAGAGAAAAGTCTTGAATGGAAAAATGTAAGAATGATTTACTTAATCCTTTGCACTTGAGGTCCAAAATGAATAAGTTAATAAAAATATGAAACCTCCTAACTTCTGAGTTAATCTCAGCTCCATAGCCTATAATCCTTCAATGACCCAATGGGACCTAGGCTAAAAAGAGAGGGTGTCTTATTAAATTCAGTTTTTAAAAGTACAACCTGTTCTGCATTGATCTCTCAGGTGGGATTTACATAAACCCTCTTGGTTCTTATGGCTGTTCAACAGTTTTTCTCTTGAATGCTCTAACTTGTGTTCCACTTGGCATCCTTTTTAAAAAAGAAATTAGTTTATTTATTTTAGTTGGAGGCTAATTACTTTACAATATTGTAGTGACTTTTGCCATACATTGACATGAATCAGCCATGGGTGTACATGTGTCCCCCATCCTGAACCCCCCTGCCACCTCCCTCCCAAACCCATCCCATCCCTTAGGGTTGTCCCAGTGGACAGGCTTTGGTGCCCTGTTTCATGCATCGAACTTGACTGGCGATCTATTTCACATATGGTAATATACATGTTTCAATGCTAGTCTCTGAAATCATCCCACCCTCGTTTTCTCCCATAAAGTCCAAAAGTCTGTTCTTTATAGCTGTGTCTCTTTTGCTGTCTCACATATAGGGTCATCATTACCATCTTTCTAGACTCCATATATATGCGTTAATATACTGTATTGGTGTTTTTCTTTCTGACTTACTTCACTCTGTATAATCAGCTCCAGTTTCATCCACCTCATTAGAACTGATGCAAATGCGTTCTTTTTAATAGTTGAGTAATATTCCATTGTGTATATGTACCACAGCTTTCTTATCCATTCGTCTTGGCATCGTTTTTAAAACTATACCTTCTTTAAGCCTCTTAACCTCTGTTCTATTTTCTCCCTTCCTCTTATCACATGAGTTCACCAACACCTTCCTGGAGATCAACATCATATGTCCCATTTAATTTTTAATTGCAAGAAGGAAAAACTAGATTGCTGTCTTTAGCAAAACAAGGGCTTTATAAGGATGTAGAGGACAGCAAGAATACACAGAAGAACTATACAAAAAAGATCTTCATGACACAGAAAATCACGATGATGTGATCAGTCACCTAGAGTCAGACATCCTGGAATTTGAGGTCAAGTCGGCTTTAGGAAGCATCACTATGAGCAAAGCTAGTGGAGGTGATGGAATTACAGCTGAGATATTTAAAATCCTAAATGATAATGCTGTGAAAGTGCTGCATTCAATATGCCAGCAAATTTGGAAAACTCAGCCATGGCCACAGACGTGGAAAAGGTCAGTTTTCATTCCAATCCCAAAGAAAGACAATGCCAAAGAATGTTCAAACTACTGCACAATTACACTCATCTCACATGCTAGTAAAGTGATACTCAAAATCCTTCAAGATAGGCTTCGACAGTACGTGAACTGGGAACTTTCTGATGTCCAAGTGAGACCTAGAAAAGGTAGAGGAACCAGAGATCAAACTGTCAGCATCCACTGGGTCATAGAAAAAGCAAGAGAGTTCCATAAAAATATCTATTTCTGCTTTATTGATTACACTAAAACCTTTGATTGCATAGATCACAACAAACTGTGGAAAATTCTACAAGAGATGGGAATGGGAATACCAGAGCACCTTAGCTGCTTCCTGAGAAATCTGTATGCAGGACAAGAAGCAAGTTAGAACTGGACATGGAACAACAGACTGGTTCTAAATGGGGAAAGGAGTATGTCAAGGCTGTATATTGTCACCTTGCTTATTTAACTTGTATGCAGAGTACATCATGTGAAATGCTGGGCTAGATGAAGCACAAGCTGGAATCAAGATTACTGGGAGAAATATCAGTAACCTCAGATACACAGATGACACCATCCTTATGGCAGAAAGCAAAGAAGAACTAGAGACTCTTGATGAAAGAGAAAGAGGAGAGTGATAAATTTGGCTTAAATCTCAACATTCAGAAAACGAAGATCATGACATCCGGTCCCATCACTTCATGGCAAATAGATGGGGAAACAATGGATATGGTGACAGACTTTATTTTCTTGGGCTCCAAAATTACTGCAGATGGTGACTGAAGCTGTGAAATTAAAAGACACTTACTCCTCGGAAGAAAAGCTATGACCAACCTAGACAACATATTAAAAAGCAGAGACATTATTTGCCAACAAAGGTCCATCTAGTCACAGCTATAATTTTTCCAGTAGTCATGTATGGATGTGAGAGTTTCTATAAAGAAACTTTCTATAAAGAAAGTTGAGAGCCGAAGAATTGATACTTTTGAGCTGTGGTGTTGAAGAAGACTCTTGAGAGTCCCTTGGACAGCAAGGAGATCCAGCCAGTCCATCCTAAAGGAGACCAGCCCCGAATATTCACTGGTGCTCCAATGCATATTGAGCATATTGAGCATATTCCTGATGCTCCAATACTTTGGCCACCTGATGTGAAGAACTGACTCCTTGGAAAGGACCCTGAAGCTGGGAAAGATTGAAGGCAGGAGAAGGGGATGACAGAGGATGAGATGGTTGGATGGCATCACTGACTCAATGGATATGAGTTTGAGCAAACTCTAGGATTTGGTAATGGACGAGGAAACCTGGTGTGCTGCAGTCCATGGGGTTGCAAAGAGTTGGACATGACTGAGTGACTGAACTGACTGAGAGGCCAATAGAATCCACAGGAGGCTGGAGGAGCAAGCTTGGAAAATAGGCATGACTTCCAGGGAGTCTGGAGGCTGGGTGCAGGAGGAATATGGCCAGATGTCCCTGTGGCTGCTGCCCCTGACCCCACTGCCACACTGCTGGACACTGTGCTGGCCAGCTGGCCGAGCATGAGTGACTATGGTAGCCGCCTCCAATGTGGCCCCTGAAGATCTTCACGTGCTGGTTATTCTGGCTGCACTGATAGGGTTTTTCTATATAGCCAGTGGGATATGGTGGAAATGGCAGTGTGTGACTTCTGAGGATAGGTTATAAAAGACATTGTAGCTTTTGCCTTTCTCTCCCTCGAGAAAACATGAGAGAGTTTTCTCTTGTTCTGTGGAAAACCGACTGCCCTACCATAAGATCTTATCTTACCATAAGATCACTCAAGATGCCCTACAGAGAAGTCCTAGTGGAGGGAAACTGAGGTCCCCTGCCAACAGCCAGGGAAGAGCCGTGACCTCCTGCTAATGTGAGGTCATGTGAGTCAGCCATCCTGGATGTGGATCCTCAGCCTGGTCAAGTCTTCAGGTGACTGCAAGCCCAGCCAAAATCTTGATGAAAATCTTATGAGAAATCCTGAACCAGAACCAAGAAGCTAAGC
The DNA here is from genome assembly GCA_006410615.1 of Neotragus moschatus. NCBI lineage: Eukaryota > Metazoa > Chordata > Mammalia > Artiodactyla > Bovidae > Neotragus > Neotragus moschatus. Next base: position 557,605 of record SJYA01002142.1, on the reverse strand, counting down.
CATTTCTGAATTCTTGACCAACAGTAACAGAGATATTAAACATTTGTTGTTTTAAGCCATTAGGTTTTGGGGTAATTTGTTATGCAGCTGCTGCTGCTGCTGCTAAGTCACTTCAGTCATGTCCAACTCTGCAACCCCATAGATGGCAGCCAACCAGGTTCCTCTGTCCCTGGGATTCTCCAGGCAAGAATACTAGAGTGGGTTGCCATTTTCTTCTCCAATGCATGCATGCATGCTAAGTCGCTTCAGTAGTGTCCGACTCTGTGCGACCCCATGGGATGCAGCAGTAGGTATTTTAATACACCTCCCCTTCACCTCCCCTTTACCTTTCCCAAATCTTTCCCGCACTGAAAGATTGAGGGAGCTTTTGATTGAATGTAAGTCACAGACATACCCTGGCTTCTGGGGGCTGGTAGAATAGACTGAGATGAAGGCAGGCTCTCCCCTCTTGGCCTCTTCTTTGGGGAGAGGGCTGCCTCAGCCACCTCAGCACATGAAGGAAAGTCCCCTCCCTAGAAACATTGCTGGATTCTGGACAGTCATGATGAAGCAAGATCTTCTGCCCCCTTGTATCTGAGCTCCTCTGAACTTCTAATCACAGACTGTCTGGATCCTCCTTCTCTTCCCTCTTTTCTTATCCCTGGGTGAGATGTGTCCTTCCTTCCCTCCACAGCTTCCCTTGACTTTTCCTTGAGCCCTTGGTTCCATTCCCCAGCCAGGCCTCAGATCTCCCACTCAGTAAATCACCTTTTTGGCTCACATATTAAAATGTTCCCTCTGTGTGCACACGTTTGTTTTCATGTTCCCTCTGTGTATGAACACGCTGCTCTGAATTATCATCCCTTGTTTCTCGTCCCCCTGCAGGAATAATCTCAGTTTGGCTCAGGGATTTTTTTTTTACACACATTTCCATGGTGTTTCATAGTGATCCCTGACAGCACAGCCTGCGTAGGAAGGTGTGGGTGGGATGGGTCATGTCTGCATGATCACAAAGCCAACGTGCATAGGCTCCAAGGAGGGGCAACAGTAGTCATGTTCCACTGGCTGCTCCTCTCACAGGTGCCCTGCTCACCCCATCACTCAAAGCAGCTCTGTAGACAGAGAGGTTTTTGAAGCAGGAATGATGCTGCTATAATTCCTCCTCATCTCACAAGCTAGGAAATCACTAGATTGCAAACTTCTTGAGGGAGGAAATGTATCTTACTATTCTGTCCCAGTGCCTACTATCATGTTCCAAACAGAAAACATGCTCAACGTACATGTTGAAGGAATAGTTGAGTGCATGGAATCTATATAAGGGGGGCTTACTTTGACCCTCATGCATGCATGGTTGAGATGGTTTTCCCCAAACAGATCCTTGGGAGTGGGTGAGAATCAAACCCAGCACTTGGAAGAGAAATGCTGTGACATCGGAGGATGCCTGGAGGAAGAGTGAGGCAGGGTAGGCTCAGCACCGGAAATCCCACTGAGATCAGGGGCTTCTGATCTGATCTCTTACAGCAGCTGGAGAACGGACACAGAACCCTTCACTGGAACTCGCTGCGAGGCTGACCTCGGTGGACCAAGAAAGGAGAAACAAAGTAAAGACAGTGAGGTTATCTGCCCCCCAGATACGGCTAATGCACATTCAGCATCTGGTTCACTACAGATGCAGCAGAGGCCGTCTCTGACTCACACCTGCCCAGAGCACAAGTTTAGAATTAGTCCTCCTGATCCTGAGCACAGGTGCAGGCTTAGTCCTCCTGACCCTGAAGATCAGAGCTTGTGGGTCTGAGGCAGACACTGAAGTTTCTTCCCAAGCTCCACCCCTGAGCACTGATTCCCATCTGAATCTCGCCTTTTCCAGGTAGTTGACCTCGGGATCATCCTGTTCAAGGGAGCCCTTCCACCCAGTGGAGAAAGGTCTTTCAAGTGCCAGCATAAGAAGGCAGTGCAGGTGACCTTCCCAAGAGTGAGCAGTGTTTTGGAGCCAGGGGTCTTTATGTGATGATGGAGAGTCTCAGGGCTGAAAGGGACTGGAAACCTAGAGATGGGAGGTGAAACTGGACATGGCCTGAACCTTCTTCTTTATCTGCCTATATTTATTTTTTATATATTAAATTTAAAATTATNTTCCATGGTGTTTCATAGTGATCCCTGACAGCACAGCCTGCGTAGGAAGGTGTGGGTGGGATGGGTCATGTCTGCATGATCACAAAGCCAACGTGCATAGGCTCCAAGGAGGGGCAACAGTAGTCATGTTCCACTGGCTGCTCCTCTCACAGGTGCCCTGCTCACCCCATCACTCAAAGCAGCTCTGTAGACAGAGAGGTTTTTGAAGCAGGAATGATGCTGCTATAATTCCTCCTCATCTCACAAGCTAGGAAATCACTAGATTGCAAACTTCTTGAGGGAGGAAATGTATCTTACTATTCTGTCCCAGTGCCTACTATCATGTTCCAAACAGAAAACATGCTCAACGTACATGTTGAAGGAATAGTTGAGTGCATGGAATCTATATAAGGGGGGCTTACTTTGACCCTCATGCATGCATGGTTGAGATGGTTTTCCCCAAACAGATCCTTGGGAGTGGGTGAGAATCAAACCCAGCACTTGGAAGAGAAATGCTGTGACATCGGAGGATGCCTGGAGGAAGAGTGAGGCAGGGTAGGCTCAGCACCGGAAATCCCACTGAGATCAGGGGCTTCTGATCTGATCTCTTACAGCAGCTGGAGAACGGACACAGAACCCTTCACTGGAACTCGCTGCGAGGCTGACCTCGGTGGACCAAGAAAGGAGAAACAAAGTAAAGACAGTGAGGTTATCTGCCCCCCAGATACGGCTAATGCACATTCAGCATCTGGTTCACTACAGATGCAGCAGAGGCCGTCTCTGACTCACACCTGCCCAGAGCACAAGTTTAGAATTAGTCCTCCTGATCCTGAGCACAGGTGCAGGCTTAGTCCTCCTGACCCTGAAGATCAGAGCTTGTGGGTCTGAGGCAGACACTGAAGTTTCTTCCCAAGCTCCACCCCTGAGCACTGATTCCCATCTGAATCTCGCCTTTTCCAGGTAGTTGACCTCGGGATCATCCTGTTCAAGGGAGCCCTTCCACCCAGTGGAGAAAGGTCTTTCAAGTGCCAGCATAAGAAGGCAGTGCAGGTGACCTTCCCAAGAGTGAGCAGTGTTTTGGAGCCAGGGGTCTTTATGTGATGATGGAGAGTCTCAGGGCTGAAAGGGACTGGAAACCTAGAGATGGGAGGTGAAACTGGACATGGCCTGAACCTTCTTCTTTATCTGCCTATATTTATTTTTTATATATTAAATTTAAAATTATTTTTAACTTAGTAATTTTTTTTCTTTTCTGTTCTTTTTTGCCCTCTTGTCTGTTTTTTTGAGGGGGTGGGGGACGGGGGGAACACATGTCACAGGGAATAAAACTATTAAGGTGAGGACTCCACAAGTGGACTAGACAGAGGTCGGCGTGGTGTGTAGTGTTTGCAGAGGGTGCCTGTTCATAATAGTAAAATCTGTGATGACACCATCACTCTCCCTTCATTCCATTCTTCACTTCTGCTCCCTTCCTACCCACTCTGTAACCGCCTACAGTAGAGCTTCTTTTCCCACCCACCTAGGAAGAGTGTCGTCAGAACTCCACCCCACACGCTGGGCGCCTTTCCTGAATTCACCACAGCTCTCTCTGCAACAGGAATGTGAGCGATCCTGCTCTTCCTGGGCTTCTGTGACTGTGTCATCCCCCCCCTCCTCCAGCATTTCTTAGCCCCCTTCACGACTCCTTTCAACTGCTCCTTTTTGCTTTCTACCCTTTAAATGCAGACATCCCTTGAAACTTGATTTTTGGCCATCTCATCCTCTCTTACTCATTCCCACTAAAGTGCATCCATACCAGCTGTTTTCTTTATCATTCTCTGTAGCTGATTCCTGAATCCCTCTAGCCTAGAACTCCCTTCCAAGTAATAGACATCCATTTCAAGTTACCCAGTAGGCATCACAACTTGGATCTAGGTTGCTGAAACACCAAGTCATTTAGTGTGGTTGGAACGTGGAGGCAGAAGAGGAGGAGGAACACCAAGGGAATAAGTAGTAGACAGCGAGGGGCCATGAAGATCCATGCGGGTGAGGTGCTATCCACCAGAGTTCAGGTACCAGTAACAGAATCCACTCTGTCTAGTACAAGCAGGAAGGGCTTTCGAACAGGGCTTTGAATGTGGCAAAGTTATTGGAAGGAGTAACAATCAAGTTTTAGAAACACTCAGCTGCTGACACGATCAGGACAGCTCCCTCCCCAGTGCAGACAACTGTCAAATCAGGAACCGTCTTTCTAATGACAGAGAAGCCTTACCTCTGACAAGCACCCAATCAATGGATGCTCTGCACCCTGCCTCTATTCCTGTTTGACTCTGTCCTGAAACAAAGGCTCACTCGAGCTTTTCTGATTTGCAGAATCTAAGCCATATCCAGAGCTCCATTTCCCAGAGATTCTGGGAAATTTATGATTTTATTCCCAACCTCCCTGGGATAAAAGCTGAGCAAGCCAGTCCCCCATGTTGTATGCGTTAGGCAGGGATCTTTCTATCGCAAGTGGCAGGAACCCAACTTCATCTGACTTTGCTTAACAAAGAAATATCATTGACCTGTAGTGAATGCTAGTGAAGGGCAGGGGTCAGAGACAAGTGACTGCTCAATCTTCCTCTGCTTTTTCTTAATGTTGGCTCCGTCCTCCCCACTGAAGACAAACTTTTTTCATCAGCATGGAGATATGGCAATAACACTCCCAGACACCCACCTTTGATCTCTTCCCCACTTCAGAAAGAAGCTGGCTTTTCTTCATTTTAATTAAAATACCCAGGAAAGACTTTAATTTGTCCAGCTGGAGTCACATGCCCATTCCACGTGCACTGGAAGCAGGATTCTGTGATTGGTAGTCTGTTTAAAAGACTCATTTTGGAGATGGGTGAGAAGCAGGCACTCAAAGGAGGGGCTGATAGCATGGTCAGAGCCACTGCGGGGATGATCAAGGGATAGGAGACTGCCACAGCTGTGTCCACTGCACTGTGGTACACTTCTTTTTAAGTCTTGACTATGATAGAGAACTAATGCAAAACCTTAAGCTGTAAAGTGGCATAATGAAATATTTTTCTTCATTCAATTGCCAAAAGGACTAAATGAGATAATGAATGTGGATTGTCTGGTATGCTATACAGTATAGCATAGGTGTTTGTCTTGGTTGGAATTCTCCCAGAAGCTGACTTTGAAATAAGGACGTGAAAGCAAAGTGAAAGCATTAGTCACTCAGTCTTTGTGATCCCATGGACTGTAGCCCACCAGGCTCCTTTGTCCATGGAATTCTCCAGGCAAGAATACTGGAGTGGTCTGCCATTCCCTTCTCCAGAGGATCTTCCCCACCCAGGGATCGAATGTAGGTCTCCTGCACTGCAGGCAGATTCTTTACCGTCTGAGCCACCAGGGAAGTGCTTGAGACAAGGATTCAAGTAAGGCTGATGTATAAAGTATGTGATAAAGGCTGATGAGTTATTAAGCTACCACCACGGTAGTTGGCTGGAGTCTAGGTCCAAGAGGAAACTCCTGGAAGGAGTACAAAACACATGTCTTAGAATTATCCCACCTGAGGGGTAAAGGTGTTGAGATATTTATATCTCAACCTCAGAGAGGTTGGCTGAGGGCTGCTCTTGGAGGAGGGGCTGGGACCTTCGTTTAGCACCATGAGCCTGCTGCACAAGGGGCAGAGTGGCCTTCTGTTGTACCAGCCTGAGCACAAAAGGTCCAGGGCGCAGAGGCAGAGTCTGCAATATTTAATATGGCTAGCTCCTCCCTGGCCCCCTGGCTTCCTGCCATTAGTTTAAAAGTCCCTTGAGTGTAGAAACTATGTCTTATTTATTCTGGGCTCCTCTTATTTAACACAAAATAACAGCCAATAAATATTTGCTCTTTGGTTAATGACATTTCAGGCTATTCTTTTCCCCGATGATCTATTGGTATTGCCTCTGCATACCTTAGATGTTCTGGGCCGGAATGAATTTCATATCATTATGTTTTTATCCATTAAATATATAATTGAACATGATCTGATTTTTATACTTTTGTAATACTTCTCAGGCAATTGCATTTACAAATAAATAAATCTCTGTTAGACCACAGGTCCTGTTTCTATATATCTCAACTTGATCTCCATAGGAAGCTATCTCCAAATTGGGGGAATTTGGAGACTCCTGATGTGTGGATTCTTATTAGCTTCCTTGGCTGAATCAGACTAGCCATCTGCCAGCAATAATAACCTGCCCCCTGCCTGTTCAGCCACATCCAATCCTTGAGCCAGGCTTCACGTTGTATTGAGAACTCCTTTCTCCCGGGGTGAGAGGAGGCATTCCATTTTTCAGCTTAGACAAACTGGTGTCAGAAAGGAATTATCAGAGCTTCAAGCACTAGCTAAGCAACCAGCTCTAATTCTTCTTTTCCACATCACTGTGTATGGGGGCAGTTTCCTTGCAGAACCCTTGCCTGAGAACCTGGCTCTGATCCCAGGTCAGTAATCTTGGACCTTAATTCTAGTCACCTAATTTTGGGGGGACTCCTCTTCCTCTAGTCACTGTGTTCTACATTTAAAAAAAAAAAGATGTTTAATTGAAGGGTAATTGCTTTATAGAAATTTGTGGTTTTCTGTCATATATCAACAAGAATCAGCCATAGATAGGTACACCCATGTCCCCTCCTTCCAGGACCTCCCTCCCATCTCCCACCCCACTCCACCCTTCAGCATATCAAAGAGCCCCTGTTTGAGTTCCCTGAGTCACACAGCAAATTCCTGTTGGCTATCTATTTTACACATGGTATTGTAAATTTCTACATTACTCTCTTCATACTTCTCCCTCCTCTCCTCTCCCCATGTCCATAAGTCTGTTCTCTATGTCTGTTTCTCCATTGCTGCCCTGAAAATAAATTCAGCAGTGCCATCTTTTTAGATTCCATATATATGTGTCAGTATACAATATTTATGTTTCTCTTTCTGACTTACTTCACTCTGTATAATATGCTCTAGGTTCGCCCACCTCATTAGAACTGATTTAAGTACACCCCTTTTTATGGCTGAGTAGTATTCCATTGTGGAGAAGGAAATGGAAACCCACTCCAGGACTCTTGCCTGGAAAATCCCATGGACAGAGGAGCCTGGTAGACTCCTCTGGGTAGCAAAGAGTCGGACACAACTGAGCAATTTCACTTAATCTTAACCTTAAAAGTATTCCACTGTGTATATGTACCACAACTTCTCTATCCATCCATCTATTGATCGACATCTAGGTTGCTTCCATGTTCTAGCTATTGTAAATAGTGCTGCAGTGAACATTAGGGTACATGTGTATTTTTCAGTTTTGGTTTCCTCAGGGTATATTCCTAGGAGTGGTGTTGCTGGGTCATATGGTGGTTTTATTCCTAGCTTTTTAAGGAATCTCCATACCATCTTCCATAGTGGTTGTATCCGTTTACATTCCTACCAGCGATGCAAGACTTTTTGATGATGGCCATTCTGACTGGTGTGAGGCGGTATCTCATTGTAGTTCTGACTTGCATTTCTCTAATGAGTGATGTTGAGCATCTTTTCATGTACTTGTTAGCCATCTGTATATCTTCTTTGGAGAAATGTCTCTTCAGGTCCCTTTCCCACTTTTTGATTGGGTTGTTTGTCTTTCTGGTATTGAGTTGTATAAGCTGCTTGTATATCTTGGAAATTAATTCTTTGTCAGTTGTTTCCTTTGTTACTATTTTCTCCCATTTTGAGGGTTGTCTTTTCATCTTGTTTGTAGTTTCCTTTGCTGTGCAAAAGCTTTTAAGTTTAATTAGATCCCACTTATTTATTTTTGTTTTTATTTCCATTACACTAGGAAGTGAGTCATAGAAGATTTTGCTTTGATTTATGTCATTGAGTGTTCTACCTATGTTTTCCTCTAAGAGTCTAATAGTTTCTGGTTTTACATTTAGGTCTTTAATCCATTGTGAGTTTGTCTTTGTGTATGGCATTGGGTAGTGTTCTAATTTCTTTCTTTGGCACAGAGCTGTCAGCACCACTTATTGTAGAGGCTATTTTTGCCCCATTATATATTCGTGCATTCTTTGTAAAAAATAAGGTACCCATAGGTGCATGGGTTTATCTCTGGGTTCTCCATCTTGTTCCATTGATCTATATTTCTGTTTTTATGCCAGGACCATACTGTCTTAAGAACTGTAGCTTTGTAGTATAATCTGAAGTCAGGAAGGTTGATTCCTCCAGCTCCATTCTTCTCTCTCAAGACTGCTTTGGCTATTCAGGATCTTTTGTGTTTACATATGAATTGTGAAGCTTTTTGTTCCGTTTCTGTGAAAAATATCATTGGTAATTTGATAGAGATCACATTGAATTTTTAGATTGCATTTAGTAGAATAGTCATTTTCACAGTATTGATTCTTCCTATCGAGGAACATGGAATATATCTCCATCTGTTTATGTCATCTTTGATTTTTTTCATCAGTGTCTTATCGTTTTCCATATACAGGTCTTTTGTCTCCTACAGTTCAGTTCAGTCGCTCAGTCATGTCCGACTCTTTGCGACCCCATGAATCGCAGCACGCCAGGCCTCCCTGTCCATCACCAACTCCCGGAGTTCACTCAGACTCATGTCCATTGAGTCAGTGATGCCATCCAGCCATCTCATCCTCTGTTGTCCTCTTCTCCTCCTGCCCCCAATCCCTCCCAGTATCAGAGTCTTTTCCAATGAGTCAACTCTTCACATGAGGTGGCCAAAGTACTGGAGTTTCAGCTTTAGCATCATTCCTTCCAAAGAAATCCCAGGGCTGATCTCCTTCAGAATGGACTGGTTGGATCTCCTTGCAGTCCAAGGGACTCTCAAGAGTCTTCGCCAACACCACAGTTCAAAAGCATTTATCTCTTTAGGTAGGTTTATTCCTAGATATTTTATTCTTTTTTGTGGCAATTCTTGGGGGATTCCTCCTCCCTTAATCACTGTGTTCTACTTTTGAGAGCCCAACTTTTATCCTAACTCATACAGAATCCATGTCATCAAGACTATCTCTCCAAAGAACTGTCCTGCCTAAGAAGCACTGTCATTGTGATTACCTGTTCCATCAGGTTGGACCCTTAGGAACTGATGTTGGAGTTTATTATATTCCCTTACAGTGGGGTGGTCCTGGCTGATCCTGGCCAGTCCATGCAACCCTCAGTTCTTGCCAGATTTTGCTAGATTCCCATTCACCATCCCTTCCGTTCTCTTTGTATTAATCTTACATTGCTAGAGTGGGCTGTTTTGTTGGTATTTCCCAGATTTGAAATTCTTACTCCCAGACCACCAGTTATTGATGCCATCTTTTTGCATTCTTGCTAATGGGAACATCCAGGAGATGAGATTTGATAATGGGCATCCAGCAGCAAATTGTCAAGGGTAACTGGCATGAATGCCTTGTTTACATCATAGGGTTTCCAGACCAGTATCCCACTCCAGATGCCTCTACTGTGTCCTGTATGAATATGACATACTCATAATCATGAATTCATATTCATTAATTCCCTGACATATGAATTCCTGAAGAGCTCCATCTCTATTTGGGGTTGGTGGTGAACAGGGAGGGAGTTGTTTTTCTGTGTCCTGGGACTTGATGTTTTTCCAGAACAACCTTGTTCCCTCTTGGACTCTCCGATTTTTGAGTTTCTGATCTTGCCTTTCTTTGCACCTCTCCCCTTGAATCTTCCCTTGAAACATGATTTGTTCCTCCCTCCCTCTTTTCCTTTCTTCTTTCACAATTTTGAGAGATCAATCTTAGTTTCACACTTTGCTTTCTCATGATCTTGGAACCTGTTGTGTGCTCTCTTTGAGTTCTCTTACTCAAGCTCTGATCTACATACAATACCACCATTACTATTTCCAAGAGTCAGATTACGTTGGTGCTTTTCTTTGTTTCCCAAAGAGAGCGGGTGTTTCCTGAAAAGTTTCCCAAGAATCAAGTGACGTCTATAGAACGATGCTTCTTTGCAAAACACCCTCATATTTTCTAGAATTTGAAGTGAAAGTTAGTCACTCAGTTGTGTCTGTCTCTTTGCTACTCCATGGACCAGAGCCTGCCAGTCTTCTCTGTCCATGGCATTCTCCAGGAAAAAAATACTGGCGCGGGTTGCCATTTCCTTCTCCATGGGATCTTCCTGACCCAGGGATTGAACCCACGCCTCCTGCCTTGCAGGCAGATTGTTTACCATTTGAGCTACCTTCTAGAATTAGGTCAATCCAAACCCAGGAGACGTGAACCATCATCTCTGGGATTGTATACTCAATCTTAAAATGCTCCCAAGTTTTTTCTTGGAGGCTGAGAATTAAGCAAAGAGGAAGAGTCATATGATTTCCATTTAGATTGAGAATCCTTTCCCTGGAAACACAGAGGCCTCCCTGCTGCTTGCTTCCTTTTATGCATCCTGTTCAGAGGATGGCAGGATTACTCCCTAAACATATTACTGCAGCTCTTCCAGCAGATTCTCTCTTCTAGGAATGTCACGAATGAATTACCATGTGGTGTTGGCATGGGGCCTCAGCCAGCAGGAGCCAATTATTTTAAAAATTTCCAAGCAAATCAGATCAGTGTTTCACAAGTTACCGGCCAAGAATCTTCAGAAAGTCAGGCGGCATTCCTTTACGACAGTGTGTTGCTGACCTAAATGGGTACCAATCTCACCATCCCCAGGTCCACAGTCCCAGCTCCCGGGGTTTTGTCAGGACACCAGCTCACACCCTTTTGCAGCCATCTAATTCGGTAATTTCACATATCAAAACTGTAAATGGATGTTTGATCAGATCAGATCATTAAATTTTCTAATTAGGCAGCACAGACTTCCTTTGCCAGATGGATTGAGCTGCACCTATTTGTGACACAACTTAATCACACTTTGCTTCACTGTCAAGGCCATGTTTCAGGGAGGAAATATGTTCTCTTGGCTAGATTAAACATATGCCGTCCAAACCCCACATCTCCAGCTAAGGGAAGGAGACTTTGCTGAATCGGAACATGTAAGAATGTATGTCACTGTTAAGATACATTAGCAATCAGCAAGTCAGGAGATTCTGCCATGTCTGATCTGAATTCTTCACAAAACAGTCTGTTTATGGAGAGAACGGACTCAGCTTTCATTAGTTAGTACATCAAATGGATATTCACAAATATTTAGCCTTAGGGATGGAGTCAGCTTGGAAACAGTGTATCATAGTGTCCATTTTTGCTGTTTCTGTTTCTTTGAACTGTCAGGATGTCTGGAGATGGTTCTGTCTCTGACAGACAGGTACTCCAGAGCATAAAGGAATTTCAAATGTCACTTGGACATCAAGTCTAGGACTCTGTGCCTCCTGTGATCTAATCTAAATCCTTTCTGATAAAGTTTCATTCTGTTTCGTTGTGTTCTGTTATCAAGCGATACAGGCTCCCTCAGTCACCAGTGCCCACCCACAGTAGATCTTGTACTCACTGAGAAGTACTGGGTCATTTAAGTACTGAGGCTCCAATATAAAAACATTAAAAAAAAAAAATCTCACAGTGAAAATATTTGTAAAATTGTAGTGTGTTGCGTTCATCTAAGCGGTGCTGTTAACTTTGATTTTGTGGTTATTGCATTATAATAGGATCTGGAGTCTTTGTACCATTTTTCAGAATTGTCACTTCAGGGTATCAGTCTGAACCAGTCCTGATCTCCAGGCATGCGTCTCTGAATAGGGACCACCATACTAAGAGGGCTTTGTTGTTACAGTTGTTTATCCCTTTCCCCTTTATCACTGGTGGCTCAGCTGGTGAGGAATCCACCTGCGGATACCTGGGTTCGATCCCTGGGTTGGGAAGATCCCCTGGAGAAGGGAAAGGCTACCCGCTCCAGTTTCTGTCCTGGAGAATTCCATGACTGTATAGTCTATGGAGTCACAAAAAGGGGGACACGACTGAGCAACTTTCACTTTACAATAGGAGGAAAATGTACTCCTGTTCATTGACATACTTCTTTAGGTTAATTTCAGTTATTTCCTAGCCTATGAGTAAAAATACATCATATTAATACTAACACTTAAATTTAATGGTCACCATATATTTGTCTCTAAAATTCACGGATGAGAATAGATACTGCACTTGATCTTAGCCAAAGGCAGAGAGCAACATAGATAGACCTAGAGATTGTCATACTGAGTGAAGTAAGGCATACAAGAGAAGGAGAAATATTGTATGATATCCTATATATGTGGAATCTAAAAAGACATGCTACAAATGAACTTATTTACAGGACAGAAACAGACTTACAGACTTAAGAGAACAAATTTGTGGTTGTCTGGGGGTACAGCTGAGGGAGGGGATAGTTAGGGAGTCTGGAATGGACATGTACATGCTGCTATATTTAAAATGGATAGTCAACAAGGACCTACTGTATAACACAGGGAACTCTGCTCAGTGTTATGTGGCAGACTGGACGAGAAGGGAGTTTGCGGGAGAATGGATACATGTATACATATGGCTGAGATGGCTGCTGCTGCTGCTGCTGCTAAGTGGCTTCAGTTGTGTCCGACTCTGTGCAACCCCATAGATGGCAGCCTATCAGGCTCCTCCGTCCCTGGGATTCTCCAGGCAAGAACACTGCCTGTTGGAGTGGGTTGCCATTTCCTTCTCCAATGCATGAGAGTGAAAAGTGAAAGTGAAAGTCGCTCAGTCATGCCCGACCCTTAGCGACCCCATGGACTGCAGCCCATCAGGCTCCTCCATCCATGGGAGTTTCTAGGCAAGAGTACTGGAGTGAGGTGCCACTGCCTTCTCCCTTGCTATTCACCTGAAACTATCATGACATTGTTAATCGGCTATACAAAATAACAAGTTTAAAAAGTAAAATCAAAAGTAAAATGCATGAACAGATCTGTAGTTTCCTGACCCTATGTGTGCCTGAGAATTTTCCAGAGGTTGCCTTAAGCACATCAAGACTTGGTCTCGGTCCTCACTTGCTGTTAAGCTGGCCGGCCCAGCCCTCTGAACTGCTGGTGAAAGGCAGGCCGTGTTCTGATCATCCACACCATAGCATTTCATTCCAGATCCCTGGGCCTTCACTCTGCAGAGCTGTGAGTCTGTCACAGCCATCTCAGAGCAGGTCACCTTTGGGTGACCCTGAGCAATAATGCTTTTTTCGGCAAGGGGGAGGACAGAAGAGGGGGATATTAGTTCTCTACATTTTTCTCATATGAGGTCCCTGATGGCTGGAAACTCAGGGTTGTGGCTCAGGTGCCATTGTTAAGGTTCTTTTTGCCCAGCCGTCTTCTCTGACTTGAGCCCCTCACACAGCTGTAACACCCCTGGCCATTGTTGTCCATCTGGTAGGGCCGAATTGAAATCTCTTTGTTTTGCCTTGGGGTGGCCCTGAAGGACAACCACAGAAGGCAGTAGCAGTTGCCCTTGGTGCTCTCAAAGCCATGGGGGCACCGCAGTCTGCAAGGACAGGGGCTGTCACACTCCATGGGGAGGGTGCTGTGACTCAGATGGATAGCGTGTCCCAGCTGGGTGGCTCGGATCCCGGAGCGCGACTGACTTCTGTGAATGGGTCCTTTCAGTACCCGCACACTGCCCCTTTTCTCCACGAGGCACACGCAGCACCGCGGCGGCAGCCTGGGCTGGGTTCCCGCAACAGCTGCAAAGTACATCTGGAGCCAGCGGCTCCTCTCCTGCCTAGAGTCCTGGCTCTCGGGGACAGCCTCCCCTCTCATGGAGCCCATCTTCGTTCTCACTTCTGCTGGCAAAGCCCCAGAGCACTGCGAGTCTGGTGACCCCTCACCAACATAGATGGGGTCCAGTTATTCTTCCTGGGGTCTCTGTAGCCCTCATTTAAGTTGAGTGACAGGAGCAGAAGAGGAGGGGGAGAGCATTAATCACCCCCACATGCCTGATGCGCTGAGCACCATCTCTGCTCCCCACAGTAGCTTCACAGACCAAGGTTTTCTGTTATCTTCCTTCAACTAATAAAAAGAAACTTGTGTTTCTGTTCTGCAGATGGCCTTTTTCCCCCCCTTAAGGCTCACAGAGTGGGGCAAATGATATATTTTGTCAGTTTTTATGCATTTTAATTTTAAAGCAGTTTTGTTGAGGTATATTATATGTATATACAATAAATTGCACATATTTAAAGTGGATAATTTGATAACTTTTGATATATACCTGTATCTGTGAAATTGTAGCCACAAATCAAGAAAATGAACATATCTATCACACCCCCAAATTTACTTCTGTGCATGTTTGTACACTTTTTTTATTGTCTGGCTTCTTTCACTCGGCATAATTAGTCTGAAATGTATCTGTGCTATTGTATGTGTTAAGAACTCATTCCTTTTCGTTGCTGAGTAATATTCTAATGTGCAGGTATATGGGTATGATTATTCAGCCACAAGCTGATGGATATTTGAGTTATTTCCAGTTCCAGACTGTTACAAATGAAACTGCTATGAAAATTCATTTACAAGTCTTTGTATGGATATATGCTTTTTAAAAGCTATTTCTTTTGCATTGGGGTATAGCCAAATGACAATGTTGTGATAGTTTCAGGTAAATAGCAAAGGGACTCAGCCATATGTATACATGTATTGGATATAATGCTTTTGCTTAAATTAGATAATACCCAGGAATGAAACAGCTGGGTCCTATGGAAGTCTTTAAGTTTTAAAGAAACTGCCAAACTGGTTTCCAACATGATCACTGTTCATCTCATTGGACCACACTGATTTCTCTTCGCTCCACCTCTGGGTGGCCCTGAAGCAGAACCACAGATGGCAGCAAATACCCTTGCCGTTTCACATGTTCCATTTCCACACGTCTTCACTCACGCTTGGTATAATCAGCCTTCTCAAGTAGGTAGCTAGCACATGTCATTTGGGTTTTAATTTGCATTTTTCTAAAGTTGAATTCTGTGAAGCATATTTTCATGTGCATTGTCAACATCTATATATGTTCTTCAATGAAGTGCTCATTCATCTCTTTTGTCATTTATTTATTTAGTTATTTTCTTCTTAGTTTTGCAAGATCTTTATATAGTCTGGATACAAGTCCCTTATTAGATATGTGTTTTACAAATATTTTCTCCCAACCTATGATTTGTCCTTTTATTCCCTTAAAGGTGTCTTTTTTAAAGCTTTTAAAAAATATTTATTTATTTGGCTGAGCTGGATCTTAGTTGCATCATATGGGATCTAGTTCCCTGACAAGGGATCGAACCCCGGCCCCTTGCACTGGGAACAAAGAGTCTTAGCCACTGGACCATCAGGGAAGTCCCTAAAAGTGTCATTGAAAAGCAGAAATTCTAAATTTTTGATGAATTTCAATTTATCAGTTTTTTCTACTTTAGATCATGACTTTGATGTCATGTCTAAGAAATCTTCGCATAACTTAAGGTTAAAAATATTTTTACCTGTGATTCCTTCTATAATTTTAGGTATTATATTAAAATCTTTGATGTTTTTTGAGTTACTTTTTTAAAAATAGGAAGTATGCATCAAATTTAAAGTTGAAAATGTGGACCAGGAGTGAATTCTCCAGGTCAGAATTCTGGAGTGGGTAGCCATTCCCTTCTCTAGGGGATCTTCCCAACCCAAGGATTGAACCCAGGTCTCCCACACTGCAGACAGATTATTTACCATCTGAGCCACCAGGGAAGCCCTTTAAAATAGAAAATGTGGATCAAATTTCTTTCCTTTTCTTTTCTTTTTTCCCCTTTTTTGGCATATAGATATACCCTACTCTAGTACCTTATGTTGAAAAGACTATCTTTTCTCCAAGGAAATGTCTTTGTACCTTGTAAAAAGTCAGGTGTCCATATATATTCATGTCTATTTCTGGGTTGTCCATTCATTTTCATTGATTTATTTATCTTGCCACTAATACCAAAATGTCTTGAAATCAGGCACTGTTAGTGCTAACACTTTGTTTCTTTTTCAAAGTTGTTCTAGTTATTCTAGGTCTTTTGTATTTCCATAAGAATTTTAGAACCAACCTGTTTAGATTTCATCAGGATTGTATGAATCTATAGGTCAGTTTGGGGGAAATTAATATAACAATTATGAGTTGTTTGACCCATATCTATCTATTGATATCTGTATCTATCTGTGTAGTTAGGTTTTAATTTCTCTCAACAGTATTATAAAGTTTTCAAGGTGCAGGTATTGCATATTTTTTATTTGTTTTCTTCTAAGTATTTTAAATTTTTATACTATTGCAAATAATCTTCCTGTTGTTTAGTCGCTAAGTCGTGTCCAACTCTTTTGTGACCCCATGGACTACAGCCCACTAGGCTCTTCTGTTCATGGATTCCTCCAGGCAAGAATACTGGAGAGGGTAGCTATTCCCTTCTCCAGAGGATCTTCCTGACCCAGGGATTGAACCCACATAGCCTGCTTTGGCAAGCAGTTTCTTTAATGCTGAGCCAACCAGGGTAATGGATCAATGGACTGGTTCAAAATTGGGAAAGGAGTACATCAAGGCTATATATTGTTACCCTGCTTATTTCACTTCTATGCAGAGTACATCATGTGAAATGCTGGGCAGGATGAGTCACTAGTTGGAATTAAGATTGCCAGGAGAAATATCAGCCACTTCAGATGTGCAGATGATACCATTCTAATGGCAGAAAGCAAAGAGGAACTAAACAGCCTCTTGATGAAGGTGAAAGAAGAAAGTGAAAAAGCTGGATTAAAATTCAATATAATGTATGGCAAAACCAACACAATAATGTAAAGTAATTAACCTCCAATTAAAATAAATAAATTTATATTAAAAAATAAAAATAAAATTCAACATAAGAAAAATTAAGATCATGGCATCTGATCCCATCACTTCATGACAAATAGATGGGGGAAAAGTGGAAACAACAACAGATTTTATTTTCTTGGTCTCCAAAATCACTGCAGACGGTGACAGCAGCCATGAAATTAAAAGACGCTTGCTTCTTGGAAGAAAAGTTATGACAAACCTAGTCAGCATATTAAAAAACAGAGACATCACTCTGCCAACAAAGGTCCATGTAGCCAAAGCTATGATTTTCATGTAGTCATGTATGGACATGAGAGTTGGACTATAAAGAAGGCTGAGTGCCAAAGAATTGATGGTTTTGAATTATGGTGCTGGAGAAGACTTTTGAGAGTCCTGTGGACTGCAAGATCAAACCAATCAGTCCTAAAGGAAATCAATCCTGAATATTCATTGGAAGGAATGATGCTGAAGTTGAAGCCCTGATACTTTGGCCACCTGATGCAAAGAGCTGACTCATTGGAAATGGCCCTGATGCTGGGAAAGATTGAGGGCAGGAGGAGAAGGATGAGATGGTTGGATGGCATCACCAACTCAATGGACATGAGTTTGAGCAAGCTCTGGGAGATGGTGAAGGACAAGAAAACCTGGCATACTGTAGTCCACGGGGTTACAGAGTCAGACATGACTTAGAAATTGAAAAACAGCAACCAATTTCAATCAATTTTAATATCTTTGTGGGGTCATATTCTTCTATTTTTTCTACATAGACAATCATGTCATCTACAAAAAAAGAAAGATACTATCACCTTCTCTGTTTCAATCTGGTTGCTTTTTATTCCTTTTTCTTCACTTATTGCAACAGCAAAAACTTCCAGTACAGTGCTGACTAGAAATGATAAACAAATATCCTTGCCTGTTCCTCATCTCAAGAGAGTAAGCATTCAGCTTTTTACCATTAAGTTTGATGTTAGCTGTTCGTTTTTCATAGTGTCGTTATAGATTGAAGAAGCTCTCTTGTATTTCCAGCCTGCTAAGAACTGTTTCTCTTTATTTTATTTTTCTGAACTCTCAAAAATTTATTTTGGAACATGTTTCTCTTTTTAATCATGGATCAATGATGGATTTTTGTCAACTGGAGCATCTATTGAAATGATTGACTTCCATGATGGCTCAGATGGTAGCGTCTGTCTACAATGTGGGAAACCAGAGTTCAATCCCTGGATCAGGAAGATCTCCTGGAGAAGGAATGGCAACCCACTCTAGTAGTCTTGCCTGGAAAATCCCATGGATGGAGGGGCCTGGTAGGCTATAGTCCATGGAGTCGCAAAGAGTCAGACATGACTTCACGTTCACTTTCATTGAAATGATCATACACGGTTTTCTTTATTTTTTACTATGGTGTGGCTCAGTCTTTCAAGCGTATCCAACTCTTTGCAGCCCCATGAACTGTAACCTGCCAGGCTCCTCTGCTCATGGAGTTTTCCAGGCAAGAATACTGGAGCGGGATGCCATTTCTTACCTTTATCTCCTGCATTGGCAGGTGGATTCTTTACCACTAGTGCCATCTGGGAAGCCCTCTAATGTGGTGAATTATTTCAAATGTTCATATGGTGAATGGTTTCTAATGTTAAACCAGCTTTACACTCCTGGGATAAACCTCTCCTGGTGATGACATATTATCTTTTTATACCTTGTTGGATTTGGATACTAGCTTATTTACAATTTTTGCATTTATGTTCGTGAGAGACATTGGTCTTTGTTTTCTTTTCTCCTAATGTCTTTGATTTTATCAGGGTACCACTGAAAGTGTTCCTTCCTCCTTTATTTAATGAAAATATTTAGTATAATTTACAGATGAAGATATCTGAATCTGTGTTTTTTCTTTATTGAGATTTTTTATTACAAATTTAATTTCTTTAATAGATATAGGGCGTTTCAGCCTATTTCTTCTTGAGAGACTTTAATAGTTTGTGTCTCTCGAGGAAATTGTGCTTTTCACATTAAGTTGTTTAATGTATTGGTATAGAGGTGTTCATAATATTCCCTTATTGATCTCTTCTTATCTGTAGAATTTGTATTGATGTTATTTATTTCACTCCTGATATTACTAATTTGGTTCTTGCCTTTTGTTTCCTCATCAGTCTGGCTAGAGGTTTTATTGATTTCTCTCTATGGTTTTCCTATTTTGTCATTCATTGATTTTTATTCTGATATTATTTCCTTTTACTGATTATTGTAGGTTAATTTGCTCTTTTTTTAATATTCTTAAAATGAAATCTGGTCATCATTGACTTGAGCCCTTTCCTTCTTCATAATAATAATGCATGGTTTTATAAATTTCATCCAAGTAGCACTGCTTTTGGAGAAGGCAATGGCACCCCACTCCAGTACTCTTGCCTGCAAAATCCCATGGATGGAGGAGCCTGGTGGGCTGCAGTCCATGAGGTCACTAGGAGTCGGACACAACTGAGAGGCTTCCCTTTCACTTTTCACTTTCATGCATTGGAGAAGGCAATGGCAACACACTCCAGTGTTCTGGCCTGGAGAATCCCAGGGACGGGGGAGCCTGGTGGGCTGCCGTCCGTAGGGTCGTACAGAGTTGGACGCCACTGAAGCGACTTAGCAGCAGCAGCAGTACTGGTTTAGCTGTGCCCCACAAATTTTAATAAGTTGTGTGTCTTTTCCATTCAGTTCAAAATAATTTTGTATTTTCATTTTTGATTCAGTATATATTTCAAATATAGTTTTCAAATATTTGGGAATTTTCCCAGAGATCTTTCTGTAATTGATTTCAAATTTAATTATATTATGACCCAATAACATACTTTGTATGATTTGAATCCTTTTGAATTTTAAATTTATTGAGACATGTTTAACGACCCAGATTATGGTCTATTTTTGGTAAGTTTTATGTATTCATTTGAAGAGAATGTGTATTCTTCTCTTGTTGAATGCATCGTTCTATAAATATCAATTAGGTCAAATTAGCTGATTGTGCTGTTCAAATCTTCTATGCTCTTGCTTGCTTTATTGAAAGACTGATATTAAAATCTCTGATTACAGCTATTGATTGGTTTATTGGTCCTTGCAATTCTATCAGTTTTTGCTTCATATATTTTGAAATTCTATTATTAGGTGGATACTACTACTAAGTCGCTTCAGTCGTGTCCGACTCTGTGCAACCCCATAGACGGCAGCCCAACAGGCTCCCCCGTCCCTGGGATTCTCCAGGCAGAAACACTGGAGTGGGTTGCCATTTCCTTCTCCAGTTTTCCTTTAAAATTGGAGGAAGTTACAGTTCAGTACACACAGGCAAAGTCGTATCCGACTCTTTGTAGGTGGATAAGCACTTAAGATCATTATATCCTCCCAATGAACTGATCCTTTTAATATTACACAATGACCTTCTTTACCCTTGTTAATATCTTTGCTCTGATGTTTACTTTTTCTAATACTGATATAACCACAACTTTCCTTTGATTAGTGCAAAAACTGATAATTAGTGCTGATTAGTATTTTTTTATGCCTTTACTTTTAACCATTCTGTGTTTTATACTTAAAATGTGTTTCTTCCAGGCAACATATCTTCCTTTCTTTTTCTTTTTTTTTTGCTTATTAGCCATTAGTCATTATTGTTTTGTTATATTAGTGCTTGCCTTAGATTTTTTAATATGTACTTTTGGTTAATCACAGTCTACCTATCTTCAAGTGACTTTATAAAACAAAACACTTATAGAACAAGAACGTTAAAGTAGTATACATTTGACCTTTGAACAATGTGGGGGTAGGGCACCAACCTTATAGACAGTGAAAATTACATGTATAATTTATATTTCAACCTCTGTGTATGCAGTTCCTTCATATCTATAATTCTTCCATATCCAGGGTTCCATATCTGTGAAATTAACCAAACTTGGATCACGTAGTCCTGTACTATTGAAAAAGAATTCACTTACAAGTAGTCCTGCCCAGTTCAAATTCACATTGTTCTAGGGTACTTACATTTCTCCTCTTCCATTCTTTGGCCTGCCCAGTTCAAATTCACATTGTTCTAGGGTACTTACATTTCTCCTCTTCCATTCTTTGGGCAAATTTTATCATACATTTCACTTTTATACATGTTATAAATTTCAAAACATTCTTATGACTTTGATTTAAACAATTATCTTCCAAACAAATTTAAATAGTTGAAAGAAATCATTATATTTACTTATGTAGTTATCATTTCCAGTGCTTTTTTTTTTTTCTTTCCTTTTTATGGATCAAGATTTCCATCTGGTAGTATATTCATTTTGTTTGACAGACTTTCTTTAATGTTTCCTGGAGTTTGAGTCTGCTGATGATATATTCTTCTAGCTTTGTAAGTCTGAAAAATTATTTTTTAACTTTGTTTTGAAAGGTAGTTTCGCTGGGTATATAATTCTAGGTGGTGGCTTTTTTTTTTCTTTTCACTATTTTAAAGATGTTACTTCACTGTCTTCTCACTTCTTTTGATTGTGATGAAAATATATTGTCTTGTCTTTGTTTCTTTGTATGTAAGATATCTCCCCAACCCTCACCTCCAGGTTGCTTTAAAAACCTTCCCTTTAGCATTGATATTGAACAATTTGAGCACAATTTTCCTTGATGTACATTTCTTCATGTTTGTTGTGCTGGGGGCTTATTGTGCTCTTGTACTGCTGCTAAGTCACTTCAGCTGTTGGAAAAAAATTTGGCTATTGTTTTTCCAAGTATAATTTTTATTCCTTCTCTCTCCTTCAGGGGCTACAATTAAATGCACAGTAGACTACTTGAAATTGTCTCAAGCTCATTTTAGAAAATTATTTTTTCTCTATGTGTTTAATTTGGAGTAGTGTCTATTTCTATGTCTTCATGTTTACTAATCTTTTCTTCCACAATTTATAACACACCATTAATTCTGTCTAGTATAGTTTTTATTTCAGACACTGTAGTTTTCATCTGCAGAAGTTTTATTTGAGTATATTTAATATCTCTCATGTCTCTACTTAACTTTCTGAACATATGGAAACAAGTTATAAGAACTGTTTTAATGTCTTTTTCTGGTATTCTAACATCTGTGCCTATTCTGGGGTGGTTTCAATTGATTGATCTTTTTCCTCATTATGGGTCATATTTTCCTACTTCTTCTAATGTCTATTAGTTTTTGGTTGGATGCCAGACATTGTGAATTGTACCTTGTTGATTGCTGGCTGGATATTTATTTATGCATTCTTAAAAATACATTTGATCTTTTTCTGGGATGAATTTCAGTTGGAAATACTTTGATCCTTTTTAGTTTTGTTTTTAAGATTTATTAGGCAGCACCAGAGCTGTAGACTTAATTAGTATAGAACTAATTCTGCTAATTCTGGTGTTTCTTACTCCATCTTTGCCAGAAGTGGAAATTCTTCTGACAGTTTTTAATTTGGGGAAAACTACTAAAAATCTAAAGGAAAATTATACCACCCAAGATGCCAGCATTCAGGAGTCAACTCTGTGTCAATTAATGTTTCATTCTTCTTAGCTCTCTGGGTAGCTTACTGTTTCCTAATTTTCCTTATTTAATAAATACATATATGTCCAGAAATAATAATCCAACATTCTCATTCTTTTATAGAATTTAATCATTTCCTTTCTTTTAGTTCATGTAAGGAATTTATACACCTTTTCAGTCTGTCTGTTCTATTGATGCTGGGAAAGGGGTATATTTAAGCAACATTGTAAGTGACAAAATTTTGAGACTGCCCATGTCCATATGTTCCAGTTTCTATTGTTGCGTAACATATTACTTGAAAGCTAAATGCCTTAAAATTTAGAATTATATTTATGAATTATGTGAGTTGGGAATTCATGCAGAGCATTGTGGAGTTGACTTATCTACCATTCTTAATATCCAGCACCTGGACTTGGACGTCTCAATGGCTAGACGTGGCTCAACGACTGGGAGCTGGAATCACTGGAAATAAGTTGCTTACATAGTTAGCAGTTGATATTGGCTGTCATCTGGGAGCTTGTTGGGGCTGTCAATCAAAATATTTACACATATTCTCTCCCTGTGGCCTGGGCTCTCTCACAGTGGCCTCAGGTAGTTGGAGTTCTACATTGTGTCCCTGAGAACAAGGTCAAAACTGTATTGCCTTTAATGATCTAGTCTTGGAAGACACACATCATTATTTCTATTTTACTCTATTGGCTAAAACAGTTACTGCTGCTGCTGCTAAGTTGCTTCAGTTGTGTCCGACTCTGTGCAACCCCAGAGATGGCAGCCCACCAGGCTCCCCCATCCCTGGGATTCTCCAGGCAAGAACACTGGAGTGGGTTGCCATTTCCTTCTCCAATGCATGAAAGTGAAAAGTGAGAGTGAAGTTGCTCAGTGGTGTCTGACTCTTTGGGACCTCATGGACTGCAGCGCACCTAGCTCCTCCATCCATGCGATTTTCAAGGTGAGAGTATCGGAGTGGGGTGCCATCGCCTTCTCCACAAGCCGACCTAAATCCAAAGGAGGGAATTAGGCTCCATCTCTTAATAGAGCATTAGCAAGGTCGCATCACAGAGGTACATGTGCAGTATGAGATACGTTTGTGGTCATCTTTGGAAAATAAAATCTGCCATACCTGCCTTTGGTCCCAAAATTCACATCCACTTTCACATGCATTCAGTCACCCCTTCCCCCAAGGCTTGCAAAGTTTCATCCCATTGTGGTGTCAATTAAAAAGTCTAAGATCTTGTCAACTAAATTAAGTCCAGGTGACAATGGGGCTTCTCTGGAGCAATTCCTTGAGGATAGTGCTTCTTTTTCTAAAATCTATGAACTAACTGCTGCTGCTGCTCCTGCTGCTAAGTTGCTTCAGTCGTGTCCGACTCTGTGCAACCCCATAGACGGCAGCCCACCAGGCTCCCCTGTCCCTGGGATTCTGCAGGCAAGAACACTGGAGTGGGTTGCCATTTCCTTCTCCAATGCATGCAAGTGAAAAGTGAAAGTGAAGTCACTCAGTCGTGTCCGACTCTAAAGGCACAAGTTATCCATCCTTTCCCACCACATCCAGGTGAGACAAGGATAATCACTATTGTCCTCTCATTCAATGAAATATACACAAATCTCTTTTGAGATGAGCCCTTTTTCTTCCTTGGGATGTCTCTTAGGCTGTGTGAGAGGCTTAGATTTGTTGAACAGAGAAGAATTTGCGAGGAATGCCCTTAAGTACAGAGAAGTACTTTAGTCTATTTGAACTTCCATGACACATTGGTTTTGAGCTAAGATCCTAGAAAAGAGTTTTATAGTCATGGTTTCGTATTTATCCTGAGATGTTTTCATCTTAGCACACTGGATTTGATCTTCACCCTGAGGCCATTTGTTTTTGAGCATTACTGTGAGAGAATGGAGATGATAATCAGTTTTATTTTCAAATTGAACAAGTCCTGGATCTTTCATATTTCCTTTAAATTTTCTTTAACACAGAAGGTTTCCTTTTCTGTGCATGCGTCCTCAGTGGTGTCCAACTCTTTGCAACCTCATGGACTATAGCCCTTTAGGGTTGTCTATCGGATTTTCCCAGGCAAGAGTATTGGAATGAGTTGCCATTTCCTTCCCCAGGGGTTCTTCCTGACCCGGGGATCGAACCCACATTTCCTGCATCTCCTGCCTTGCAGATGGATTCTTTATCACTGAACCATCAGGGAAGCGCATTTTCTTTTACTTGTCTAAAATAACTCAGTTGGTACTTTAGCATTTTGCTTGGCAATCCCTTTGACCACACCTACTGGTTCATTGGGTTTATTTTTGTTTTTTCATGTCACTGCACAAATAATTGCATTACAGTTTTGCTAAACTTCCTACCACTCCATAACAAGGGTCATCTTTTTTTTCCCCCAGTTCTGAACTTCTTCTCAATGGCTCCTCAAGACTGTTTCATCCTTATTGAGCACAGCAATCACAAGCCTGCTCAGGTTCAAGGAGAAGAGAATGAGGCGGCCTTGAAGGCGATAAGGCCAGGTCCTGCTGGCCACTAGAAGAGCAACTGAGATAGGAAGCACTCCTGCAGCCACTTCTGGAAAAGTTCTGTCTACTTGGATGTCCAAAAAGTTCATTTGAATTTTTCGATAAGATCTTATGGAAAAAAAACAGAATGAAGTTTTTGGCCAACCCAAATATAACAATTTCAGTGCTTGTGGGCAAGAGAGGTTTACCACCATATGCAAAAAGCTCACAAGAAGACACTATCATTGGATAAAACTGATGCCTACTCCAAATGGGGCACAAAAATTGCACAACTGGGCTTCTCTCTCATCCATCTTCTTAAACTGATGCTTATCATAAGATGGTGTTGCTATGGTGAAGGCAGAGGAGGAATACTGAAAAGAAATGGTAAAAAGTAGAAGTCATCATGTTGCCTCAAAGTTGCTAAGATAACATAAGCTAGAATAGCCTCAACTTTTCTCTTTATTACTCTCTACCTCAAGGAGTCTATGACCATTGAATAAAGAATCCTGCATTAATAAAACGGCTCAGTGGAGAGTTTTTATTATCTCATAATAAAAGATTATTTGTCACCTACTATGCTTTCATATTTCAGTGCTTGCTTTATTAGGATTTAATGAACATCAACATTGTGCCATTTACTGCACTTGATACTAGAGCTATGAAAAATGTGGTTCTTGACCTGAATTAGCTCAGAGTGATAGCTAGAGAGAAGCCTGTTAACAAATAATTTGAATATGCTTGGGTAGTTTCTAGGGAAGACTCTTTAAAAAGCAACTAAGGGGAGGTAGAAAGGTCAAGAAAGATCTAATTGTAGGGTAGGTATCTAGAGTGTTATGCCCAAGTTGCGAAATCTCCCAGTGACCACCAAAGAGCCGATATCCTATGCAAAAGCTTGAGAGTTTTTATTACCAAGCTTGAGCTGGGGCTCCCACTGATACAGACACAGCGGCTACAGGGAGGAGCCCTGGGTTTGGGGTTACGTTGCTTATATAGGGAGTGTTCATGAAAAAAAAAGAATTTCTAGGTAGGGGGACGTCTGATTGATCACTTTCTTTCAAAGAGTTGTGTGTTGGTTTTTGATTGGTCCCTGTTACCTAGGTAGACCACGAGTTCCTGAACATTAAGTCAGGAGATTCTGGTCTGGGGTCCGATTGGCTCATGGGTGGTGGGGTGAGATCAGGGGATTTCCCAAGGCTCTTGGATTTCCAAAGGCTCTTTTACCGCAACTTTACAAAATGGAGTTTTTCTGTTAACAAAATGGAGTAGCTTAGATTCTTCATAGAGTATTGTTGATACTTGGGTTAATTCATGAAAAATAAAAGTTAACTTCCAGGTAGAAAGGGAGGCTATGTAAAGAGCACTCTTGGCAGAAGAAACTACAAATGCAAGAAGACACAGTCATGAAAGGCCTTAGCCTATTTAAAAAGGATGAGGAATTTGGTAGGACTCAACCATAGGAATCTTAATGCAAAGTGAGAGGTGAGGCTGGAGAAGGTTGGGGCTAGATTGCAATGGACTTTGAACACTTCCTTTATGGAATATGGTGCTTATTTTATAAGCACTGAGAGGCCAATAAATGTTCTTATGGAGAAAATGATCAGGAAGAGAGAGGATGCTGATGGCAGTATAAGGGTAAAAGAAGACCAGATGGCAGAAAGAATGCTTAGGAAGTTGTTGGAATAGTATGGGGTAGAGAAAAGCAGGTCTTATTCCAAGACAGTCACAATGGGGCTTCAGGGAAGGGATAAGGTTCAGAAGCTTATTGTCAAGCATTTGGAGTCTGATTGAATGTGAGGAAGCTCAGTGAACAGTGATACAAATGACTGAAACCAAGACTATAGTGGAGGAATGAAATAAATCTGTAGGAAGAAAGGGTAGGAAGATAGATAGAGTTCAGTTGTGCCTATGAGGTGTGTGATGCCTTTGGGATGCTCAAAAGGAGTTGTCTGAGACATAATTGGAAATATGGATCTGGTTGAAACTGAAGGAGGAGTTGAGATCATGGGTGTTCTCAAGTTTTAAGTTATATAAATTTGGGGGCTTGAGATTTGTTATTGTGCTGAAATAGTGTATGACAACTATTGACAAACCTTTGTCCATCTTTAAACCTTTTCATCATTTCAAAAGATTCAGCCTGTCTTCTGGAGAACATGTAGGGAGGGCTTGGCGACCAGCTGGTAATAGAGATCAATAGATGACTAGTGGGTTGAATTCGGGTCAAACCCCAGTATCCTGGTGATATGTCCCTGGCTGAGCTACTGATGTATAATTTAATATCAGTATCCCATTCACTTCCTATGAGGAAAAAATAGCTCATGTAGAAGATACGTTCATATTAAGGATGAGCAAGAGGGTCCAGTAATGAAAGGAGAAAATAATTTATCAGAAACCTCAGCTAATAATAATAGTGACCACTGCACAAAACAGCCGTGCATTTACTGGCAGCCAAGGAAAGGAGGAAAACATGGTAAGTTTTTATACTCCTGGAGTTCCTCCTTGAATTAAGTGGTAGGGAAGCACATTGCCCCATTTATCAGAACAATCTGCTTCCCTAGTATCTAATTCAAGAAGAAACTCAAAGAATAGTGATACAAAAAAAATCTTCAAAACCTACCTTGTAAAAACCGCATATCATTCTTTATATTGTTCTGTGGTTGAAACTAAGCTCATAATGTTAGATCCTATTTTTGTGAAGCCATTTCCATTCAGTGTGGTATTATTTACCCCTTACAAATCCACTCCTTCACCTCTTATACAGAAAGGCTAAGCAACTGACCTGGGGATGTTTAGCTCCAGGGACTGTAGCTCAGTGAGAACAGCATAGATTAGTGGATAAGAATACAATTCCAAGAAAAGTAGAGAAAACGCATTTTCAAACTGTGTTTAAGTGGCTGCTGAGAAAAAACAACTTCTGAGACAATAGCCCCTCCCCAGCTCCGGAAGCAAGGCTGACGACTCCAGGCATTAGCTATGGCTGGGGCTTCTCACAGCTCTGCAGGGAAAAAGGACGAGCTGTGAGAGGATTAGTTGCTAGATACAGAATCAAGGAAAGAGAGTTTCCAGGCAGGCTTTGTCCATCAGAAGTCCCCGCAGGCTGGGTGTTCTGACCAGTAGGAAAGACCCATGGGAAGCCACAGCTCCAAAACACAGATGTGTGCCAGCCACTCCTGGATTTTCATCTAGTTCCCAGATCCTTCCCCAAGGTGGAGAAGGCCGGGCTATGAAGTACGAGTGTCAACTATGTTGCATCTCCTGTATCAAATTCAGTTGGTTGGTAGTAGCTGCCTCAACATTATGTTGAGCTTTCTGAGGCCCCACCTTGGCCCAATAAGAAAGAGTATCATTATTGAATAGCAACGTCTGCCCTAGAGTAATTCATAGAAGTGAATCCTACACTTATTATTAATGTAAACAATCAATATTCATATATTAGTGGACACAAATGAAATTAATCAGTATAATCAATATTTACATATTTACCATCCTTGCTGTTGGCACAGCAGAAACAATTGCACATGGGCTTTCTAGTCAGTCCTGTTCGTGAACTTCATTGTGTCCCCCACAAATTCTTATGTTGAAGCCCTAATCTCCATGGTGACGGCATTTAGAGATAGTGCCTTTAAAGAGATAATTAAGTTGAAATAAGATCATGAGGAAAATCCTAACCCAATAGGGCTTCCTCTCTCTCCACCAGAGAAAAGGCCCGGTGATGACAGAGCATGAAGCTGGTGGCCTGCTGGCCAGGAAGGAAAGCCTCCTTAGAAACCAGCCCTGGCAGCTCAAGCTTGCTTGGACTTGTGGCCTCCAGAGCTATGAAAAATAGGTTCCTACAGTTTAAGCCATCTGATGTGTGGTATTCTGTCCTGCAGCCCGAGGGGAACATGCAGAGCTGAATCAAGCATCCGGGGACTGTTGATGTCACCAGAAAAGGGTGGCAGAAAGGTAAGAGTTGTAACTCACCCTAGAATCCCCCCTCTCCAACTCTACCTACACCTTTGTGCCAGAGGGAGAAATCCCGTGGCCCGTTGTTGCTATTAATTTGTGTACTAGCTGTAATCCTCATGTGTGCCCTAAAGGAGTCACCTACAATATACATGTTTTGGGGTGAAAACTAATGGGTTAAAACGTGCAGACTCTGGCAGGCTCTTACAAATGTAAGCTTTGTCGATGTCCAGAGAGATAAGGTAAATGAGTGAAATCAAATTTATGTGTGGGAAGAAGACTTGGTAGGGACTGTGGCGACCTGGAAGTCAAGTGTGTGTGTGTGTGTGTGTGTGTGTGTGTGTGTGAGAGAGAGAGAGAGAGAGAGAGAGAGAGAGAAAGAGAGAGAGATGGGGTGAAGGAGACCCTCACATTTATCTGTGGCTAAATTCATCCAGTCGGCAATAGATCTTCAATGTCTGAATATAGGAAGCCAGGGCTGATATAGCCCTTGGACAACCCTGCCCAGCATGCCAGCTGCATACTTCGCAGAGATACTGAGGTGAGCATTGCAGTTGCAAATGCTTGCAGGGACCAGTGAAGAAGAGCCACACAACTGAACTACCAGATGAAGAGAAGGCAAAAGGGATGTTTAGTTGTGAGCATTAGAGAGTCAAACAACATGTCATGAGTGTTAGAGAGTCAAACCCATGTCGTCTTCTCCAGAGAGATCAGCCCAGCTTTGCAAGGTAACAGAAGGCTCCTCCAGCATTCATAGGCAGAACCAAAATTGTTCTAAAGAAACCACTTTGTATTTGTTCATCAGCTTGACCAGATTTTCAAAAGAAATTTCAAGCATTCTAACTATCTAATGGAAGGATGAGATGATGATGACTTGGAAAGTTTGAGTTCCTGCTTTTATTTTAATAGTCAGGCTAAACTTGATTCTGGCCAGAAACCAGTATGCCTAAGCTGACTGAGATGAGCTAGCTAGAGAAGGACTTTGCAAGTAATGTAATGAATTGCCCCGTTGAATGGTGATATTCACTCATGTCCAACTGGATGCTGAATAGCCTCTGCTGAATATGACTTGAATTTAGTGCAGTTGATATTGAGCTGCTCTTTCTGAGAGTAATTGGACATCTGGTTCATGGCCAGGCCTCTGAAGTCAGGAAGACGATGTCATGAGTGCACTAAAAATCACTTGTCTCATGTCTGGCAGTTGGATCTCTGAGTACCTAAGAGCTGAATTACACTTACCAGGGGTTGGTTGGGTGTGTGCATGCTAAGTCGCTTCAGTCATGTCCCATTCTTTGAGACCCTATGGACTGTAGCCCATCAGGCTTCTCTG
Source organism: Neotragus moschatus (assembly GCA_006410615.1). Classification (NCBI taxonomy): domain Eukaryota; kingdom Metazoa; phylum Chordata; class Mammalia; order Artiodactyla; family Bovidae; genus Neotragus; species Neotragus moschatus. The sequence goes on along the minus strand of SJYA01002142.1, from coordinate 527,555 downwards.
TCCAAGGGATTCTCCAGGCAAGAATACTGGAGTAGGTTGCCATGCCCTCCTCCAGGGGATCTTTCTGACCCCGGGATTGAACCCGCATCTCCTGTGACTCCTGCGTTGCTGGCAGATTCTTTATCACTGAGCCACCAGGGAAGCCCAGGTGTTGGATATCAAACAGGAAACCAGGACCAGCCCTGCTTAGGTCACCTAAGGTTAACATTTGCTCAGTTAGAGCTCCCTTCCTTCCCAGAGTCACTTAACTTAGAGCTGTGACCTTTAGGGAGGTGACATCCATCTCATTTTCCTATGTGAACCAGGAAGGGAAAGTGTCAGTTGTGAGGGAAAAATATCCATTGAATAAATGTGTACATGCCAGCCAGACTGAATCATGAAGCCAAATGTGTTTCTGAACTTGGCATTATTTTAAAGGCTGAAGTGCAGAATTGCTTCAGATAAAAGTTTGTTTAATTCTCAATTAGGAATTGTTTTTATGCAATGTCAGGGGCTGAAGACTTTTATGAGCGGTGCTATTGATTGAAATGATGCCTTCACTGGGTGCCAATTGAGTGATCTTTTGATTCCCTGCCCATTAACATGCTAATGGTTAGAGGTACAGCCCCTCTCAAAGGCGCCTGCTCTTCCAAGGATGGGTGTCTCTGACCTCGCACAGTTCTCCCCAGAGGCTGGGGAGGAGGGGTATCTGGAGCTTATCAATGGTCTCATTAGCATATTGTTGCTCAACTCCCAAGAGTGATACATTTAAAGAACATGGACCGCAATTAGCCAGATATTTTAAAGGTTACAAATGGTGGGCAGGTTCTAAGAATGTCTGGCTCTCCATGTCAAGGGCATCTAAGTCAGCCCTGGGAGCAGCTGGAACCCAAAGGCCAGGCCTCTCTGTGTGCAGAATTTACACAAGCTTTGAAGATATTTTTAGCTTCCTGCTCTCACTCCTCTTAATATTCTCCTGCTTCTCTGTCTCACAAAGGGGGAAGGCGGCAAGCTGAGGATTCTGAGCTTTTGGTCTTCACAAGCTCTGATGTTGTTTTCTTTTTCAGATCAGCTGGGGATAAGCAGAAGCAGAAATTGATGCAGAAGTGTAAGCTGGCTGTACTTGAAGCCCTTCTGTGTGGGCACCAGGGAGGGTGCAGTCACTCCTTTGAGGGGTGATGTCTGTTCACTTGGGATTTTTTCATTTTGAAATGAGGTTAGCTGAGATGATACACATTCAAGTGCCTAGCGTACTACTGACAAACGTATTATTTCCATTTCTTCTCTCTCCTCCCCCATTTGTCTAACTGGGACTCTGAATCAAGGTTATGGTGAAGACCACAGGGATCTGGAATGGTAAACATCCATTAATATTCATCATTCTTTCATTCAATAAGCATTGATTGAGATACACTAACATGCCAGGCATTGAGTTAGGTAGAATCCAAGATGATAATGAAAAATGACTGGGGGCTTCCCTGGTGGCTCAGTGGTGAAGAGTCCATCTGCCAATGCACTAGACAAGGGTCTGATCCCTGATCCGGGAAGATCCCACGTGCCGTGAGGCAACTAAGCCCATGTGCCTCAACCACTGGGTATGTGAGGCCACCGCAATGAGAAGCTCGTGAGCTGCAATGAAGAGTAGCCTCTGCCCGCAGCAACTAGAGAAAGCCTGCTTAGCAAAGAAGACCTGCACGGCCAAAAAGCAAAAAACGACTGGGCTGCTCTCGGGAGTCTAGCACGTGTACACGCAGGAATGTGTGTGTGTGTGCATGTATGTACATGCATGTGTAAGGGGGCGTGGGGGCCTTGTGCAAGCTGTTACTTCATGAAAATAACAAGTAAGTTCATTGTGTGCCTTCATATCTCCTAAGGAATCTAGAAAAATTACATTGATGAGCCTATTTGCAGGGAAGGAATGGAGAGGCAGATGTAGAAAACGGACTTGTGAACACAGTAGGGGAGGGAGAGAGGGACGAGTGGAGAGAGTAGCATCAGCATGTGCACACTATCGGTGTAAGATGAACGGCTGGTGAGAAGTTGCGGTGCAGCCCAGGGAGCCCAGTCTGTTGTTCTGTGATGACCTGGGGGGATGGGATGGAGGAGGGGAGGGGGACTGGACAGGGAGGTAATGTATCTATGACTATGGCTGATTTGCATTGTTGAAGGGCAGAAACAAGCACAACATTGTAAAAATTAAAAATACACATATTTAAATTAAAAATAGGAAAAAACCAAACAAATAGTAGATAGCAGTAGTTATTTAATATTTATCTTCTAACAGGAATACATGAAAAGTTACCAATCCTTAAAATAAAAAGAGAGAACCAGAGACTCCCAGGGCTAAGAAGGCACTGCTCTGCCATAGAAGCCTGGGACCTTGGTCCTGATCCTGCAGTGAGCAGCTGAGACATCTCTGGCAAGTCACTGTGCGCCAAAGCTTCGGCCAGTGGTAGAGTGCAGTAGCCTGGCGGCAGGAGATAAGCAGGAGAGGGCATGGCCTATATAAGCACGTCCTCAGTCCGTCTTGTGATTGAATCAAACAAGGTGATGGGCAGAATTCTGCTCTGGGCAGTGAGCTGTGGGCACTGGGTAAGACGAGCTCAAGATTCCTTCAGCCCCAACACCCAAGAATTCAAGGACACGAAGCCTCCCATCACTCTGCCCTGGGCTGTTCCCAGTAGGGTTAGTCTGCCATAGCCAATAATTACATGTGGAAAATAACATGACAGTATAAACCTTTGAAAGAGAAACTTGTTGTTTCTATGACAGTGAGTCACAGGCTCTTTGAGAAAGCGTTTGGTGAGGTGTAAGTTACAAAGTTTGGATGAACCACTGACAGAATCTGCCTAGATCTAACATCAGAAAGTCCAGGGCATTCAATGACCTGGTTTTCTCATCTCTGCAAAGTTAGTTTGTGGACCCTTGTCCCTGCCGACCTCTCTTCCCACGTCCATTTGGTCACTGGATGTGCTATGTACAAACCCAGTGCTGAGCACGTGTCTCTTAGTGAGGGAGACAGATGTGGACGCTGACCTCAGGAGACGCTCCCTTTCTTACTTGCATCAACTCTCTCCACGGCTCTAAGATCCTCCTTTGCCCTGAATTTGGAGAGTCAAGACTTCCAGGGGTCTTTGGGCAGGAGTCTGCTCCAGGAGCCTGGCCCCGTGGCAGGTACTGTTATCCTAATTTCTGACAACAGTGTGATAGGAGGGTCAGGTCTTGGAGATCCAAAATATTTCCTTGGAGAGACTTGGTCCTTTTCTAACTTTTGTGGGTCAGGAAATACAATCCGGATAAGACAAGCTTTGAGGGTGCCCAGTACTCTGTCTAATTTATTGCCTGGCTGTGCCTTTGTATGAGGTCTGCTAGTAGGGTGACATTTTTCTGATTTGCACAGGGGAACCTCACAGGATAGTTCACGCTCACCCCCTCTCAGTAAGTGAGAATAGAAATGGATTCTTGGGAGAGGGTCCACAGATACCCCCTCCCCCGACTCTGAATCCTAAACTCCACTAATTGCCCCAAACTGGACAGGAGATAGGAAGAAAGGTGGACATTGAAACAGTGTGGACGATCACGTGGCAGAGGGCAAGGCTTAACTCCAAGCCCCTCATAGAGCTGCCACAGTCCCTGATCCGAGAGGGTCATACTACATGCCGATACACTGAGAGACACAGAGGCGCATACGCAGGGGTGCACGCACAGCCTGAGAGGCGCACACCAACACGCTCGGGATGCGCCCAGACACGCTCTCTGTGTGGACCCTGGGATGTAACACCCAGGCCTTCCATTGGCACCAAAGGACTGACCTCTCAGCTGCCAGGAGTGCTGCCAAAAGTCAGCCTGCCGCCATCAGCCTTCGGTCCTTGGTGCATGGCCTGGCCAAGGTCTCATTCTTTCGAGGGGCAGCTTGAATCCAGTGACTGAAGTGGTGGATGGCATGGCTAAGAAGCACCCAGCCCTCTCGCCCCTGCTCTCGGGGAATGAGTGTGAAGACGGTCTATAAGCCTCATTCTTTAAGCCTTCATGGGTTGGTCCTGTTCTCCAGATGTCTTCATTCCTTATTCTTCTCTAGCCTCTCTCTATTCTTCCCCACCAGCCTCACACCTGGCACACCTTGGGGCATGTGGTCAGTGCACACTAATTCTGTGCTGAACGCTTGAACGAAGGAGGAAGCTGATGACTGCGCATCACGGGGTGGGGCTCTAGAGGAGAGGCCTCTACTCGATGGGAGATAAGTCACCTCGAGGGTCTCTTCCGACCCAGACTATGAGCCGATGACTGAGAAGTAACGGGCACTGTTTCCCAGCCGAGCAGGAGGACGTCCCTCCATGTCTCCTGCTTGCTCCCTCATCACTCCTCCCCCTTCCTTTCTCTCTCTCAGTCTGCATCTCCTGGGAGTCTGGGTCCTCTTGACGGCTCTCCCGCTTGTCTCTATCCCAGTCTTTCTGTTCCCACTGCCCTGGTTTAGCTCCTCTGCAATAGTGCCCCAAGGGGTCTGGGCATCGAGTCTACCCCTCCCATCCATTACCCACACTGCACCTGAAGCTTCTCCATCTCCTGTCCAAACCCTTCTCCTCCCCGGTGTTGCACACACAGCCCTTCAAGATCTTCCCAGCTTCCACTTCACTTCCCAACATGCCACTTGCATCCTGCCTGTCCCGTTCCCTACTTACACCATGACCATCTGCATCCACACCCCTATTCATCTCTGTTCTCTATGCTCCAAAGCTCTCACAGCTTCCACATCCCCCTTGTTATTTCTACTCACCTTCAAGATCCTGATCAGTGTGGTGTCTCCTGAGCCCCGGGTCTGACTCCATGTCTGTGCTTTCCAACACTCACTGCCTCCATCTGTTAAGCTGCTCTACACTGCTGTATTGTGACAACTGGTTCTTGTGGCCATATTCTACAGGGACAGTGTCTAATTTCTCTTTATGGACTAAGCACCTGGCCCAGCATCTGGCATCCAGTAGGATCTCAACAAACATGGAACGAATGAATGAATGATTATACAATATGAAGAAATCGCCATGCATTAATGGTGATGTGAATGCTTCTCTCCCTTACTGTCTTTTGAGCGTCTTCAGTGTGCGACAGGCCTCATCAATTGGGCAGAGGCCTGCGCACACTGTGCAGGTGGGTCTGGCCACCTTGGATTCCTTTCATCTGCAGGAAACCAGGAATACTTAAGAGAATCTCATTTCTTTTGATTTCTTTCTACCCCTGGTATGGGAACAGAGACTCCAGGGTCCACTTCTACCGCTTCTTTTCTTGGTCTGGAGTGGGTGGGGGTGTCCAGGTGGTAACCCTCTGGAAGGCCCACCTTCTCTTCCCTTGCCTCCCACTCTTTCCCCTCTTATCTCTCTCTCTCTGGACCAGTTGCCAAATACGCAGCCTCTGACTTGCACGGCAAGAATGCTGTCATCTGAGTCACTCCAATTTCTGTCTGATGGCTGTAGAAGCTTTCAAACATCCTCTGAGCTCAGTTCGCAGAGCCCAGCAGGTAGCACATCACTGAATCATTAAGCAGTGTTGCCCTTCCCTGGGCTTTGTACAAAAGGCCAGTTAATCTTCACTCCAGAGGAACTTCCAAGATGCCCAGGAAGGGCAGGTTCTACCAGACACACCTAGACACACACTCCCAGAGGGTCCCAGGTGACTCAGGACCAGCGACTGACAGAACCCCAAGAACCCAGTCCATTGCCTGGTCCTACCTAACCTCCCTCAGTTTCACGCTCAAGGTTTTGATTCTCTCCATATCCTATTAATTGATTTCTACTTGTAGTTAACCTAGATTCTTCATGCTGCAATTGCTTTTGTTTTCATTCTTTTCTTATGGGGCAGGACCTAACCTGCCCCAGAGACAAAATCGTGTATCAGAAATTTACACTCATGATTCTTCCTCCATTTCCCTTCTCTCTGAGACACAGTGTGACTATACCCTGGGACCATTTATTTTGGGAGTGATTAATTCATTCCCATGTATTACTGACCTAAGGTCCACCAATCATCCCTAGCCATTATTTTATCTGAAGAAGGGAGCAAAGGGTTGAAAACATGATTATCTCCAAAGCCTGTACCCTAAATGGTGGACTTTGCAGACACTGATGTGCCCCAGAGAATGTGGAGCAAAGTAGACTTGTATCAAGTCTACATGGAACTTCTGTCTGGTCTTAGGACACTAGAGCTGGAAAGGAAGGTTGACTTTGTCTAGTCCCTTATATTCTTGTTGCAAATGAAGAAACTGAGGCCTAAAGAGGCATTCACTTGGTCACAGGCAGAGTCAGCATTAAAACTCAGACTTCTGGAGACTTCCCTGGTGGTCTAGTGGTTAAGAGTCTTGGATTTCACTGCAGGGGGTGTGAGTTCAATACCCGGTCAGGAAACGAAGATCTCACATGTGTCACAGTATGGCCAAACCTAAATAAATAAATAAAGCTGCTTCTTAAAACAAATGAAAAAAACAAACAAACAAAAAAAAAACCTCAGTCTTCTGATTCCTACTCCAGAGTGTTTTCTATTGTAATAGTTGTTTACCTTTCTGGATACAAGCAGAATTTCATCCTCAGCTCTTTGCAGGTTTCTATTAACTTATTTGATCTTGACAGTCTGTGAGGAAGGTGCTATTATTGTGCCCATTCTATTGATGAGGAACTGAGGCACAGAGAGGCTAGGCGAACCCTCGAGGACACGAGTGAGGAGGTGGCCGGGCTTCTGCCCTCACCCTCTACTCTTGACTCACACAGCCTCCTCAGCTGTATTTTCAGGGATTCTTTTGAAGCCCTGTCATGGCATCGGTTTTCCACCTCTCTCCATCCTTTCTCAGGCATCTGTGCTTTCTCACGACTAAGAATGCATCCCACAATCCCTACCCCACCCCTGCATTACAGGCCACCAAGACCTCACAGAAAACCCATGTTCCAGGCAGGAGGTGCCACTGTTCTCTGGCAGACCCGCCTGCCAGCACCCTTCTCACGCGGTTGGTTGTCACCAAGGCTGTTATTAAAGCCAGAAATAGGCTCCCGAGCGCTTTCGTCCTCCTCCAGACTTCTCACCCAGGAAGTTCCCACATGTCTGTGATCTCACAATGCTCCCCCTCCTCCCGCCATGACATCATCCACACACCGCAGCACCCTCCCCGCCCCAAGTTCCCACCTTCCCAAGCAGGAGACACAGACTGCATCATATCCCAAGAGTGTCTTTCAGTCACAAAACACATGGGAAATAAAATCTTTCTCTGGTTGGGGTCGGGAGCTACTCTTTCCATCTGCCTCTGCCCTTCCCAAGGGGACAATCCATTCTGGCGACACATGTCAGCATAGCATCTCCCCGGGAGGTGAGGCCTACACAGGCTACTCTTTCTCATCCTATTCCTGCCTCCTCTTTGTCATGGAATCAGCCAAAATCCTTCCACTCTGAAAACCCCCATTCGGCTGTGTGTTTGTCTGGCTGTGTGTCTTTGTGCTTGTGTGTGTGCCCAAGGTGGGGACCTCTGGGGGACATGCAACTGGTCCATCAGTGGGAACCAGTTTAAAACAGATTATGTTCTCAGGCCCAGGATGGATGCTCACACCAGATCCAGACAGGTCTGTTGCCTTTCTCTCCACGCCAGGGTAGAGAGGATCTGGCATCAAAAATGGGGAATGAATGGCCAAGGGTCCAGCGTTGTGTTCTATTAAAACGGATACACTGGCTTTATTATGTCTTTCAGAAATGGGATCCAGGGTGGCAGGTGGGACTGTTTTTACCGCGCGGACTTACTGTTTTCATCAAGGGTCACGTTGGTGCTCGGCTCTGTGCAGGTACAGAGTCACAAAATTTTCTCATGACAACTCACATGTGACGGAAAATGAGCTCTGTTATCTGTAACTAATCTGGTCTCCTTTCCCAGAAAGAGTAGGGGAAGGTGGGAAAAAGTAACCAAAAGTCCAATCTAGTTTAGAACTTGAGCTCATCCAATAATGCAATAGTCCTTTCAGGAAAGTACGTGTCTCCCGAACAAAAGATGCCCAGTCTCTTGTACCGTTTCCTTCCCTCCCCTAAGAATGAGGAAGGAAGAAGGGGGCTTTATGCAAACCTGCAGTGGAGGGAAAAGTTTCAGAGTTCTCCGGTTCATTTGGTCTCCAGAGCCACCCTCTTACCCTCACAGCTAGTCTTTGTCTTACTGGTGTGGTAAGCCAAGCCTGGGCCTGTACAATTTATGATCTAGTCTCTTTAGACTTGGCCAGAGCCCATGTTCTGCTGGGGCTGTGGACTCCCCAAGGTCAAGCTGTCACTCTCTCACATCAGTGGTGGCCTGCTGTATAAAACTCAGCAGAGGACCCATGGCTACGTCTAAGTCTTGGCTTAAAGTCACAGGAACTGAGGGTGGTCAGGAAAGCCCAACTTTCGGGCTTCCCTCTGTCTACTCAGGCTATAGTCTCTTCCAGCCTGCAAGACTGCTTTTTTGCCTGTCTTGTTCAATGTCATTACATGCTTAAAGGGCAAGAGTAGTGCTTCTTTTTCTCTTTATCAGCGGAATCTGTTTGAGCACTAGGCATACAGAGTTCGGTATGTTTACTGAAATGAATGAACCCTGTTTAGCTGGGTTGCATGATATGAGGGGCACATAGCTTCCTTTGGAGGGAATCAGCATCTCAGAGGGAGATGATGATGTTTCCGGAAAAACTAAAAGAGGAGATGACTATAAAAGTAGTTAAGTTTTGTTGAAAAATTGCTATGGGTCAGGTACTGTGTCAAGAGCATTACAAACATATTTCCTCAGTTAACTCCCCAGCAAATCTTTGAGGTAAGCGGGCAAGTTTATACTGCCATTATCATCATTTTATAGATGAGGAAACGGGCCTGAAGACATTAAAGAACTTGCTGCAAATCACACAGCTGGAAATTGGCAGACTTTGGACTTGATACCCGTACATGAAGCATGAGCTCACTCCTTTCAGTGCAGAAGCTTCATGGGAGCCTCCTTAGAAGGGGACCTAAGACTTCAGGAGCTCTTGAAACTGTGGAAGAAAATTATGACTTAATGGAGCCCAAGAATCGGCATGAGCCCAAGTCCCAATTTAAAACATAGAGACAAATATTAATCCAAGGAGGATTTTCTGCACAAAGCCAATGCCCTAAGGAAGGGCAAATCATTTTCATGTTCTAGCAGCTTCCATCCTAGGAGATGGGCCAGCCCTACACGCTGCAGAGTCTCTTTCAGTGCAGCAGACTGGGAATGCAGGATAATGGATCCTTGAACATGGCTAATGCAGGATGGAAAAGCAACTTTCTCCTCTGGGGCTGGCAATGTAATTTCATACTAAATTTGCTGTGGTTTATGTAATTCTTTTCATTCACACCAGAAGGAGTTTCTTTGCTGCTTCCCTTTTCAGAAACTTGGAGACCATATATCGTTGCAAAGTGGATTTTTAAAAATAAAACAGAGAAGAAAAGATTAAACCAGAGAAGCTCTCAAGTTTCCGGCCTTCTGCCTGGACCAGCTTCCTATGCTTCTTCCTTTCCAGAATTGATGTGGTAAATGTTATTGCAGGAGCACTGGCTCTGAAAAAACCAAGGTCTTCCAAGAAAGCAACTTTCATGGAGGAATTCTGCAAGTCTCTCTTTTCTGGGGAGTTGGAGGGACCAGAGGTTGGGAGAAAGACAGAGATAGAATTGCTCCATCAATGACTTTCAGGAGAATGTGACCAGGTGACCCAGAGTCCTGGATCGTATCTCCACGAGCCCCTACTCTTTTTCCACTCTCTGTCTCCTGAACCACCACTAATTCCTTCAAAGACCCTTGCTCAGTTCAGTTCAGTTCAGTTGCTCAGTCGTGTCCGACTCTTTGCAACCCCATGAATCGCAGCACACCAGGCCTCCCTGTCCATCATCAACTCTCGGAGTTCACTCAGATTCACGTCCGTCGAGTCAGTGATGCCATCCAGCCATCTTATCCTCTGTCGTCCCCTTCTCCTCCTGCCCCCAATCCCTCCCAGCATCAGACTCTTTTCCAAAGAGTCAGCTCTTCGCATGAGGTGGCCAAAGTACTGGAGTTTCAGCTTTAGCATCATTCCTTCCAAAGAAATCCCAGGGCTGATCTCCTTCAGAATGGACTGGTTGGATCTCCTTGCAGCCCAAGGGACTCTCAAGAGTCTTCCCCAACACCACAGTTCAAAAGCATCAATTCTTCGGTGCTCAGCCTTCTTCACAGCCCAACTCTCACAGCCAAAGACGGACATTTGTTGGAAACGTAATGTCTCTGCTTTTGAATACGCTATCTAGGTTGGTCATAACTTTTCTTCCAAGGAGTAAGCGTCTTTTAATTTCATGGCTGCACTCACCATCTGCAGTGATTTTAGAGCCCCCCAAAATAACGTCAGCCATGGTTTCCACTGTTTCCCCATCTATTTCCCATGAAGTGATGGGACCAGATGCCATGATCTTCGTTTTCTGAATGTTGAGCCTTACGTCAACTTTTTCACTCTCTTCTTTCACTTTCATCAAGAGGCTTTTTAGTTCCTCTTCACTTTCTGTCATAGGGGTGGTTTCATCTGCATATCTGAGGTTATTGATATTTCTCCCAGCAATCTTGATTCCAGCTTGTGTTTCTTCCAGTCCAGCGTTTCTCATGATGTACTCTGCATATAAGTTAAATAAGCAGGGTGACAAGCTCTCTCCAAAGTGTCCAAACTCCTCTGCCTCCTGCAAGAATCTGCCTCTTTCTGTCCCTCCATGAAGGAAGGGCAGAGCCAGTGATGGAGCAGAAGGGGAGCTGTCTGAGCTCATAAGAGGGCAGGTCTCTTGATAGCTGGGATCCTAGCTGATCCAGATGTGGGTGTTTCCAAAACCCTCACCAGCACACTCCCAACACTGGGAATGTGAATCTTGAGCTGAACTGAGAATAAAGTCCTCCCTCAAATCCCCCAAGGCCGTGTAGGAGCTTTCCTCAGCCCTGCTTCTAACCCACCTCGTGGCATCGCCTAGCACACCTGGGCACACTGATTTCATTTCTGCTTCTTTAGCACAACAGGCTCTTTTCCCACCTTCAGTGGAAGCTGAACCCTTCACTTGGAAGGCTCCTCAAGCTTTTCTGGGGAAAAGCTTGTCTTCTCCTCAGAGAAGTCTCCCAGATCACACTTTATACAGAAGATCCCCCTACCCCCATTCTCACATTTTCTTATTTCCTTCATGGCATTTTGTGTAAGTCATGGTCTCCTTTATGTGTGACTTGCTTATTGTCTGATTCTTCCACTGGAATGTTCTGGAATGTTCGAGGGTGGAGACCACATCTTTCTTGTCCTTGCTCAGTCTCAGGTGCCTGGCAGATAGCTCAGACTCAACAAACATTTATCACATGGATAACAATCCCAGCTGTCTACCATGCACATGGTCTATGAACTGAAGGCAAGGGTCCCTTACCTGTCTGCAGACCCAGTACCCAGGGCAGAGAAAGCTCTGGAGCTCTTATGAATAAATGAAATTCTCTCCCTCCTTCTGTATCAGAACCATTTTGCTCCTAACTCCTGCAGAGGAGTCCCTCAGATCAGCCAGAAACCAGGAAGGCAGAGCAGGTCAGGCAGGCAGCAAGCCACATGCCAGTGTCCAGTTAGCAGGTGACATCATCTCCAGATGGGTTGGAAAGAAAATGATTATCATAAACAGTCACAGTCCATTGACTATTTCCCTGGCATTTATAATCATTGTTAAACAGCTGTGCCTGGTCCCTTTCCCACGCCTGTTCCCAAGAACTGAAGTTGGCTGTTGGGCTTTAGTGGGGGTGGTTTTTTTTTTTTTTTCCCCCAGCTCATTGCTGGGAAAGGCTTTGGAGAGCTTCTAGTATCTAGCCCAAACTCTCATCCTGCTCAGTCCCTCTGCTCCTTCAGGGTCAAGGACCACATCATCTCAGGAGGCAGGGTTACTGTCCTGCACAGATCTGGGCCTCACAATGTCCTGCCCTGGTAGAATCCAAAAAGTCCTCCCTGTGACTTCACCTGTTAGTCTAGACTCTCCCACCTGGGACCACTTTCTCAGAGGGACCCTTTAAACATATGATACGGGGTCTTTCGGAGCAGTTAGCAGCCCCTGCCCCTAAATCACTCTCATATGTCAAGGTCTCAAGTCCTATCTCCTGCCCGACAGTTTCCTTCTGGTTATTCTCTAGCCCATCAGTGTCAGGAATAACAGTAATGGATTGAGGCTATGAGATGACATTATTACGGCAGATTAGGCCAGCAATAGAAGAATACCCAAATTCCGCCTTCAGTCAATCCACATCTTCAAATGTTGGTTGGTTTGCTTGTTTCTTTCTCTCTGTTTTGGCTGTGCTGGGTCTTCACTGCTGCACACAGACTTTTCTCTAGTTGCCGTGAGCGGGGGCTACTCTCTAGTCACAGGGCTCAAGCTTCTGACTGCGGTGCCTTTTTTTTGTTACAGAATGCAACCTCTAGGGTGCTCAGGCTTTAGTAGCGGCGGCTCCTGGGCTCTAGAGCACAGGCTCAATGGTTGTGGCGCATGGGCTTCGTTGTCCCATGGCATGTGGGGTATTCTGGGACCAGGGATCAAATCTGTGTCTCCTACCTTGTCAGGTGGACTCTTTGCCGCTGAGCTACCAGGGATACCCTCTTTCTTTTTAAAATAAANGGCAGGAGGAGAAGGGGACGACAGAAGATGAGATGGTTGGATGGCATCACTGACTTGATGGACAAGGGTTTGGGTGGACTCCGGGAGTTGGTGGTGGACAGGGAGGCCTGGCATGCTGCAGTTCATGGGGTCACAAAGAGTCGGACACGACTGAGCGACTGAACTGAACAGTTGTTCTACAATGTTGTGTTAGTTTCTTCTGTACAGCGAAATGAATCAACTATGCATGTATATAAATCCCCTCTACTTTGGATTTCCTTCCCATTTAGATCACCACAGAGCACTGAGTAGAGTTCCCTCTGCTATGAAGTAGGTTCTTATTAGTTATCTTTTTTATACATGGTGTCAATAGTGTATATATGTCAATCCCAGTCTCATAATTCATTCCACCCTGCTTTCCCACTTGGTATCCATACATTTGTTCACTGTGTCTGTTTCTCTATTTCTGCTTTGTAAATAAGATTGCCTTTACCATTTTTCTCAGGTTCCACGTATATGCACTAATACACGGTATGTGTTTTTTCCTTTCTGACTTACTTCACTCTGTATGACAGTCTCTAGGTCCGTCCACATCTTTGCAATGTTTTTGAAAACTCACACATTCCTAGTAATTTGCTAAAGTGACGTAGCTCACAGCTAGGAAGTGGCCAAACTTGACTTTAAACTCAGGTCAGAAGAGCCTTAAAGGCAGTATTTTCTTCACCAGACCAAACTGGGAGATTCATTCCATCCAGAAGTCCTCTTACTGGTGTCAAAGGCCACTTCCATCCCAGACAAAACTGAGCCCCCAGCCACAGCTAGAGTCAGCACTCCAGAAATCTGTCTAGTCCCAATGATGAGGTGGTGGCAGGAGGGTGGGGGGCTCTGGACTCAGGTTCTAATTAAACAGAACACAGCTTCCCTGGGAGAATGTTTGAAGAGAGGAACACAGAGAAAGGGGAGAGAGGGAGAATTGGCAACCAGCAAGCAGAGCATCTTGGAAATGAGGTTCTTAGTTGGGGTTCTTCACAGAGACAGAACCAGCAGAACATTTAGGAAAGGCGATTTATAATGAGGAATTGATCCTTCTCCTTATGGAGGCTGAGGAGTCTCAGGATTTTCAGTCTGCAAGTTGGAGTTTAGGAAAGTGTAACTCAGTCTGAGCCCAGAGTCCTGAGAACCAGGGGAAATGGTAGTGTAAATCCTCGTCCAAGGACTGAAGAAAAAAGAGATAAGATATCCCAGCTCAACAATGAGACAGGACGAAAGGGACAAATTCCTCCTTCTTCTGTCTCTGTATTCAAGATTAGATGATGTCCAGAGTCGGACACGACTGAAGCAATGCAGCAGCAGCAGCATTCATTTTGGGGAGGGAATGCTGCTTTATAGAGTCCACTGATTCAAATGCTAATCTCATCTAGAAATATCCTCCTAGGCACACCCAGAATAATGCTTAATCTTGGCACCCCATAGCAAGTCACACTGACACATAAAATTAACCATCACACATGGGGCCTTGGGAAAGCCATGCAAGCACAGACGCCTCCTAGGATCCCTCTGGTTCCTGTCAGCAGCATCCTCCCCCAGCAATGACAGAAGGAGGCATTATGTCCCCAGTGTCTACACAAGGGCTTCAGACAACTTCTTCAGCTTTCCCAGAGCTCCCCAGTTGCTGTGCCCTCAGGACACTTCCTTGGATGGAACCCTGGGTCCAGGCTATAAGGACACCACCATAATCATTAGCCTTATCTACTGCCACATCTTCCAAAATCATCAGTGCCTTCTCTGAATCTCTAATTGTGGTTTCTCAATCAGCTGCTTACAAAATACATTTTTGTGTTTAGCCCATCACTGGCCCAGCCACTCTAAGATAAAGCAGACCTAGCTTTATTAGACATAATTTCCTTTTAAAAATTAAGGTGTGGTTGCTTTGAAATGTTGTGTTAGTTTCTGTCGTCTAATGAAGGGAATCAGCTATAGGTATACATACATCCCCTCCCTCTTGAACCTCCCTCCTCCCTTCCTCCCACCCTTCTAGGTCATCACAGAGCACTGAGCTGAGCGCCCTCGGCTATACAGCAGGTTCCTCCTGGCTAGCTATTTCACACGTAGTAATGTATACAGGTCAATCCCAAGTCAGCACACCCCTTCCTGCACTATGTCTACACGTCCATTTTCTACCTCTGTGTCTCTATCGTACCCTGCAAATAAGTTCATCTGTACTATTTTTTTTAGAGTCCACATATATATATTAATATACAATATTTGTTTTCCTCTTTCTGACTTACTTCATTCTGTATGACAGACTTTAGGTCCATCTACCTCTCAACATAGGACTCAACTTAGTTCCTTTCTACAGCTGAGTAATATTCCATTGCATATATGTACCACATCTTCTTTACCCATTCATCTGTTGATGGACATTTAGGTTAATTCCATGTCCTAGCTGGTGTAAACAGTGATGAAATGAAAAATGGGGTGCATGACCCTGGACACAAAATTTTCATGTTATACTCCTTCTGTTCATTTGGGCACCACTCAGTGTAAATACTGTTCCTGGGACAAAAAGGGAACGACAGAGGATGAGATGGTTGGATGGCATCACTGATTCAATGGACATGAGCTCAAGAAAACTCTGGGAAATGGTGAAGGACAGGGAAGCCTGGTGTGCTGCAGTCCGTGGGATCACAGAGTCAGACACGACTGAGCAACTGAACAACATTCTAAGCAGCAAAAACAAATGGACTACCACTACTAAATGGTTTATTACTAAAAACAAACGTCTACCCAGAAGGCAATCTCCCTGGGGTCTCTTGGATTTGCGTCACCATCAATCCCAACTCCTTTTTGTTTCAATACTAGTTTTTGTTGAATATAACACACTACAGGAAGCAACTTTAAAAGGTACAACTTAATTATCGCAAAGCAAGTATCCACAAAACCGTCACCCAAATGAAAATATAACAACATCCCAGAAGCCACATTGAGAGTCTCCTCTCTCCTGTCCCCTCAGAGATGACCACTAGCTAGATTTTTGTGGCAATCACTCGCTTACATTGAAAAAATTTTATCACCTAATCAGATACTACTGTTGTTAAAGTGAAAAAATGAAGTCATACTGGTATACTTTTTGTGTCAGGCTTGTGTTAGTTAACAATACTTTTATGGGAACTGTACATATTAGGACTGGAGTTCATTTATTTTCACTGCTGTTTCAGTGAAAATAAATTTCCTTTGTATGAAAGTACCACCAGTGATGGTTGTTTGGTTTGCTTCTAGTTTGGGGCTATAATAAGCAAAATGTTGTAATCATTGTAGACCACATCTCTTCATGCCCCTGTGGAATTACTGGGTGGCAGAGTATAAGCATGCTTAGTTTTAGTTGATATGCCAAATTGCTTTACCAGAGGATTATGAAATGTTTCGATCCCAATGGTACAGCATGAGGTTCCCTTGCTCTACTTCTTCGCCAATACTTGTTCTAGTCATCTCTTTGATTGTAGCCATTCTGAGTAGCGTTCTGCATGACTGTACTTTGATTTGCTTATTTTTCTGTTTCACTGATTACTAATGAAATTGACTCTCTCTTCAAGGATTTATTGAATATCCTTTTTGTGATGTTCTTAATCAGTGATGCTTCCCCACTTTTTCTTCAGGTTGTCCATCTTTTCCTTACTGATTTGTAAGGTGTCTCTTACCGTATGTTTAAAAAGCCTTGGCCAGTTACAGGTACTGTGAAATTTTCAACTCCATGTGCTTGCTTTTTTACTTTCTCACTGGCATCTTTTAATGAGCAGAAGTTCCTAATCTAATATTATCCAATTCATCCATCTTTTCCTTTATTCTTAATGCCTTTTTTTGTGTCTTGTTCTAGTAAAATATCTTTTCTTACCACAAGGTTATGAAAATAGTCTATATTTTCTTCAAGAGATTTATAGCTTTTTATTTCAGACATATGATTTATATCTTTTCTATCATCTTAATAAATGATTTATTGATGCGCAATGTAAAGTAAGGGTCATGTTTAAAGTGTTTTCCCAAATCCAATTGATATGGGAAGTTATTTCTTGGAAAAATATCCTTTTCCCCTCTCCCATGGCAACTTTGTCAAAGATGAAGTGCCTTTCTAGTTGTGGGTCTGGTTTGGGGCTGGAGAGCTATTATATTCCATTGATCTATTTCTTTCTTGGTAAAAAGATTTGTTTATGTAGTGGCTCAGATGTTAGTAAAGAATCTGCCTGCAATGCAGGAGAGTTATGTTTGATCCCTGGGTTGGGAAGATTTCCTGGAGGAGGGCATGGCAACCCACTCCAATAATCTTGCCTGTAGAATCCCCATGGACAGAGGAGCCTGGCAGGCTACCGTCCTTGGGGTTGCAAAGAGTCGGACATGACTGAGCGACAAAGCACAGCACATTTATTTATTTGGCTACGTCAGGTCTTACCTTGGCACGTGGATCTTTATTGCAGTGTACAGGCTTCTCTCTAGTTGTGACACACTTTAGAGCATGTGGCCTCAGTAGTTGCAGGGTGCAGCTTAGTTGCCCTGAAGCAGGTTGGCAAGATCTTATAATAGTTCCTCAACCCGGGATCAAACCCATGTCCCCTGCATTGGAAGGTGGATACTTAACCACTAAAGCACCAGGGAAGTCCCCGTTGGTCTATTTCTTTGCCCTTGTATCAATACCAGTTCCTCACTATTATTAATTAGTGTGATTTTAAGAATCTTGCTTTATGGCAAAGCAATTCTTTCCACCTTATTCTTTTTTCTACAATTGTCTTAATCTTTCCTGTTTCCTATATAAAATCAGCTTATCAAGACACACACACACAAGCTGTAGTTTTGACTGGGGTTCTCCTGATTCTTCACACAAATTTGGAAAGAACTGACACTTTTAATGTGGAAGCTTCTATTCATGACTTTCCCATTTATTTATTTATTTAAAAGTCTCCTTTTATTTCATCCTCTACAAGATGGTAAAGACAAGGAAGCCTGGCGTGCTACAGTCCACAGGGTTGCAAAGAGTTGAACATGACTGAGTGACTGAGCAGCAAGAACAATTTCATCCAACAATATTTCAGAGATACTGTCTGCATAAACGTCTCACACAGTTATGAGGTTTATTCCTAGAGAGTTAATTCTTTTAATGATACTGTTAATGGAAATCTTTAATTTTTTTAAGAAAATTGTAAATTTCTTCTTTTGCTAGATAGAAGTCAACTATTTAGCATAGCTGGCCTTGTATATTTTTGTATATTGGCCTTGTATCCATAAACTTGCTAAGAAATCTGTAGGCTCTTTCTTGATTTTCTAGATATATAAAGAAGCCTTACTTCTTCCTTTCTAACTTCTATGCCTTTATTTTTTCCTAGCCTCACTATTCTGGCTATGACCTTAAGTCCATATTGGCTAAGTTTGCTGTTAGCTGCCATCAAAGTTATTCAAATTTTTCATTCTCTATTTCAAAAAGAAAGTTTTCAACATTTTATCATTAAATTGGATTTTTGTTATAGGCTTGTAGATTTACTTTATCAGGCTAATGAGTTCTACTCCTACTTTACTGAGTGATTTTTGTTTATTTTAATGATAAATGGATGTTGGATGAATTGGATGTTGAATGATGAATAGATTTTATTGCTTTTTCTTTATCTATTAAGATGATCCTACAAATATTCTCTTTTGTTCTGTTATTGTGAATTAGACTGATTGAAATTTGAATGTTAAACTAACCTTGCTTTCATGGAATAAACTCAACTTGATATGATGCATTATTCTTTTATGTGTTGCTGATTCCATTTGCTAATCATTTGTTTAGGACTTTTGCTTTTGTGTTCTGAGTGCAGTTGGCCGGTACCTTTTCTTTTCATCGTGTTCTTATCAAGTTTGGTATTAAGATTATGTTTGTATCATAAAATAGCTTGAGAACTACTGCCTTTTCTTTATTCTCTGGAAGAATTAAGTAAGATTGACTTTTTTTGTTTCTTAAACATTTAGCAGAGCTCACTATAGTGAAGGTACTTGTGTCTGGGAACATCTTTGGAGATTCCAATTGATTCTTTAATATCTTAAATAATTATATAATTATATCTTCAACTTTTTTTCTGTGTCATCTTTGTTAAGTTCCATTTCTCTTAGGACTTCGTCCATTTAATCAAATGTTCAAACATTGGCATAAAACCAATTATGTCCTTTTACTATTTCTTTAATGTTTGTATCATATATGAGGATGTCATTCTCATTCCTAACATTGGTACCTGCTCCTTGTTTCTTAATCAGCTTTGTCAAGGACTTATCAGATTTATAACTCTTTTCCAGGAACCCGCTTTGGCTCTCTTTATCTTCTCTGCTTCAGTTTGCTTGCATGTCATTAATTTCTGCCCTGATCTTTCTTTGTTATTATCTTCCTTTTATTTTCTTAGGTTTTAATTCACTGAGGTTTGTTTCTAACCTGTTGGAATGATTGATTATATCATTGATTTAAAAAAAAATTCTTTCTTATTTCTAATAAATCCATTTAAAATGTAAATTTATAATATTTCTTTAGCTGCATTCTGTTTTAGTATGTCATATTCTGGACTGCAAGGACATCCAACCATCAATCCTAAAGGAAATCAGTCCTGAATATTCACTGGAAGGTCTGATGCTGAAGCTGAAACTCTAATACTTTGGTCACCTAATGCAAAGAACTGACTCATTGGAAAAGATCCTCATGCTGGGAAACATTGAGGGCAGGAGGAGAAGTGGATGACAGAGGATGAGATGGTTGAATGGCATCATTGACTTGATGGACATGAGTTTGAGTAAACTCCAGGAGTTGGTGATGGACAGGGAGGTCTGGCATGCTGCAGTCCATGGGGTCGCAAAGAGTTGGACATGGTTGAGCAACTGAACTGAACTGAACTGAATTTTGGAATGTTTAATTTTTGAACTATGAATTATTTGAAAGTATATTTTAAAAACACTTAATGAAAGCTTTGTTATCTTTTAACAACTGATTTTTAGTTAAATTCTTATGTTGTCGACATATGTATTCAATTTCCGTTTTTGAAGTTTATTGAAACTTGTTTTGTGGCCCAATGCAAGATTTTAGTTTTGCAAATGTTTCACAAAGACTGAAAAATTATTTGTATTATTCAGCTTGAGGCATCGAACTCTGTTTATTTGTGTTAAATATACAATTTGAGTTGTTGGAATGTCTCATATTCTTACTGATTTGGGGGGATGCTTTCAAGCAATTACTGAAAGAAGTGAGTTAAAATTTTTGACTATGTGATTTATCAATGTGATTTATCCTCTTCACTGTTGCTTTAAATATTTTGAAGCCGGGTGTGTATATATTTAGAATTTCTGTTTTTCTACCAGGTGAATTGAAACCTTCATCATTATGAAGTAGTTTCTTTTTCCTTTGCAATTTCATTAGTCTTAAAGTTCACATTAACTAATAATACAGCTCTACTAGTTGGGAAGAGTCGGACACGACTGAGCAACTTCACTTTCACTTTTCACTTTCATGCATTGGAGAAGGAAATGGCAACCCACTTCAGTGTTCTTGCCTGGAGAATCCCAGGGACAGGGGAGCCTGGAGGGCTGCCGTCTATGGGGTCGCACAGAGTCGGACACGACCAAAGTGACTTAGCAACAGCAGCTTCTCTTTGGTTAAAATTTGCATAGATTATTTTTTCCTTCTTTTACTCTCAACCTTTCTGTAACTTATGTTTTAGATGTTTCTTTTATGAACAGCAAGTCGTCAGGATTTTTAAATTCCAGTCTGACAAATCTTTGTCTCTTAATTGAACCATCTGGCATATTTACATGTAATACAGTGGTTGCTGGATTTGGGTTTAAATCTACTATCTTACCATATGCTTTCTACTTCCCTGCCTGATCTGTCTTTTGAGTTTATTTTCTTGTTGACTTTTGGGTAAGATTTTGAGATACAGTTAAAAAGAAACCACTGTAATCTAAAGTTTACAATCCCAGGGGAATTTTACAACAGTTTACCCCCATGGAATCTCCACCTGATCAAGATAGAGAACACTTCCATCACCCCCAGAACATTCCCTCCTATCTCTTATCAGCCAATCTCTTCACTCTCGTCCCAACTTAAAAAAAATTTCTATCGCTATAATTTTTCTTGTTCTTGAATTTCACTTGAATTGTACCCTTCTGTCTGGCTACTTTCACTTGACATGATGTTTTTGAGAGTTCGTGTTTGATTTTTATTTCTCTATATTTGTATTGTATCTGTGTCTTTCTATTTGTATGTGACAGGTGTTTCTATTCATGTGTTTCTATTCATGTCTGATGTGCTTTTTCTATATGATGTGTTTGTTTCTATTGCTAAACAATATCGTGTTGTATAACTATCACCATTTGCTTATCCATCCTCATACTGATGGAAATAGGATTGTTCTCAGTTTGGAATTATTAGGAGTAAAATCACTATACATTTTTTTCTACAAGTGTTTTCTTAGCACATATTTTTGTGTCTGTTGGATAAATGACTAAAAGTGGAATTTCTGGGTTATAATACAGGTGTATATTTAACTTCAAAGGAAGCTACCAAAAGGTTTTCTAATGTGATCAAATTATTTTATATCTATTTTATATCCCTACCACAAGACGTGAAATTTCCTGCGGCTTAACATCCTTATCAGTATCTGACACTGTCAATCTTTTTAATTTTAATCATCCTAGCAAGTATGCAGTGATATTTCATTGGGGCTTTAATTTGTGTGCCCTGACTATCAATGATGTTGAACGCTTTTATGTGCTTACTGGAGACAACTCCATCTATCTATTTACCTACCTATCTGTACAATGTTTTCTTTTAATCGGTGGCTTGCTTTTACACTATCTTAATGGTATCTTCAATTAGCAAAAGGAGAAAGTCAGATTTCTCCATTTTTTATTTTATGGTATTGATTTCAAGTCTTGTCTAAGAAAACTACTTTGAACAAGATCACAAAAATATTGCCCTATGTTTTTCTTTAGAAGTTTTATAGTTATAGATTTTATATTTAAGTCTATGACCCATCTCAAATTAAATTTATTTAACATATGATTGTAATATTTAAATATTTATATATAAACATAAAAGATAAATGTATTTCTATAAGAACAGTCTTTGTTCCAGTGACATCTGTTGAAAAGACTGTACTTGCCTTCAACCTTTGTCAAAGATCAATTAAATGTAAATGTTTGGGTTTATTAATATTTCTGGACTCTGTATTCTGTTTATTGATTTCCTGTGTCTTCTAACACCAGTCCTTCACTGTCTTGCTTGCTGTAACTTTGTCTTGCAAACAGTGTACTCTGTGGCTTACTGTAATTTATATCTTAGAAACAGGTAGGTCCTCTCCCATTGAGACACACAGCCTAGTCTTAGTCTTTTGAATCTGTGTGGACTTGTGACTGCTTTGACTAATATGCAACAGAAGAGTTTCTATGTGTCTTCTGAGACTAAGTCTGAAGTCTTACAGTTCCTTGTTTGGTCTCTTGGAATGCTCACTCTGGAACAAACCAGGCAACATATAAATACTTTNGTCTTGCAAACAGTGTACTCTGTGGCTTACTGTAATTTATATCTTAGAAACAGGTAGGTCCTCTCCCATTGAGACACACAGCCTAGTCTTAGTCTTTTGAATCTGTGTGGACTTGTGACTGCTTTGACTAATATGCAACAGAAGAGTTTCTATGTGTCTTCTGAGACTAAGTCTGAAGTCTTACAGTTCCTTGTTTGGTCTCTTGGAATGCTCACTCTGGAACAAACCAGGCAACATATAAATACTTTGTCTGTTCTGATGTCACCATGCTGTGAGGAAGCCCAAGCTAGCCATACAAAAAGTCTACATATAGGGACAGATGCCTAACAAGCCACACCTGTTCTAGCTGTACCGATCCAGACCCCACACTGGAGATGGAAGTAATCTTTATGCAACTTTAGCCCAGCCATATCTGACTATAATTTCAAGAAAAATCCTGAGCGAGAGCAGCCCCACTGAGCCCATGTAACCTACAGAGCTATGAAAGATGTGAAATTGTTATCTGGAAGCAACTAGGTCTTGGCAGTTTGTAATATAGAAATAGATAACCAGAGCAGTGGAGTATTGGAAACGAGTATAGATTTTGAGGATCAGAAAGACTCAGATTTTGCTTGTGATGTGTGCAAACACCAATCAAGTTACCAGGCTGTGGGCTAAGCAATTTATATACAAGACTTTATTGTTCAAAAAAATTTAAAGCACCTCCTGAAGACAGGAACTATGCTTAGAAGATACAAATGTGAGGATAAAGCAGCTCCTCCGCCCAAGGAATTTACAGAGCAGTGGGGGAGAATGGACATGTTCAATACAAAGATAGCCGATGAAATTGCTTTCTGTCAGTAGCAACTGCTATATAGCAAATTCTAAGAAAAAATAACTTTGCTAATCTGAATTCACACTAAACCGATATGTACAAAATATCAGATAATAAATATGTCAGAGTCCATCTGGCTTCCCTTTTGTCCAGGCTACTGGGAAGGTCAGCAGTGAAACTGAAATGCAAGCCCAATTTCTTCTGATATCTCCTCTTTTCTTTTAAAACATGGTTTCCAACTTAATTGCCAACATCCGCTGGATCATGGAAAAAGCAAGAGAGTTCCAGAAAAACCTCTATTTCTGCTTTATNTCCTTGGAAGGAAAGTTATGACCAACCTAGGTAGCATATTAAAAAGCAGAGACGTTACTTTGCCAACAAATGTCAGTCTAGTCAAGGCTATGGTTTTTCCAGTAGTCATGTATGGATGTGAGAGTTGGACTATAAAGAAAGCTGAGCAACGAAGAATTGATGCTTTTGAGCGGTGGTGTTGGAGAAGACTCTTGAGAGTCCCTTGCACTGCAAGGAAACCCAACCAGTCCATCCTAAAGGAGATTAGTCCTGGGTGTTCATTGGAAGGACTGATGTTGAAACTGGAACTCCAGTACTTTGGCCTCCTGATGCGGAGAGCTGACTCATTGGAAAAGACCCTGATGCTGGGAAAGATTGAGGGCAGAAGGAGTAGGGGACAACCGAGGATTAGATGGTCGGATGGCATCACTGACACAATGGACATGGGTTTGGGTGGACTCCGGGAGTTGGTGATGGACAGGGAGACCTGATGTGCTGCGGTTCATGGGGTTGCAAAGAGTTGGACATGACTGAGCGACTGAACTGAACTGAATATATTAATATAAGCATGATTGATTAAATCATTGCTCATTGGTGATTGAACTCAATCTCCAGCCTCTCTCCCCTCCTTGGAGGCTGGAGCTGGGGATGGGACTGAAAGTTCCAACCCTATAATTATGTAGTTGATTCATTTGGCAACAAACTATCTAGAGACCCCAGCAACTAGTCTTATTAATACAAAAAGACTTTATTACTTTGAAGAGTTCAAGCATCTTGGAATCTCTTGTTTAAGAAACCAGAAACTAAGGCTAAATAGTAAAGCACAATATATTCCTATAATTTGAGAAATTATAAGGATTTTAGGAGCTCTGTGTCAAGAACCAGAGGCAGAGACCAAATATATTTTTCTTATTATATCACGTGTCTGTCACCCATAGAGCTTGAATCAGGGGTCGGGGCATGAGACCCAGGCAGCATCAGGTGATAGCCTCCCTTGGAATTCATGTACATAGAGAAGCTCTCTTTCTGCTCTAAGGTGCCCAAGTCAGCATGATGAATAACTAAAGCTGTCTGAAGACATAACAGACCAAGGGAGAAGCCTGTCTACAGTAGCAGAGGAGGAAGCAATGTGTAGAGCAAAGCTGAGTCTCAAGAAGGAAAGAATTATGATGATATAGTTTGAGTTTCTGGGTCCAGCCCACCTGAGACACAGTCCCCCTTCTTCTTCCCAGCTATGTAAATCAGCCAAGTGCCCTTCATTGATCTTGAGTTGGCAAATCTCATTAAATTTATGGCAAGTAGGTGACATTTAATAGCCCTGTCCTTAGATTCTGGAAAGGATCCTCATGTGATAGGTAAACACATATCTACTTTTGAAAAATCAATATGCCAAGGGCAAGTTTTGAACTTTTCTTTCAATATCAGGTATAGATTTTGGCTATGATAAGCAATGAAACTAAGATGTAATTGCTCATGTTTGCTCTCCTTTGTAGCCAAAGTTGTTTGATGGACAGCATCTGAATAAAGAAATCTTTCTGGTCATGTTTTCTCATCACCCTCAGATTTCACTACTGAACTTCCTGTCGGGGGTGGTGGTTGCTCTCATTTCCCCACCAGCTTGGAGGAATCTGTCAATAACAGTTAACCAGACATTGAAGCGAGGTGGGTACAATCTCTCTGTGCATGTCAATCCAGTTGCTTCTCAACAGTGGGTTCATCCATCCATTCAATTCAAGCATCCATTATTCAATTGTCTTTAGTACAGACCCAGAGACAATGACAGGTGTTGGGGATGCAAGTCAAGGGATGCTCATCCCTTACTAGGCTTGTAACCCAGTGGAGGAGGCAGACAGTGTGGCATATGCTGGCCTGGAGGAAGTGCTGGGTGCTAAGGAAAACACAAAGCAAGCATATAACTCAGCTTTCAAAAGGAAGTAGGACGTCAGATGAGCTAAAACATGAATGGTGAGTGAGAGTTTGCCAGATGAAAGTGCCAGAGTTGGGGAGATGAAGGTCATGGAGGAAGGGACAGATAATTGTTAAGAGTTAAGAGTTCTTGGCACAATGAACGGCAGGTGTAAAGGCATGTGGCTGAGAAAGATCTTGACATGGAAGCAACCTAAATGACCATTGCAAATGAGTTGATAAAGATGTAGTCTATACAATGGAATACTACTCAGCCATAAAAAAAGAATAAAATAATTCCATTTGCAGCAATGTGGATGGATCTAGAGATCAAAGTCAGAGAAGGGCAAATATATCACTTATATGTAGAATCTAAAATATGATAAAAATTAACTGATTTACAGAACAGCAACAGACTCACAATCACAGAAAGCAAATGTTTGATTACCAAAAGGAAAAGGGGAGAGAGGGACAAATTAAGAGTTTGGGAATAGCAGATAGAAACCACTGTATATAAAATAGATAAACAACAAGGTCCTATCATAGCCCAGAGAACTATATTAATTGTCCTTGTAATAAGCTTATAATGAAAAAGAATATCTGTGTATAGTGATATACTTTGCTGTACATGAGAAACCAACAGAACAGTGTAAATCAATTATGCTTCAATTAAAAAAAACACAACTATTGTTATTGTTATCATAAATAGCTGTTTATGGAGGATTCCTGAAGCCTCCCATTTTCTGTAAAAG
The DNA here is from genome assembly GCA_006410615.1 of Neotragus moschatus. Classification (NCBI taxonomy): domain Eukaryota; kingdom Metazoa; phylum Chordata; class Mammalia; order Artiodactyla; family Bovidae; genus Neotragus; species Neotragus moschatus. The sequence continues at coordinate 501,660 of SJYA01002142.1, read as the reverse complement.
ATGGAGATCAGAGGCAGACTTTGGCATGTAAACCAAGGCAGTGATGCCAAACAAGTTCATCTCTGTACCAGCTGACCAAGGTGAAAATGGCTGCTTGGAATGTGGATCAAATACACATATGAGGCCATGTCTGGCTCAGCAGGAAAGAGCACTATGGTCAATTACAGATATCTGTTCTGGGTGGCAGTAGGGTCATACCCTCTGCTATGTATTTGTCTTCTGTAGACTAAAGCATCATTCTAGACAGTTGATTTGGAAGCCTGTAACAAAGGGCCAGGTCTGACCTCGTCCGTGCCTGCCAATCCCCACTTTCTCTCCACATTTTCCTCCCAGCACGTAATTGAGACATGGCCAAAACCCAGCTCCAGCTGCCTTTTCCTCAGGAAACTTTGGCTGGCATAAATTGCGACCTGTAAATCCACCATGTGGACGCCACAGGCTGTGTGCCCAGCCCAGACTCTGCGAAAGACAGAAGAGGAGGGAGTGGCTTAGTGACATGCCACAAAGGGTGTCTTTGATTCATCACCCAGCCCAGCTCCAAGTCCATGGCCAGCAGTGAGTTATGGCTGCAAATGGGCAATATAACCCCTCTAAAAATGTCACTTCACTGTAAAATGTAAATGTTTAACATTTAAACATGAACACTGACTCCAAGAATGCCTAGTGCTGGGTGGATTTTTTTTCATTCTTCTAGAAAATCTTTGGCTTTCCATGGTGAGAGATTTCAATGCATGATTTACACCCTTGTGCTTGTTAAATTAGTGCCATCTCTTGGTACCGATAGGGCAGCAAAGGAGGAGATTTGCAGGGGACTTTTTATCCTGCTAATTGATGCAGGGTATTAAATGTACAGTGTAACTGCCCCCCACCCCCACCCCCAGCCACTGTTCAGAGGTGCTATGAACTCTGAACATTGCTGGTGTTTTTCTGTTGCTCAGTTGTGTCTGACTCTTTGTGACCCCATGGACTGCAGCATGCCAGGCGTCCCAGTCCTTCACCATCTCCCAGAACTTGTTCAAACTCACGAACATAGGAGATTTCATTTTATTTCCAATTGTCCTGGACTTCAAAATATAAGATTGTGTCACTGAAGGTCAAGAAAGACCAAAAACAGCAATAAAGAATATTCATTGGGAACTCTCCCCTTTAGACCTGTTCATCGGCTAATTCTGTCTCATGGGTCTGGCACTAGGAGGCTCCAGGTAAATCAAGTGTGTAGGTGATTGTTCTTGGGACTGATGCCTTTTCTCCTAAGACAGTTCTAAGGAGTGTCCTCCCAGTATAACTCTGGGCCTCCTACTGATTGGTCTCTGGATACACGTGGACCTTGAATAACAAGCAAGTCACACCTGAGAGTTCTAGGCGAGCTCAGAGCCTAGGGTGGAAGACAGTTGTGTCACTGGGATCACTGGGGAAGCGGATACATGGGTACTGGTGTCCACTCGAATTTTATCCAACATCCATTTCCTCTAGAACAGCAGTCCTCAGCCTTTTGGCACCAGGAACCAATTTCATGGAAGACAATTGTTCCACAGGCTGGGGTGTCGGAGATAGTTTCGGATGATTCAATTGCATTACTTTTATTCTCTATTTTATTTCTATTATTATTGCGTCAACTCCACCTCAGATCGTCAGGCATTAGATTCTGGAGGTTGGAGACCCCTGCTTTAGACATATTCTTTATTGAATTTTTCCTTGGGGTCTTGTCACAGTAGGCACTTAATATATGATTGTTTAATGAAATAAGTAACAAGTCACAGGCAACCCCAAGAGAGAAGGTCTAGTGTATTGGAAAATGAATCTTCCAACCTCGGCTCAATCTCTTAACCTTCCTATACACAATTTTATGTTATTCTCATCATATTCTTTGGAATTATGTATAAGCTTCAGCTTAATTAAGTATAAGCTTAAGCTTAAGTATAAGCTTCCCAGGTGGTGCTAGTGGTAAAGAATCCACCTGCCAACGCAGGAGACACAAGAGATGCTAGTTCAGTCCCTGGTTTGGGAAGATCCCCTGGAGGAGGGCATAGCAACCCACTCCAGTATTCTTGCCTGGAGAGTCCCATGGACAGAGGAAACTGGCTATAGTCCATGGGGTCACAAAGAGTCGGACACGACTGAAGCGACTTAGCACACACACATGCACGCATGCACACACACAACGTGTATAAAGGTGGTTATCTTTAATTTACCAATTAGAAATGGACGACCAGACAGCTTACAGAGTTTTGCGAAATTAACTTGAGCCAGTGAAATAGCCAAGATGAAAATTCTGCTTTTTAGTCCTGATTCTAAATTTTTTATACCTCACCACTCTGAATGTGTGCACCTCAGTCATGAACCACAATAAGGCACATGTGATGATCAGGGCAACACAAGGGTGAGCAGGTGGGGAGCTAGGGCCTTTAGGAGACCATGAGAGTTGTGTGCCTTTAAATTTAGTGCCTGGCTTGTTCTACTCTCATCCCAGCCCTGGTGACCACACACACAGAAGCATGGATGAAAGGGTACGTGCAAGAGAAAGATTCTGCAAGTAAGCTAAAAAGAGCTCCTTTTCTCCAGGTCTAGGAGCTAGATGTCAGGACATTCTTGGAACAGAAAGTTGGGAAGGACTTGCTTTCTCAGACTAATTGAGGCTGAGTCTAGGGTGTTCTCTCTCCACTTTTCGTAACGGAGTTACTGATGACACTTGCCAGTAGCCCTTGATCAAATCTGCTCCCTCACAGGGACAGGACAGATGACTGGGGGTTCCTATGTGACAGATCTAAGTGGTTTGCCTCCCCCAGGGTCCTTGTTTTAGGACACTTTATCATAGCGTTACCATAGTGAAACCATTTTAGGCATGAATAGCAATTTTTTGGATGATTACTGAAATATGTTTAGTCTTACACAACTGAAAAAGACAAGGGCCTCAGGAAGCATTGCAATTAGAGACTTAAATGACCCGAGGAGTTTTTCCATCTCTAGTCTCCATTTCTTTCTTCTCTTTTCTGATAAAGGAATTTTTTTTTTTTTAATAGTCACTGAAAAGTCTTAATCTTCACCTCCTGGATCAGCAAAGAGTGGCCTTTGTCCCTTATATCCAATTTTATTTTTTTATTTTTTTAAGTTTAGATTTTTATTTTTTAGTTTGTTTTGCTTTACAATACTGTGTTCATTTTGCTATACATTGACATGAATCAGCCATGAGTGTACATGAGCTCCCAATCCCGGCCCCCCCTCCCCCCTCTCACCCCACACCATCCCTCCAGATCATCCCCGCGCATCAGTCCCAGGCATCCTGCATTGAACCTAGACCGACGATTCTTTTCACTTATGATNGTGTATATGAGCTCTCAATCTCACCCCCCCCTCCCCCCTCTCACCCCACACCATCCCTCCAGATCATCCCCGCGCATCAGTCCCAGGCATCCTGCATTGAACCTAGACCGACGATTCTTTTCACTTATGATATCATACATGTCACAGTGCCATTCTCCCAAATCATCCCACCCTCTCCCTCTCCCACAGAGTCCAAAAGGCTGTTCTACACATCTGTGTCTCTCTTGCTGTCTCGCATACAGGTTTAACACTACCATCTTTCTAAATTCCATATATATGTGTTAGTATACTGTATTAGTGTTTTTCTTTCCGGCTTACTTCACTCTGTACAATAGGCTCCAGCAATTTTAAAAATCCCAGGGAAGGTATCTGATTGGCCAAGTTTGGGCAGGTCCTCAGGCTCAGGGTTGTAGAGAGGTGGTCGAGAACTATAAAGACTCTGTGGCTGCTCCTGCAAATAAAGTATCTCACAGAGACTTTACCCGTGAACTGAGCAATCAGTCCAACAGTGTTTTCTATAGTTATACACCATGATCAGCAATGGTGCAAGTCTGTACACTCTCTTCTGTGGATTTAGCACAGCAAGAAGATAATATTAGATAGCATCATCAATTCAATGGACCTGAACTTGAGCAAATTTCGGGAGATAGTGGAGGACAGGGAAGGCTGGCATGCTGCAGTCCATGGGGTTACAAATAGTCAGACATGACTCCGTGACTGAACAACAATAATAAGCACAGCAAGGCTTCCAAAGCCAAAGCAGGTGGAGGGAGTTACCTACAAGAAGCACAGATTTTGTAGTCCCCCTGAGAGCTTGTGTGTTATTCCCCTGGATGCCCATAAGTCACCCAGACACTTCAATAGAAACTTGTTTGCTGAGTCAAGCATGCTGATCAAATCGCCATAACAACCATTCTTATGCAATCCAAGACCCTTTACTGGAGAAATAATACAAAGCTCCAACCTATTTCAGGGATGATGTTGTGAAATTAAGTAATTCTCATGGGAATTTCTTGGATCTAAGACTGGGCATCTGCTGAGGGTATCCCCTAGGATTTTTTACCTCCCCAACAAAGCCACATCGCTTGTCTTATTGTCAATAAAACCCTTCATTCTCTAAGATGAAGTTCTTCATGCTATTTTGCAAGGACAATGGCAACTTGGACCAACCCAGAAGCTCCACAGGGCACTTCTGGTCAGATTCATATTGCTGTTTTAGTTGATAAGTTTTCACTAAAACCAGAGGGTCGAAGAAAGTAGGATATGTTCTCCAAAAATTGGGTTCTTGGGGTTCAGTGGGTGGGAAAGGCATAACCTCCTCTTTTGAGAAATGTGCTCAATGAATCCAAAGAAGGAATATTAGAGATGGTATAATTGATGGAAATAGCACAGATTTATTTTTTAAAGTTATTTAAATCTCAAAAGCAGAAATATTTGTAGGAAAAACTGGGGTAAAAGAGAAATTCACCTACAATTCTACAATAGTACTGTTTCGTGTCGGTTCTTCTAGTCTTTCCTATAAACAGTTGTACGTGACGTGCATGTGGAACACACGATCCTGGGCATGAAGTGACTGTACTATTATGCCAGTGAGCTCCTGCTGCCAAGGAGATGTTTACAGCATTATGCAGAATGCATAATGGGAAGCCGTCTCCAGATTGAAACTTAATAAGAAAGTTACGCTTCTTGTCTAAGAAAGTTTAGGTATTTCCTTCCTCTGGGAACACTTATGAAGACCAAGGGGAATACAGGTGCATAAACAGTGACTAGAGTGGAGAAGAAAAGTCATTCCTAGGATTAGCAAATCAACTTGGCACCCAGCATTTTGTAAATATTTTCTTAAGAGAAACCAAATCTTCCAGGTAAAACAACTGGTCCGTAAAGGCCCTTCTTTGAAAATGGCTTACCCAAAGATAAGAACTTTCTCTAATAAGAAGCAGGGTCCCTGCAGAGTGAGACATTGCTGCTCAGACAGGATGGGATGTATGGAAGAGAACGTAGAGAGCGTGAAATAAGAAGCATTTAGATGGGGGCAGACAGACCCTGTTCCGTTATTCACACAAATGTTTTGAAGAGGAATCAGAGATGGTAGCGTGCATACATCTATCATAAGCAATTTGGTTTGGAGATTTAACAATTCCTTTCATGATTTTAATGAAATCATTTGTTAAAGAATCCTTCAGGTATTATCATATGCTTAATTCAGGTGAATCCTATTTAAACATCAAAATCAAGTAAACAGTAGTGTATACTCCACCCACCCTGACAAAACTGGTTGTATAAAACTTCATTTTAAGGAGGTGGGCTACATGCTAGGTTCTGCTGGACTAGGCAGAGAGCCCATGAAGGCTAGCCCTGATTCTCAGAAATATTTATCTGAAGCTCATAAATCTTAAAAATCTGTTGTGCTAAACTTCATAGACACCTCAGCTGCCTATGTTTCTTTGCATCATTAATATCCACTCTCTACTCACTGATAAGAGAGAAGGCTCAAGAAAGATGACTATTATAATAACTATATATAAAGATATAAGTATACACATAAATGTTGTTGCTGTTTAGTCACGCAGTCGTGTCCACCTCTTTGAGACCCCCATGAACTACAGCACACCAGGCCTCCCTGTCCATCATCAACTCCAGAGCTTGCTCAAACTCATGTCCATTGGGTCAGTGATGCCATCCAACCATCTTTTCCTCTGTCATCCCCTTCCCTTTCTGCCCTCAATCTTTCCCAGCATCAGGGTCTTTTCAAATGAGTCACATCAGGTGGCCAAAGTACTGGAGTTTCAGCTTCAGCATCAGTCCTTCCAATGAATATTGAGGACTGATATCCTTTGGGATTGACTGGTTGGATCTCCTTGCAGTCCAAGGGACTCTCAAGAGTCTTTTCCAACACCACAGCTCAAAAGCATTGATTCTCCGGAGCTCAGCTGACTTTATGATCCAGCTCTCACATTCATATGAATGTCACCAGCTATGGACAGAAGAGGAATTAAGAATCACAACCATTTGGTGCCAGATCTGCCTCCAGTTGGAAGTACAGAACATCTGCTGGAATGTCCAAGATAGCCTCTTCACTTACATGACTTGGTAGTNGGAGCTCAGCTGACTTTATGATCCAGCTCTCACATTCATATGAATGTCACCAGCTATGGACAGAAGAGGAATTAAGAATCACAACCATTTGGTGCCAGATCTGCCTCCAGTTGGAAGTACAGAACATCTGCTGGAATGTCCAAGATAGCCTCTTCACTTACATGACTTGGTAGTATACATATTTATCCATATACAATTTAGGTATATATGTATGTATATACATATATATTTATGTCTATACATAATCATTTAATGTAATTAACTTTAATGTAACTTGCATAACCTCTACCATCTTCTTAGAAACATCTCTTGTGGTTTTTCTGTTACTGTTGCTGAAGTGAAATCAATATTTTTTACCATTCAGCTCTTGATCTCTTTTGAATTCTTCTCTAAGGACTCACTTCCTGAGACAGAAATTTGTATTTTCAGATCTTGGCTCTGCTTTCTAAGACCTTATGATCTTGGTCAAGTTATTCACTTTCTTTGGTCTGTAAGGAGAAGGGATTGAGATTTACACTCCTTTCTAGATCAAAATGCTTTGATCTCAGGGGTTTATCAGCAGGGCTGCCAGGCTGTGCAATTCCAGGACACTAATAATATCATAGCTTCCTCGAGAGTTGTACAGTGGGCGGTCAGAGAGACACAGGCAGTGGCCCCGAGTATATGGCCTTTCCTTCATAACAGCCCTTTCCCTGCAATGTCCTTGTTATGTTGCTGATACCCACTGGATTTTATTACAGGTTGATGATACCTCTAACAGAAATACCCATTCAGGGTAAGTTACTGATCTGTCCAAGCCCTTACCGTTTTTTTATATCTAGGTGATTATTTTCTTCCAGTGGAGGATGTCTAGGGCCTTACCCATTGCCCTTCCTCCCTCCTGACCACCCCGCCCTCTTAAGATCTGCCAGTGCTCTAGGAAAAGCCACAAGCACAACACAAATCTAAAGCAATGCCTCTTAAACTTGAAGAAATCCCTGGAGATCTTGTTAAGACACATATTTATGGGCCTCTAATCCTGAGATTTTGATTCAATAGATGTGGGGTGTAGCTCAGAAATTGCATTTCTATCAAGCTTCCAGTTGATGATGATGATATTGATGATACTACATTTCCAGGAGTGGTCTAAAGCAATCTTAAACAGTAAAGACTGACCTTTGAAATTCAATTTCTTCTTTCCTACTGGCCCCCTCTCCCATTGGCTTTTATGTTGGCTGTGCATGTAAAATGTCTCTGTGGGGTGGGAGCAGAGCATTCCCCCCGCTCCTGAGGTCAACACGGCTTAATGATGTCAACAAGCCCAACTGTGTACTACGATGCCCTACCCCCTCACAACTGGAGAGATCTGGCCTGGTGGACTCACTCCAGCTCTCCAGCTGTCAGTGCTTTTGGCTAATGGCTCCTTGGTGGGGCGGTTTCCTGAGGTTGCTGTTAATCTTGCTATTTGAAAAGAGCCAAAGCTCCCATGACAGCAGTTTTAAAGCTAGTTGCTTCTGGTTTTATTAAGTTAGATTTTGCAAAAGAGATGGAGGCAGCAGCATGGAGGCACATGGGAGAAATGGCCCTGGAGGAGATGAGCCAGTGTCCCTGGGAAGCCCCATATTGATCATTGGTTCTGCTGGAGCATGTATTTTTCACTCCTATGGCTGTTTCTGGTCTATTCCAAATATGACTAGATTGTTTTCTTAGAATGAACTCAGGTTGGGAAACCTTCTTATCCAGAAGAAATCAGGGGTAGCATCTACTATCGATTGCCTGGCTTGTATTAATTTCTGGTCTCATCCCCTTCCTCCATCCCAAGGGGGACCCTGATTTTATTTACATTCCTACTCTTTTCATTCAGTCATGCTTCAAGGGGGAGCCTTGCTTGATTCTTAGACCCAGGCCTGATCGTCCGAAGCCAATCATGGTGCTCTTATGTCCATGTTAATTACTGGGTTAGACATGAGTACGTGACAGGATTCTGGCCAATGGGACTGAAAGGAAGTCTGCTGGAGGGCTTCTGGGAATGATTTTCTCTTAGAAGAGAGAGGCAGAGGAAGGGAGATAGGAACAGATCTCTTCTTCGTTTACATGTTGATACATCTCATGTGATACCTAACTGTTTAACTATCTTGTGACCATGAAAGGAACTGGTCTGAGGAGAAAACTGACACACTAAAGCTTCTGACTTCAGAACTTGAGAGTATTCAGGATCACTTGGTGCAAGCTGGCAACTAGAACTTAGATCCTTTGGCTTCTAGCTGAATGTAGTTTATCCTGGTTGTAAATTAAAATGGTAATATTTCCACAGCAATTACTGGAATTCTGGGGACTGCCTTCTAATCCAGTTTAAAAGTGACAGAGGANGAAGAAGGGGCCCCCCCCCCCCCCCGCCCTGCTCAGGGAACTAGAGGATAGAGGAGAATCTTTTTGTGGAAAAAAATAATTAGACATGGAATTTGAGTTTTTCCCCTCTCATATGACCTCCTGGGCATCTCTTGCAATGCCTGACGTGCGGGGAGGTGGTCTCCATGTTGCCCCTGGATGGCTGCCTCCACCCTCAGGGACTCTGCACTCTCTGGTCTGGTGACCCCAGGAAATTCTGACGGGCAGCCAGGGTTGAAGTCATAGCCGAGAGCCTGGCTGTGCCTCCTGGGCGCATGGAGACTGCTTTGTAACAACATTCACATGAGAATCGCTATTTTCATAAATAAACTTGTGCACTGCTAGATTCTCTTCTTCTGTTAGAAAAATGCAGCTGCTCTTTGAGTGGTTGTGTTCATCAAGCCTAGTGGGCAATTTTAAACATTATCCTCATTCATCTAAATTCTCTTCTTGTTTTGAAGACAGATTCTTGTTTGTAAATCTCAGAGTGTGGATATTTGGATCCATAGTGGTGGGAACCATGGGGAGCCCCCCTCTTTTGGGCAGCAAGATTGGGTGTGTCCCCCAAGGGTCAGACTGAGGCAGTGGAAGGACAGGAGATCATCAGAGTCCTTCCACCACAGAAGGTGACCAGGAATTCATGCCCATGACATCGGGGAGACCATTCCCCAGTCTCTAGTCAGAATGCCCCTTCACGTCTCCTCTGGGCATGGGGAGAAGTGGGCTTCCCCGCGGCTCCCCAGGGGAGGCCGTGAGCAGTGAGGACTGGGAAAGACCTCGAGTCCTGGAAGAATTTGGAGAAGCCTCCTTATTTCAGTTGGTCTCTGCCTGCAGGGCTTCTGCTGCAGGCAACATTCTAGAGTTCAGAGGCCCTGCTCAAGCTCTTCCCCCAGAAAACTCTGCCACTCACCACCCCACAAAGCACGTGCCGTGTGATGACTCCCCCTCTCCTCTCACTTGGCTGCACACAGGCAGAGCTTCCTGACGTGCCCTGCAGATGGCGAGTCTTGGTGAGCGGGGCAGGGTGCATAACTGGTATGGGCTTAACGATGCCCGTCTCTGCCCGCCCAACCAAGAGCCTGAAGTTCGTGTGCATCACGTGAGCTCAGAAGTTCTAGAAGCAGCTGGGAGAGCGGGTCCACAGGCGCAGCCCTGTACTGGCAGGTCGCAAGCCCTCTGGCCACGAGAACTGCTGTTTTACTGCTGGTGCTCTGCTTGCATTAGGTCTTCCGTGCGCTCTTAGATACAAACAGAAGTGAGGAGGAGGCAGCACGTCTGGAATGAAAGCTCCCAAATTTCCCATCTCTCCTGGGGAAGCGGGGGAGCCACCCTGAGGCTGTGCGGTCCCTGTCCCCGCAGGAATCTACTGCTGTGGCCTGCTCAGCTCCAGGAAGAGTGACTGCACCGGCCTGCCGCCCTCCATGCTAAGCAGCCCAGCCACACCACCTGCCCGGGGCCAGCACAGCATCCGGATGAAGGGGAGCATGTCCCTGATCTGCTGGTACAACAAGGGGCACTTCCGCTTCCTGACCAATGCCTACTCGCCCGTGCAGCAAGGTGGGCATACTGGGGGCCCCGGGTGGGGCTCTCGAGGCTGGGCATGACCCCTGCCCCTCTTTAGCTCTAGGCCATGGAATGGGTGATGCCTGCTGCTTCTTACATGGAGGCTGGCCCTCCTGCGCCCACAGGCTGTCAGCACCCTGGGACTTGTTATATCAGGAGAAGCCATGAGGCTGGCATTTGCAGATGACCTGAGCAGTTGCCCACATAGGTCCCTAGGTCATACAGAGTGTGATAATTGGTTCTGTTGAACAGCATGTACATAATCACTTCATCATTTAGGATTCTGTGAAAAATCTAGTCTCATGGGAGGAGGAAAAAAGTCAACCATTCTTATCTTTTCAGTGTTTGTATTTAAGGGAACCCACAGCCCAAACATTATTGAATAGCAGAAAAGAAAATTGCAANTGCGGTCCCTGTCCCCGCAGGAATCTACTGCTGTGGCCTGCTCAGCTCCAGGAAGAGTGACTGCACCGGCCTGCCGCCCTCCATGCTAAGCAGCCCAGCCACACCACCTGCCCGGGGCCAGCACAGCATCCGGATGAAGGGGAGCATGTCCCTGATCTGCTGGTACAACAAGGGGCACTTCCGCTTCCTGACCAATGCCTACTCGCCCGTGCAGCAAGGTGGGCATACTGGGGGCCCCGGGTGGGGCTCTCGAGGCTGGGCATGACCCCTGCCCCTCTTTAGCTCTAGGCCATGGAATGGGTGATGCCTGCTGCTTCTTACATGGAGGCTGGCCCTCCTGCGCCCACAGGCTGTCAGCACCCTGGGACTTGTTATATCAGGAGAAGCCATGAGGCTGGCATTTGCAGATGACCTGAGCAGTTGCCCACATAGGTCCCTAGGTCATACAGAGTGTGATAATTGGTTCTGTTGAACAGCATGTACATAATCACTTCATCATTTAGGATTCTGTGAAAAATCTAGTCTCATGGGAGGAGGAAAAAAGTCAACCATTCTTATCTTTTCAGTGTTTGTATTTAAGGGAACCCACAGCCCAAACATTATTGAATAGCAGAAAAGAAAATTGCAATGACAAAGGGACCCTTTACAAAAGTACTTACAGCTTCCCTGGTGGCTCAGAGAATCCACCTGCATTGCAGGAGACCTGGCTTCAGAAAATCCCTTGGAGAAGGAAGCAGCTATGCACTCCAGTATTCTGGCTTGGAGAATTCCATAAACAGAGGAGCAGGCCTTGAGGTTGCAAAGAGTCAGACATAACTGAGTGCCTTTGACTTTCAGTGTACTTGAAAGTCCCTTGGGTTCCTTTACATTAAGTCATCTTTGTCTTTACTATCAGGCTTCCCAGGTGGTGCTAGTGGTAAAGAACCCGCCTGCCAATGCAGGTTAGGAGACGCCAGTTGAATCGGTGGGTCAGAAAGATCCCCTGGAGAAGGGCATGGCAACCCACTCCAGTATTCTTGCCTGGAGAATCCCATGGACAGAGGAGCCTGGTGGGCTACAGTCCATAGGGTTGCACAGATTCAGATACAGCTGAAGTGACTTAGCACTTTTTTTGTGTTTACTATTAAAGGAACACTGCCAAGGAACTCAGGGTGTGTGTGTAGTGTGTGTGTTGCTATGGGTGTATGCACGTGTGTGGTCTGTGTGTATATATGTCTTGTGTGTGGTATTTAGCATCTCTTGTTCACTTATCCCATCCCTCACCTCCACACCCACCTCGTAACATTTCAGTGCAGGTTACAACCCTGGCACGTGGGTGTTGTTACCCCACTCAGGGGTGTGGGGGTGGAGGTGATGAAAGCCGACCTAGCAGGTTCTGTATCAAGGGCATGTAGAGGAGAGTTTTGGAATTGCCCTGTCAGCTGATGGATCGCCCTGGACTTCTGCTGTCTTTATGCTTGGGCCTTGGGGCGGGACCAGAGGATCGAAGTATCTTGGAAGGTGTGGGTCTAGGGTGTTGGAATTGCTTCCCACCAAATTATTTTAAGCGATGGCCTCTGAAATGATGTCCCAAAGCAGGAGATTGCCCGTGTCTGAACTGGTGCAATGAGGTGGCAGAGAAGACTGCATCTGGGAACGTTAGGGAAAAGCCTGCAATAGGGTCGCAAACCCTAGTCTCAAGGACTAGAGCCCTTTAATCGGACACCAACAGAAGGAGACAGGAGGCTATTAACGTGCAAAGACAATAAAATTTTGGGAGCGTTGGTATTTAAATAAGCTGAAACGAGTATTCATGTTCAATTCAGTGATACTTTGCTTTTCTAAAGTGTGCGCTCTGTTATTAATCATGAAGTTCCAAATCCTAGACACNCTGCCAAGGAACTCAGGGTGTGTGTGTAGTGTGTGTGTTGCTATGGGTGTATGCACGTGTGTGGTCTGTGCGTATATATGTCGTGTGTGGTATTTAGCATCTCTTGTTCACTTACCCCATCCCTCACCTCCACACACACCTCGTAACATTTCAGTGCAGGTTACAACCCAGGCACGTGGGTGTTGTTACCCCACTCAGGGGTGTGGGGGTGGAGGTGATGAAAGCCGACCCAGCAGGTTCTGTATCAAGGGCATGTAGAGGAGAGTTTTGGAATTGCCCTGTCAGCTGAAGGATCGCCCTGGACTTCTGCTATCTTTCCGCTTGGGCCTTGGGGCGGGACCAGAGGATCAAAGTATCTTGGAAGGTGTGGGTCTAGGGTGTTGGAATTGCTTCCCACCAAATTATTTTAAGTGATGGCCTCTGAAATGATGTCCCAAAGCAGGAGATTGCCCATGTCTGAACTGGTGCAATGAGGCGGCAGAGAAGACTGCATCTGGGAACGTTAGGGAAAAGCCTGCAGTAGGGTTGCAAACCCTAGTCTCAAGGACTAGAGCCCTTTAATCGGACACCAACAGAAGGAGACAAGAGGCTATTAACGTGCAAAGACAATAAAATTTTGGGAGCGTTGGTTTTTAAATAAGCTGAAACGAGTATTCGTGTTCAGTTCAGTGATACTTTGCTTTTCTAAAGTGTGCGCTCTGTTATTAATCATGAAGTTCCAAATCCTAGACACNGACTAGAGCCCTTTAATCGGACACCAACAGAAGGAGACAAGAGGCTATTAACGTGCAAAGACAATAAAATTTTGGGAGCGTTGGTTTTTAAATAAGCTGAAACGAGTATTCATGTTCAATTCAGTGATACTTTGCTTTTCTAAAGTGTGCGCTCTGTTATTAATCATGAAGTTCCAAATCCTAGACACCCTTAAAAATCTCGAGGTGTGTGTCCACAACCTGGCCACAGACTGACCCCCACCTCCAAGCCCCTGAGCCCTCTCTGCCCCGTTAGGGCCTGTGAGCCCATCTGGGAGAGAGGAGACCCTGGGTATGGCCAAGGGGCTCGCAGAGTAGAGGCTCTGATGTCGGCATGCTGCCCACTTGGAGTCCTTTTCCTGGTTCCATCCAAGGGCCTCGCTGCTTAATGGAGACAGTTCTGGTGTGATTGTCCTTCTGCTGTGCTTCAAGAACATGATTTTTCAAAACTACCTAGTATTTCATCCTTAGAGTGTGTCATAATTCTTAATCTTGCTCCCTATTAATGACCATTTTTTTTCACAATATGAAGAGTGATATAGTGAAGATTTTCACAGATAAATCTTCAGATACGTCTTTGGTCACTTCCTCAGGATAAATCTAAAAGTTAAACGGTTGTGCCGAAGGGTCTGAATGGTTTTAAGACTCTGATGCTGTGCTGCCAAAAGGCTGTACTTATTACCACTGCAGTGGTTACAGGAGACTGAGATTTCTCCTGCTATACCAACCTTGTATTTGTTTTCTTTCCTAAGTTTGTCAGTAAGATGGCTGAAGATGCTATAAAATTTTAACTATAAGTTGCCATGGCTGTTGGTGAGGTTGAACATCTCTTCATGTGTTTATCAGCTGATTTTTGATGGTTTTGTCATGTTCTTTTAAATTTTTCATTTGAAGTACTTGTCTTAGGAACTTGAAATTTTATGAAAGACTTTATGCCTATAGCAGGTATTTTTATGCATTTGTTTTCTTCTGCTTTTATTTATGGTCAGTATTTTTAATGTACAAAGGGTTTCCATTTTCACATAGACACAGCTGTTGAGGGGCTTCCNTTAAATTTTTCATTTGAAGTACTTGTCTTAGGAACTTGAAATTTTATGAAAGACTTTATGCCTATAGCAGGTATTTTTATGCATTTGTTTTCTTCTGCTTTTATTTATGGTCAGTATTTTTAATGTACAAAGGGTTTCCATTTTCACATAGACACAGCTGTTGAGGGGCTTCCTAGGCGGCACTAGTGGTAAAGAACCTGCTTACCAATATGGGAGACATAAGAGACTGGGGTTCGATCCCCAAGTTGGGAAGACCCATGGAGGAGGGCATGGCAAGCCACTCCAGTTCTGCCAGGAAAATCCCATGGACAGAGGAGCCTGGTGGGCTACAGTCCATAGTCTCGCACAGAATCAGACTTAGCAGGCACGCACTGCTGTTAATCATGTTATTTGTTCTCATGCTTTNCCTAGGCGGCACTAGTGGTAAAGAACCTGCTTACCAATATGGGAGACATAAGAGACTGGGGTTCGATCCCCGAGTTGGGAAGACCCATGGAGGAGGGCATGGCAAGCCACTCTAGTTTTTGCCAGGAAAATCCCATGGACAGAGGAGCCTGGTGGGCTACAGTCCATAGGCTCACACAGAATCAGACTTAGCAGGCACGTATTACTGTTAATCATGTTATTTGTTCTCATGCTTTAAAAAAATCCTGCTCTCTCCCAAGGCCAGGTAAGTAAATAGTTCACCTGGTTGTTTTATAATGTGATTTTGTGCTCTTTGCACTTGGAATTTATTTTGCTATGTGGCACCAGTCAGGGTGCTACTCTTTTTTTTGATAAGTGGCAAAGATTGGTTGACCAAGCAGCCCCACCTCTGTTCCCAAACCATCGATCAAATAATTAATTTTTCCCGACTTATTTTAAATGTCACCCAGATGACAGAGTCTCCTATGTTCTAGAGACTGCTTGCCAGCTTTATACTGTCTTCTGTTATGAACATATATGCTCTTCTAAAAGGTGAGCAGAATTTCCCATTTCAGAAAACATGTAACTATTTATAAACATTTTGTTGTTTGGTCACTGAGTTGAGTTTTAATCTTTGTGACCCCATGGACTGCAGCATACCAGGCTTCTCTGCCCTTCACCATCTCCCTGAGCTCAAACTCAGGTCCATNTAATTTTTCCCGACTTATTTTAAATGTCACCCAGATGACAGAGTCTCCTATGTTCTAGAGACTGCTTGCCATCTTTATACTGTCTTCTATTATGAACATATATGCTCTTCTAAAAGGTGAGCAGAATTTCCCGTTTCAGAAAACCTGTAACTATTTATAAACATTTTGTTGTTTGGTCGCTGAGTCGAGTTTTAATCTTTGTGACCCCGTGGACTGCGGTGTGCCAGGCTTCTCTGCCCTTCACCATCTCCCTGAGCTTACTCAAACTCCAGTCCACTGAGTCAGCGTCACCATCCAACCATCTCATCCTCTGTCATCACCTTCCCCTCCTGCCTTCAGTCTTTCCCAACATCATGGTCTTTTCCAGTGAGTCAGCTCTTTGTATCAAGTGGCCAAAGTATTGGAGTTTCAGCTTCAGCATCAGTCCTTCCAATGAATATTCAGGGTTGATTTCCTTTAGGACAGACTGATTAGGTCTCCATGCAGTCAAGGGACTCCCAAGAGTCTTCTCCGACACCTCAGTTCAAAAGTACCAATTCTTCAGAGGTCAGCCTTGTTTGTAGTCCAGCTCTCACATCCATACATGACTACTGGAAAAACCATAGCTTTGACCTTTGTCGGCAAAGTGATGTCTCTGCTTTTTAATACACTGTCTAGGTTAGTCATAGCTTTTCTTCCAAGGAGCAAGAGTCTTTTAATTTCATGGCTGCAGTCACTGTCTGCAGTGATTTGGGAGCCCAAGAAAATAAACTCTGGCACTGTTTCCATTGTTTCCCCATCTATTTGTGATGAGGTGATGGGACCAGATGCCATGATCTTCTTTTTTTTGAATGTTGAGTTTTGACTCTCCTCTTTCACCTTCATCAAGAGGCTCTTTTGTTCCTTTTCGCTTTTTGCCATAAGAGTGGTGTCATCTGCATATCTGAAGTGAAAGAAGAGAGTGAAGACAGTAAGTCGTGTCCATCTCTTTGCCACCCCATGGACTGTAGCCTACCAGGCTCCTCCATCCGTGGAATTTTCCAAGCAAGAGTACTAGAGTGGATGGGCCATTTCCTTCTCCAGAGGATCTTTCCTACCCAGCAATTGAACCCGAGTCTCCCATATTGCAGGCAGATGCTTTACCACCTGAGCCACCAGGGAATCTGAGATTATTGACATTTCTCCTGGCAATCTTGATTCTAGCTTGTGGAATCCAGCCTGGGCATTCTGCATATTGTACTCTGTATATAAGTTAAATAAGCAGGGTGATGGTATACAGCCTTGACTTACTCCTTTCTTGATTTGGAACCTGTCTGTTGTACAGGTCCCATTCTAACTGTTGCTTCTTGACCTGCATACAGGTTTCACAGCAGGCAGGTAAGGTAGTCTGGTATTGCCATCTCATGAAGAATTTTCCAGTTTGTTGTGATCCATACAATCAAAGCCTTTAGCATAGTCAGTGAAGCAGAAGTAGATTTTTTTTTAATTGCTTTTTCTATGACCCAGCAGATGTTGGCAGTTTGATCTCTGGTTCTTCTACCTTTTCTAAATCCAGCTTAAAACATCTGGAAGTTCTCGGTTCATGTACTGTTGAAGCCTAGGTTGGACAACTTTGAGCAGTACTTGGCTGCTGTGTGAAATGAGTGCAATTGTGCAGTAGATTGAGCATTCTTTGGCATTACTTTTCTTTGGGATTGGAATGAAAACTGACCTTTTCCAGTCCTGTGACCACTGCTGACTTTTCCAAATTTGCTGACATATTGAGTGTAGCACTTTCACAGCATTATCTTTTACGATTTGAAATAGCTCAACTGGAATTCCATCACCTCCACTAGCTTTGTTTGTAGTGATGATTCCTAAAGCCCACTTGATTTCACACTCCAGAATGTCTGGCTCCAGGTTAGTGATCACACCTCCATGGTTATCTGGGTCATAATGATCTTTTTTGTTTAGTTCTTCTGTGTTTTCTTGCCACCTCTTCTTAATATCTTCTGCATCTATTAGATCCATACCATTTCTGTCCTCTATTGCGCCCATCTTGGCATGAAGTGTTCCCTTGGTATCTCTAATTTTNGGGACGGGGAAGCCTGGTGGGCTGCCGTCTCTGGGGTCGCACAGAGTTGGACACGACTGAAGCGACTTAGTAGTAGTAAAGATGAAGAATAACAAAATGGTAGAACGTAAGTTCTTGAAACACTGAATCCCCCTACCTTGGACTTCCTCTTAAGAAAAATATTTTACTGCTTGTCACTTGTCACTTTGAATTGGAGATTTCAACCACTAACAGCTGAAGGAAACTTGATGTGATTAAGTTTTTTATATACTTACGTATTTTTTGTCTACTTCATCTATAAATTATTGAGGAGGTATTAAAATTTCCCATTATAAATGTAGATTTGTCTGTAATTTTGTCAGTTTTTGATTCATGTATTCTGAAGCTCTGCTATTAGGTGCATATATGTTAAAATTATGTTCTCTGTATGAATAGATCCATTTATAATTATGAAAGGAACTTTTCTTATACTTCTGTTAATATTCTTTGCAGTGAAGTTTACTCTGTCTGACATTTATATAGCCATTTCGTCTCTCCCTATTTGTTAGTGTTTACATGATACACTTTATCCTTCATTTTATTTTTAACCTATTTTTTTCATTATGAAGTGAATTTCTAGCAGGCTGCATAGTGTTGGGTCTTTTTTTTTTTTGATTCAGTCTGAGTTTTTGCCTTTTAATTGGAGTATTTAGACTTTATTTAATGTGATTATTCATATGGTTAGATTTAAATCTACCATCTTGCTATTTGTCTCCCGTCTCTTCTGCTTTTTCCTCGTCTACAGACTTTTGATTTGAGTATTTTTATTATCCCATTTTTATCTCTTTTATTGGCTTTTTAGTTATAACTATTTGTTTTGTTACTATAGTGGTTGCTTTAGGGTTTTTATACACAGTTTAACCTACCTTAGTACAACTTCAGGAGATGGTACAGCCCTTTCCATACAGTATAAGAACTTGTCAATGTACGCATGCATGCTCAGTCACTCAGTTGTGTCCAGCTCTTTGCAACCCCATGGACTATAGCCTGTCAGGCTCTTCTGTCCGTGGGATTTCCCAGGCAAGAATACTGGAGTGGGTTGCCATTTCCTTCTCTGATAAACTTCTAATAGTATACTTCTATTTCTCCCCTATCCACAAAGATGGACTTCGTGCATCTTTGTTCTATATAATGCCACACGACATTATAATTACTGCTTTTGTTTAAATTATCAATTATCTTTTAAATAAATTTGCATAATAAAGGAAGGTATTTTCTAAGTTTATGCATGGATTTACTATTTCTGGTTTTATTCATTCCTTTGTGTAGATATGATTTTCCTCTGCTACTGTTTTCTTTCTTTCTGAAAGAAGTCCTTGAATATTTCTTGTAGTGCATTTCTGCTGTCGATGAATTCTCTCAGCTTTTAAATGACTAAAGCATTTCATTTTGCTTCATATTGAGAAGATATTCCCCCCCTCAATGTTTCAAAGATATTGCTCCAAAGATTTATTACTTGTATTTTTTTTGACAAGAAACCTGAATTCATACTTATTTTTGTTCCTTTGTACATATGTATCTTTTTTTCTCTGACTGCTTTTAAGATTCTCTTTTTATCATGAGCAACTTGATTATGATGTGTGTTTGTTCATTGTCTTCATGTTTCTTGTGCTTGAGGTTCATTGAGTTTTTTTGATTTGTGATTTATAGTTTCTGTCAAATTTGGAGAAAACAAAACTTAGCCATTATTTTTTAAAATAATTTTCCTGCCCACCCTCCTGCTTTGGTGACCACAATTGTATGTACAATAGGCTACTTGAATTGTCCCACTGTTCACTGATGTCCTCTTCACATTTTAGTCTCTTTTCCTCTCTTTTGGATAATTTTTATTGCTAGTCTTCAAGTACACTGATCTTTTGTATTGCCCTTTCTAGTCTGCTATTAAGCCCATCCAGTATATTTTTCATTTTAATATCTTGAATTGCGCTTACTCCTTGGAAAAAAAGTTATGACCAACCTAGATAGCATATTTAAAAGCAGAAACATTACTTTGCCAACAAAGGTCCATCTAGTCAAGGCTATGGATTTTCCTGTGGTCATGTGGATGTGAGAGTTGGACTGTGAAGAAAGCTGAGCACCAAAGAATCGATGCTTTTGAACTGTGGTGTTGGAGAAGACTCTTGAGAGTCCTCGGGCTGCAAGGAGATCCAACCAGTTCATTCTGAAGGAGATCAACCCTGGGATTTCTTTGGAGGGAATGATGCTAAAGCTGAAACTCCAGTACTTTGGCCACCTCATGTGAAGAGTTGACTCATTGGAAAAGACTCTGATGCTGGGAGAGATTGGGGGCAGGAGGAGAAGGGAATGACCGAGGATGAGATGGCTGGATGGCATCACGGACTCGATGGGTGTGAGTCTGAGTGAACTCCGGGAGTTGGTGATGGACAGGGAGGCCTGGCATGCTGCGATTCATGGAGTCGCAAAGAGTCAGACACGAATGAGCGACTGAACTGAACTGCTCATCTATATAGGTTTGATTTGGGTTTTTACTCAACATATTCAATGTTTCCTATAGCTTCCCCCCTTTATTCTGCTTTTTGAACATATGGAATACAGCTATAAATACTGCTTTACATCTCTGTCTGTTCATTCTAAGATCTATGTCAATCCTTGGCTCACTTTCAATTGACTGATTTACTTCCTCATTATGGGCCAGATTTTCCTACTTCTTCTTATGCCTGATAATTTTTTAGAAATAGATTTTTTTTTTTTTGGAGTAGTTTTAGGTTCACATAGAGATTGAGCAGAAGGTATAGAGTTTTCCCACATACCTCTTGCCTCCTCACATTCATAGCTTCCCCATTATCAACAGTAAATTGTTATCAACATTTGTACAGTTGATGAAGCTATGTTAACAGATCATAATCACCTAAGGTTTATGTTTTACCCTTATCAAGTTCACTCTTCATGTCATACATTCTATGGATTTGTATCAAAATATAACGACACACAGCCATCATGTGGTATCACAGACAGTACTAGCTTCACTGCCTTCAAAAAATCTCTGAGATCTATTTATCTCTTCTCCCGGCTGTTAAGCGATCAATGATCCTTTTATTGTCTTCATAGTTTTGCCTTTTCCAGAATGTTATGGTTTTTGAATTATACAGTATGTAGGCTTCTCAGACTGTCTTCCTCCCCATGTTAATGTGCATCTAGGTTTCCTTTCCATTTTTTCATGGCTTGAGAGCTTATTTCTTTTCAGTGCCAAATAACATTCCATTGTGTGGATGTATCCATTCACCCACTGAAGGCATCTTGGCAGCTTTCCAGTTTTGGCAATTATGGATAAAGCTTCTATAAACATATCCACGTGCAGGTTTTTGTGTGGACATACATTTTCAACTTCTTTTGGGTAACTGTCAAGAAACACAATTGCTGAATCATATGGTAAGAGTATGTTTAGGTTTGGAAGATACTGGCAAAATGTCTTCCAAAATGCATCCCCACCAGAAATGAATAAGAACTCCTGTTGTTCCATATCCTTTCCAGCATTTGGTGCTGCCAGTGTTCTGGATTTTGGCCATTCCAATAGGTGTGTGATGGTTTCTAGTTATTGGTTTAATTTCTACTTTCCAGATGGCACATAATATGCATGCCTGATAATTTTTTTTATTGAAAGCCAGACATTGTGAGTTCTATCTTGTTGGGTGCTACATATCTTTGTATCTGTATAAATATTCTTCATGCTTCTATCTTGGATGAATTAAGATACTCAGATGGGAATACCAGATCATTGAACCTGCCTCCTGAGAAATCTGTATGCAGGTCAAGAAGCAACAGTTAGAACTGGACATGGAATAACAGACTGGTTCCAAATTGGGAAAGGAGTACGTCAGGGAGTATTGTCATCCTGCTTATTTAACTTCTATGCAGAGTACATCATGCAAAATGCAAGGCTGGATGAAGCTGAAGCTGGAATCAAGATTGCCGGGAGAAATATCGATAACCTCAGATATGCAGGTGACACCACCCTGATGGCAGAAAGTGAAGAACTAAAGAGTCTCTTGATGAAAGTGAAAGAGGAGAATGAAAAGTTGGTTTAAAACTCAACATTCAGAAAACTAAAATCATGGCATCCGGTCCCATCACTTCATGGCAAATAGATGGGGAAACAATGGAAACAGTGACAGACTTTATTTTTGAGGGGCTCCAAAATCACTGCAGATGGTGACTGCAGCCATAAAATAAAAAGACGCTTCCTCCTTGGAAGAAAAGCTGTGACCAATGTAGACAAAATATTAAAAAGCAGAGACCTTACTTTGCCAACAAAGGTCTGTCTAGTCAAAGCTGTGGTTTTTCCAGTAGTCATGTATGGATGTGAGAGTTGGACTATAAAGAAAGCTGAGCACTGAAGAATTGATGCTTTTGAACTGTGGTGTTGGAGAAGACTCTTGAGAGTCCCTTGGACTGCAAGGAGACCCAACCAGTCCATCCTAAAGGAAATCAGTCCTGAATATTCATTGGAAGGACTGANTGGATGTGAGAGTTGGACTATAAAGAAAGCTGAGCACTGAAGAATTGATGCTTTTGAACTGTGGTGTTGGAGAAGACTCTTGAGAGTCCCTTGGACTGCAAGGAGACCCAACCAGTCCATCCTAAAGGAAATCAGTCCTGAATATTCATTGGAAGGACTGAGGCTGAAGCTGAAACTCCAATACTTTAGCCACCTAATGTGAAGAACTGACTCATTTGAAAAGACCCTGATGCTAGGAAAGATTGAAGGTGGGAGGAGAAGGGGATGACAGAGGACGAGATGGTTGGATGGCATCACCTATGCAATGGACATAAGTTTGAGTAAGCTCCCTGGGAGTTGGTGATGGACAGGGAAGCCTGGTGTGCTGAAGTCCATGGGGTTGCAAAGAGTCAGACATGACTGAATTACTAAACTGAACTGAACTGAAGATACTCAGACACAGATTAATGATTTTAAGATTTGTTAGATGAGAGTGGAGGAGAATTTAATTTAAAGATAATTATTCCTCTCTACTAAAGCAAGACTCTTTTAAATATCCAGTCCAGTGCTCTATGAATTATGAGTGTGGCTAGTGGACCAGGTATTATTCCAAGCCATGTGCAAGCACTAGGCACCATTCCTCCTCTTCCTTTTTGTGTGGTTCTTTCCTTGGTCTTTGATGGTTCCTTCACATACATGTTCTGATAAGTTCTCTGCCATTGACTCAAGTGAGACCCTCTGTAGCTCTAGAAAGTTCCATCTCTGTGCAACTTGTTCCTGTACTCTGCCCTGTGGACTCTAGTTATCTTTGTTTCCCCAGACTCTCTTCTTTATCTCTTCAAATCGAAGAGATCTCTGTCTGAGTTGCCATGCTGTGGCTTGAAAATGTTCTCAAGGTGGTAAACTGGGGCAGTCTTTGAGCTCAACTCGTTTGTTTCCTTTCTCTTAGACATGACTCCCTTTATTGTTTGATCTTTAAGTGTCTTAACAATTATTGTTTCATACAGTTTTCCAGTATTTTTAGTTGTTTCAGGCAGGAAGGTAATCCAGTTTGTGGTACTTTGTTTTTGCTGAAAGCGCAACTCTCTCTGTTTCATTTTAATAGGAGAAAAGTGTAGTCTATTTAAATGGACCAACAATATGCAGTTGGGGAGATGAAATGTAGCAAGCTGGGATTTTATCAGATCAGTTAAATGGAATGGAAGGCATCATCTATTTGTATCAACCTCAAACTGTATTAGTGAGAGAAAATATACCAAGCTGTGGTATGATATTTACATTATGATCTTATATAGATAAAATTTAAAACCACACAAAACAATATTATTTATTATTATGTTTGGCCAATATGACAAGTGAGCTGAAAAGGCATAGGTCAAATGAACTGCAATGATTATTTGGGGGAATGGAAGTGGAATGGCCAACAAAGGTGCTATTTTCTTTTCTTCAACAATTACAGCAATAACCACAATGAAAATACTTCAAGAAAATGACATAATATTCCTATCTCTGATGGCAAGTTCACTGTGTCGACCGAAGCGCCCAGCCACATAAATGAAGAGTAGTTTATTTATTGGCCAAAACTGATGCTTTGCCCCAAAGTTGGGACTCCGATTAAAAATGGGTCAAGGGTCATATTTTGGAGTTTCATTTACATGAAACTCTGTTTTGCTTTATTTTACAGAGTATGTAGACATCATTAAAAGGAGTAACATTGCATAAAGATGCTGTTTGTATCTCAGGGATAAAATATCCACTGTCTTTGTCCAACAATAGTGGCTTTTTTGAATTGGAGGTGGGTTTGGAGAGACGTATGGAGACAAGGCTGAAGCCCCCCAAACTATCCTTTGGCATCACTGACTGAAGGTGAATCAAGCATTCAAAGGGCACAGAAGACAGAAGGCACAGAACACCAGAGTCACATGTGACCATGAAATTTCAATAGGAAATTAGAAGGCGGGAGGATTAAGAGCTAGTTGAGGATTAATAGGTGGCAAGAGCAGAATGATTTAATCTTTCAGTGGCTGGCTCCCTTCCCTTCAGCTTACAGAGAGACAGACTTAGTAACACACTCAACACATAGCAAGCGAGACGTGCCTTCCCAAAGTGGAGGAAGGAACCCAGAGGAAACAGAACTATGCTGGCCTCATCACAGATAATTTGAGCTGTGGCAATCCTGGAAGGTAGGAAGAGGGAAGGCCTCTCTCAGCTCAGTTCAGTTCAGTTCAGTCGCTCAGTGGTGTCCGAATCTTTGTGACCCCATGGGCTGCAGCACGCCAGGCCTCCCTGTCCATCACCAACTCCTGGAGCCTACTCAAATTCATGTCCATCGAGTCGGTGATGCCATCCAACCATTTCATCCTCTGTCATCCCCTTCTCCTCCCACCTTCAATCTTTCCCAGCATCAGAGCCTTTTCAAATGAATCAGTTCTTCGCATCAGGTGACTAAAGTATTGGAGTTTCAGCTTCAGCCTCAGTCCTTCCAATGTATATTCAGGACTGATCTCCTTTAGGATGGACTGGTTGGATCTCCTTGCAGTCCAAGGGACTCTTGAGTCTTCTCCAATACCACAGTTCAAAAGCATCAATTCTTCATTGCTCAGTTTTCTTTATAGTCCACCTCTCACATCCATACATGACTACTGGAGAAACCAAAGGCCTCTCTAGGTGAAGCTAAATACTTTTTTTTTTTTTCATTCCTTGTTTTCTAGCCACAGTGCAACTTTATGGTGAGGTTAATAGTGTCTAATTAGGCTATACGATCCAGAGGCTAAACTTAAAATTGATCTCTTATAAGCAACATCATCTTCATTATATCAAAAAACAACCAGCTAGTTAAGAGTTTTTAAAAGCTACCCCTCTATTTCAGGAACTGAGATAACTGAAACTGCAATGAGTTAATGAATTTTGTATATTGATTGAATACGTACCTTCACCACTCCTTGTCTGGCAAGCAAATTGTTTATAGTAAACAAAATGTTGGAACTTTTGGTAAAATACATACCATGAGCTGATTCTTCTCTGTGTTTTGCCAAGAAGGTGTCACAATGGATTGGGAAACTGCTAAGCAAAGTTTTAGGGTAAAGCAAAAACATACCCTGTTTTTCCTTTAGAGCCCTTGCCTAGAGCTTTCTTAGAAAAATTATCTTTTAACGAAGATAGGGCTGTGAGTAAAGGGAACGTGTTTTCAGTCCTTCAGTTGTGTTGGACTCTTTGTGATCTGATAGACTGCAGCAGACCAGGCTTCCTTATCCTCCCAGAGTTTGTTCAAATTCATGTTCATTGAGTCGATGATGCCATCCAACCATTTCATCCTCTGTCACCCCCATCTCTTCCTGCTCTCAATGTTTCCCAGCATCAGGGTCTGTTTTAATGAGTCGGCTCTTCACATCAGGTGGCCAAAATATTATACAGTGGAAGTGACAAACAGATCCAAAGAATTACTTCTGATAGAGGAAGCTCCATGATTTTATAAGGCCTACTCTGCTTCTAAAGTCAGATACCTAACTCGTCAGGCCATGTTCTTGCAAACCTTCAGCATTTCTGCCACCCATCAGGATTTCTCTGCTTCTTTACCTTCTCATTCTGTGGGAATCCCAACCTCATTCTTATACCTCAAAATGCTTCTGGGAGTCCATAGAGAATGTCTGAGAAGCCTGACAAGGTTTATACAAGTTGGACCTCTTCATCCCCCTGAGATGGATCAGATAGAGTTGCCCCTGGAGTTAATTTGTGTCTGCTCAGGCTTCAGGCCACTCCTGCAGCTGCCACTGGCCCAAGGCTGCATGGGCCTTCCCCCATCCCATGTGACAGACACTTGTTCCCAGTTGCCTGTACCTCTGCACGCCCAGTGCTGATACTAAAGAGGTTGTGTTGCATGACCGTGATTATCACCATCATTCTGACATCTTCTTTTACAACAGCGTCCCTGGTGGCTCAGCGGGTAAAGAATCCGCCTGCAATGCAGGAGACCTGGGTTTGATCCCTGGGTTGGGAAGATCCCCTGGAGAAGGGAAAGGCTACCCACTCCAGTAATCTGGCCTGGAGAATTCCATGGACTGTATAGTCCATGGGGTCGCAAAGAGTGGGACACGGCTGAGTGATTTCCACTTTCACTTTCCACACCCCAGAGCTTGGAGATGGATTCCAAGGGCAGATGCAAGCCTGAACTCAGAATCATTCTGCTCTTCTGATTCTAAAAGTCAGCTCCTCTTGATCTTCCTTTCTTTAGAGTGAAGTCTTCCTGGAGAGAAACCTCTTGATTTCTCGTAAGCAGGCCTCTGGTGGTCCTGAGGACCCTTTAAGGTACCTGGATATGCCCTCATCCTAAGCAGAGCATAATTAGCATTATGCTTAATTGTTCAATTTTCTCATGTCTTTTAAAGAGAAAGGATACTCCCTGGAGAGGGGTATGGGGGATCTGACAGGAAATCACTGAAGTTGGGAGACAGGGCTAGGCTGGGGTGGAAGAGAGAACACTGGGCGAGAAAGCTGATTCTAGAGGGTAGATCCTAGGGTCTGGAAAACGAGATTTCAGCAGATCTCCATCTCCTGCCATCCACTTCCTTTTTCTCCATCTACCGATTCAGTCCCCAGTTAGGCCCATCAAGTCAACCCTCTTCCCCACACTGCACATTCAGATTTCTTGTTTAAATCTAAACTCCTATTGCTTCTGGGCCTTCTAGGAGCTTGCCCTCATGGAAGATAATTACCTGTTGAATTCTTTTTGCAGTATTAATGACTAAGGAAGTAAGTATCAGTCGCTCAGCTGTGTCTGACTCTTTGCAACACCGTGGACTGTAGCCCACCAGACTCTTCTATCCATGGGGTTCTCCAGGCAAGAATACTGGAGTGGGTAGCCATTCCTTTCTCCAGAGGATCTTCCCAACCCAGGGATCGAACCCAGGTCTCCTGCATTGCAGGCAAATTCCTTATTGTCTGAGTCATCAGGGAAGCCCATTAATGACTAAAAAAAAACCCCAAGTAGTTCCCCTCTGTGTGGAAGTGGATTTTGGTCCAGCAGAATAGGCCCCAAGAGAGCCAGTTTGGGCCAGTGATGCTTCTGGAAGTACTCCCAAGTAGATGCCTGGGAACCCAGATCTGCCCACCATGGGGCCCATGCTCCAGCAGGACCTACCCTCAGACTCCCCAAGAGATTGCTCCCCAACATGGACATCCATGCTGAGAACAGTTTCAGAGGATTATACAAAACTGATCCCTCACTGGGAAAAGTCTAATGATGTTTATTCCCTTAAATAACACCTCTCAGGCATCCTAAGTGCTTGGAAATATGCAAAAACAACACAGCAGGTTCTGGGGGTGGAAGTAATTCTTTATCATTAATTTTTTTCTTATTGGCTGCTTGTAATAATCCATTGAATGGCCAAAAACTGCACTCAGCTTCCTTGCTGAATTAGCTGCGTCACCTGCTGCCCATTATGGAGTGCTATGTTCAGTGCTGGGAATGTCTGAGTTTGTAGGGTTGACCAAAGAGCTGAGCAGAGCTAAGGGATTGGGGAGAAGTGAATGTTACCTTCAGCTCTTAATGACTGTGATGCTTTTCCCCAAACAGAAGAAATAGCTTCTCTCTTCTCCAAGGATCCTCCTCCAGGCTCTGCCTCAGGTGACTGGAGTATGTACTCTTCATCATTCTCTTGGAGGGTATCTGGTGGTGTTAATTTTTAAAACTTTTCTAATGTATAATAAGTCAAGAGGTAAATGTCTTCCTCTAAAAAATCTTTCTCACTCACATGATGGAGCTAAAATGAGGATGATAAGGTCTACATCATCGAGCAGGCAGGTAAGGATGGTGAAGTATGTACATTGTCGAACATGGGACTTGACACAGAGCAAGTGCTCAAAAGTGTTATGAGAATCCTGGCCAAGCTGAGTGATAGTGCAACACCCCTGGGCCGCTATGACCATGAAATCTAAACTCAAGTCCTTTTATACCCAACTTTCACCAGATGTTCTCCTACTGAGGAATCTAGGACCTCCAGTCGCTGGGTCTCTGAGGGCCTTTTATCAGGTTCCAGTGTAACAGAACTCACACATTTGAGGTGGATTAAAAATGTGCACCCCCTCTCCTATCATCCAGCAAACATTCAGGGGGAGAGTGAGTAGATGGGCTACAACAAGGGTTCTGCTATGATGGGTGGCACACATTGCCAGTGGCCACTGATATGGATGTTGTAAGGAGAAATGGTGAGTTCCCGGATGGTGTGAGTAGATCAGCTAGGTAAGTATGAGTCCATGGAGTAGGAATAATAGAGCAGATTTTGGAAAAGAAGGAAGAGGAGAGGATAAGAAGAAGGAGAAAAAAGAAGAGGATGAAAAGAGTTAATGTTGCTGTTGCCCCTCTATAAACCAAGCTCTGTGTTAAACTCTCCAGATTCTTGATCTCCTTTAAACCTTCTGAGATAGGTATTTAACATCACTTCATCATAGATGAGACAACTGAGCTCAAGTAACCTGCTCAAAGTCACCAGCGAGTAGAAGTAGAGAGTAGTTATTGAGTGAGGTGAGTGAAGTTGCTCAGTCGTGTCCGACTCTTTGTGACTCCATGGACTGTAGTCTATCAGGCTCCTCTGTCCACGGGATTTTCCAGGCAATAGTACTGGATTGGGCTGCCATTTCCTTCCCCAAGAGTAGTTATTAACAGAACTCAAATCCAAGTCTGTCTGATTCCAGGCTCGTGGTCCAATCTACTACTCATATTCAAGACCAGACAAGAAGGTAGCAGGAGCTGCTTTGAAGGCAGGAGCTTTAAATGTGGCAAAAGTTTCAGCAGGTGAAGGGAGGAGGGAAATTGCAGGTGGAGGTAAATCCAGGAAGGCAGAGAGGTAGGAAAGTGCAAGGTGTGTTTGGCGAGCAGTAGAGACCAGTTTAGCCAGGATGCAGAACAGCTTCTTGTCTATAAAACCTATGACCTTTGGTATTTTCAGTTTCTGTGAAGTGAAGATAATACCAACCAGGTATTGTGAGGATGAAATGAGATGAAATATCTGACCGAGATCACCCTGGTGCTCAATAAATGGTAGCTTATTCATCTACTCAACAAATATTTACTAAACGTCAGTTATATGTCGGGCAAGGAGAGAGGTCTGTCTGAATGAGATCAACTCAGTCTTTACCCTTAGGTTTACATTCTAGTAGGAAAGGGTAAAATTAAATCTTTGATTGCACAGTGAAATTACAATAGCGGTAAGTGTTTCACAAGAGGAATATGAAGTACTATAACCCTTTATGGCAAGAAAGCTGAGCTCAGAAGAATTAACAGGAATTACCCAGGCAAAGTGAGTGTTGGTCTGCATGTGTCCAGGTCATACTGAAGGTTATTCTGAGCAATAGAAAGCCATGAAGCTTTTAGTAGGAGAGAGACATGATCGTACCCGACATGACCAGTCCTTGTAACTAGTAAATAAGAGAGAACTAGACTCACTGAAAAATCTTGAGCAGCAGAATGATTCCATCAGCAAAGCAATTTTTAATAAACTTATTCCTAGAGCCATGTACACAAACAATTGTCGGGGAAAGAGATGCAAGGCTGAGAGGCCATTCGGAAACGCTTGTCTCAACGGGAGTTAATAAAGGCCTGAACTACGCTGCTGGAAATAGGAACTCATGGGAGGAAACAAACTCAAGACCTACTCAAGGAAGGAATGACAAGATTGGAGCTCTCTTGGAGGTCGGGGGTGAGGGAAAGAGAGAAGTGAAAGAGTACCAGGAGAGAACAGACTTGTGGGCACAGCAGGGGAAGTAGAGGCTGGGATGAAGTGAGAAAGTAGCGTGGACATATTTACACTTGTAAATATCATGTGTAAAACAGTTAGTGGGGACTTGCTATATAACATCAGGAGCCCAGCCTGGTGCTCTGCGATGACCTGGAAGAGTGACACTGGGGGAGAGGAGGGAGACTCAGGAGGGAAGGGGGATTTTAGAGAGAGAGAGAGAGAGAGAGAGAGAGTTATGACTGATTTGCATGTTGTATGGCAGAAACCAACACAAAATTGTAAAGTAATTTCCACCAATTAAAAAATAAATTTAAAAAATTTAAAAAGACTACTAGGGGATTTGGGTCCTGGATGTCTGTAAGGATGAGAATACCACAGCTGGAAATAGAAAAACCAGAGGGAAGCATGACTCGAGGAGGAAGATGAGTAGCTTCCATTCTGGACACGCTGAGACTGGGCAACAGTCTGCCCTGGGAATGCCTGGCGCCTGCATCCAAGGAAGACCTGCTCAGTTGGCTGCTGTGGACAACAGGAGCTGGGATGAAAGAGGATGGGGGGAGAGTGGCTTTAAGAAGTCATTGCTGTCAGAGGAGTAGGCGAGAGCCAAGTAGAGGGCGTGATCAGTTAGGGAAAGAGAGAGACGAGAGACTGAGGGCCACTCCCAGTAGGAGGCAAAGGCAGAAACGCCAGTGGAGCAGCGGCAGAGAGGCAAGCTGGGGCAGGAAACCAGAAGAGGCTGGGGGAGCACAGGAGGCCAAGTGCTGTCAGAGCCCATCAAGGCAGGTGAGTGGCTGGGGACTTGAAGACTGGAGATGGAACACTGACGCCTCCTCTTGGCTGCGTTCCTGGAGGTCCCTATCTTTGTGGGACCTGACCCTTCTTCCCAGCTCAAAGCTTGCCAGTTGAGTTTCAGTGAGACATCCCGACACTTCTTGGGCAGTGAACACAGGGCTGGTTGCATCACTTGTGGGGCCCATTGCAAAATAAAAATGGGGACTCCTTGTTAAAAGCCAGGGAGAAGTACTGCTAAAGATTCTAAAATCTAAAACTCTTCCCTGTTTAAAGTTTTAAAATATAAAACTTGCATCTCAATCTGTCACTGTGTCTTCACTCTGCTATTTCATGTTGCACCGTCTTGTGCCTGAGGATACTCCTGGCAAGGGCAGACACTCACAGGTGCCTTGGGCCCCACCTGGCAGCAACCAGGGAGGCAAGTACATGGGTGGCATTTAATTCTACTTTTGGCAGGTGGCTGAAGACTTTAAGAGGCTGGAAAAGGGTATGATGAGGGAATAACAAGAAGTGGTCAGACCTTCAGAAGGTTGTGGGATGCTGCTGTAGGCGACACTGAAGGTTCTGCCATGTCCTCCTGTGGGGACGTTCTTCCTCCTCACTCAGAGTGAAACTCAGCCTACTTAAGAGCCAGTGTTGAGTAAAAGTGAAAGTGAACTTGCTCAGTCGCGTCTGACTCTTTGTGACCCCATGGACTGCAGTCTACCAGGCTCCTCTGTCCATAGGAGTTTTCAGGCAAGAGTACTAGGGTGAGTTTGCCATTTCCTTCTCCAGGGGATCTTCCCGACCCAGGGATTGAACCCGGGTCTCCCACACTGCAGGCAGACGCTTTACCATCTGAGCCACCAGGGAAGAAGGTTAGCCCAAATAACTGAGCAACTTTGGGGAGTGTAGGGTACAAATGCTTGAGAAGATTATGCAAACCCAGAATCAGCAGATATGCAGTGACCACCTCCGCTGGCCTGTGCTAAGTGCTGGAGGATCTTGCAGGGGACTTGGGGATCAGACAGGGGAGTGGCTGCAGGACTGGACTACAGGGGTGAGGCTATAATGAAGAGGAGAGAAGCAGGAAGAGGGAAACAGGAGACATGGAGGTAGCCGGGGGTGGGTAGCAGCCTCGTGTATCAGGCAAGAGCCCAGATTCTGGAGTTCCAGTCCCACCTCCACCACTTCCTGGCTGTTACTCCAGGCGAGTTACTCAATCTCTCTGTGCCTCCACGTCGCCATCTCTTAAAACGATCATGAGCATCACACACGTATCAGAAGTTTGTTGTGAGGATTAAGCCACGCAATAGTTAAAAGGCACTTAGAACCACATCTGTGGCACAGTATTTTATAGGATAATTTGGTGAGGACTGGAACTAGTCTCAGAGGCAATCACCCTGGGGGAAGCATTGCCCAGGTGACCAAAAATAATCAAAAGAATTCCCAGGCTATAACTTGTATCTTTAAAGAAATATGGAAGAGATTATGATTTGTAATTTCCAGCAGTTTCTAGATTCTCACTCCTCTTATTCCCATCCTGCTCTGCGTTCTTTCATTCCACAGCCTCTTCCACCATACACACCCCAGCTTCCTCCCTCTGTCTTTCTCTCTGTGTCCATCTGTGGTGGCCGAGAGAATGACCTCTTATCAATTATGCTTCAGACACTGATCTAGGGCCCTGGCTACTGTGAGCTGAAATCCATGACCACCTTTGCACCGAGGTCATGTTTCTTGGGCTGATCCACCACTGACTGCATGTGGCTGAAACACTCAGGCAGACCCATTCCTGTAACACAAGACATACTTTGTCAGCCAGCTTTGGCTCAAGGACTCTCAATGGTTTGGCTGAAATTTCCGTAGGCTGCAAGGCAGGTCAGATCAGGGTGCCTCCACTCACCGCTCTCTTTCTCCTTCTCTGGGGCTGGACCTGAGAGCTCTCCCTGGCTTGTCCAGTCTCCTCACTGTTTTCTTTTCCACAGGCATTTCCTTAATGAAGTCCACACACTTAATCCCATCTTGGTGTCTGCTCAGAGGACCTGGACTAACCTCCTCCCCCTCAATCTATCACACAGATAACTCAGCCTCTCTAGCTAAGTTCTTCCTCAGGCTCCCTTATAGTGACTTAGCATCACCCCGGCCTGGGAGCTAGTCTGGTGCAGAGACTGCCTCAGAGAAAGGGTGAGAAGCTGAGCTAAGGTGGCCCCATTTTGCTCAGTAATGAGGAAAGAGCTGACTGTGTTCATCCCAGAACTAATAATGTCTACGAGCTCTTTCTTCTGCCTGTGTGCTCTGGCACTGGGCCAAGAACTTGCATCATGTCACTTAATCTTTGCCACAGTCCTGTGGGGCAGGTATTATTATCAACAATTACCAGATGAAGAAACCAAGGGAGATCACTTATTGACCAAGGTGTCATAACTCACGTGTAAGCGGTGGAGCCAGCTTTGTGCTCAGCCTGTCTGACCCCAGTGTCTGCGGTCTTGGTGAGTGTGCATGGACCTGGAGCAGAGACACTGGTAGGCTCTGGGGCTCTGGGGCCAAGAGGAAATGCAAGGGAGGCAGCCAGACCACAGCTGGGGGCAGCCCAGCCTGACCTGTGAAGTCAGCTTCCTCCAATGATGGGAAAGGACCTGGCTCAGGACATGAGCCTTGCTGCCCACCAGGAAAGGGGCAGCTTGAGAGCAGGGGGTATAGAGAAGGCGGAAGCTGATGGGAAAGGGCAGGAGGATATGCTGGAGAACATGCAATGTCACCCTGAGTTAGAGCATAAAGAGCAAGTGCTTTTTAAAAAAATTTTTTTACTGGAGTATAATTGATTTATAATGTTGTGTTTGTGTCAGGTGTACAGGAAAATGAGTGAGTTATGCACATATCCACTCGTTTTTAGATTATTTCATGCTTGATTTGAAAGCAATTGTGCTTAGCAGATGTGCGGTCCGTTTGCCTGGTGATTCGGACACTCTCTGCCTCTCGATCCCTGCTTGGGAGGTGGGGTGAGAAGACTACTGCGGAGGATGGTGGTCCAGCCTCTCTATTGTCAGCAAGATGGTGAAGTGGCCCAACTATGTCTGGAACCCAGCTTGGCTGTCTTTGGCTCCTCAGCCTGGGTGTGCTCAGCAGCACACTCAGGAGTCAGCACCCCAGGAGTCAGCCAGAGCAGGGCTCAACTCCCAGCAGGACCACCCATATGCTGTGTGGCCCAAGAGGAGCCATTAAACTTCTCTTAACCTGTCCTTCCCTCTAACATGGAAATAAGGCCAGTACCTTGACCTTAGGTGGTTACAAGGGGTGAATAAAACAGTCTCTGTGCAGGGTCTGGCATATGGGAAGCGCTCAAACACGCTGGCTCTTCTTTATGATCTGTTGGCATTTTCATGACTACCCCTGCCTGAGAGAGTCACAGAAAGAGGCAGATCTCTTTCTAGAGAGCGGCGGGCAGGCTGGGCTCCCCAGTGTTGAGTTCCCGTCTCCCTTTGGGCCTCCCCTGCAGTTCACGGCAGCTATGAGCTGAGTTCAGGTCAGTGAGGAGAGGTGTAGGGCACAACACTTCCAGGCCTGGCCCTTCCCAGCCTCCCATGAGAGACTCTCCACCTTCTCTTCCCATCTTGTGCTGACTTGCTGGAGACAGGAGGAGCCTGGGTCCCTGCAAGAGTGTGTGGAGCAGAGCTCTCTGGCTGCATTCTGCTAAGCCCTGGAGAGTTGCTAAGTGCAGGAAGAACAGCCATATTGTATTAAAGATGCTCTTTGTAGCAGCGAGCCCATTCTGTCTTTTACAGCCACCAAATCACCATAATCTTAGAACTGTAGGCGGCTTCCGACTTTGTGGAAGTTTTGTGAAATAAGAGGTGACAGCAAGTAGTCTCCCTCAGCTCAGACATTCAAAGGTGACTCCGTGTCATGCCATGCCAAAGATGCTTCAGCCGTGCCCAACTCTTGGCAACACTATGCACTGTCGCCTGCCAGGCTCCTCCGTCCATGGGGATTCTTCAGGCAAGAATACTGGAGTGGGTTGCCATGCCCTTCTCCAGGGGATCTTTCCCACCCAGGGATCAAACCCACATATCCCCCAGCTTCCACATAGTAGGCAGATTCTTTACCCTTGAGCCACTAGGGAAGCCCTCCAAGGTGGCTCAACGCTCCCTAATATGCTGGTAAGGAAATGTCCGCTACCCAGAGACTTACGGGCCAGGGGTCCTAGAAAAGCCCTCAGAGGAGCAGGGAACATTGCTTGGTCTCTCTCAGTCCCCCAACCTCAAGCTCCAGGCCAGCTTGCTCTCTCCAGGTTGCCACTGGGTCAGTATTTTGGGGTGCTTCAGTGTTACTGAGCCTCGGTGTTACTGAGGCTGCAAATCACGTGAGTGTAATATTTATCTGTAGATGTTTTATCTTATTATTGGAGGGGGTGGAATCAGAGAGAGCCACAACCAACCTCCATCTCTGCTCCTGGCGGTCAGTGGACAACATGACCATCTGAAGTCCCTGCCGCGGTGGCTGGATTCTCGTCCCTCCCTCTCACACCCGCCTCCCGCGCGTCCACAGCCTTCCCGTGGCAGTTTCACACATGCTGACTCGGGGACACCCGCCGGACATTGTCAGAAATGGAAGGGACCAATCCAGGGGGTTTCCCCCCAGGTGCAGAGAAACAGAGAAGAGATGAGGTAGAGGTGTTGTACAGGGTGGAAACGAGTGGAGGAAAGGGAAGAAGGGCAGGAGGCGCGCAGAACAGAGGGAAGGTGATGCCTTGTGACTTGCCAGCCGCCAGCTGCTTAGAGCCCCATGAACTGGGTTTAAATCCTGCGGGAGCCAACTACTGAGTGACTCAGAAAATTGCTTGACCCTTTAACGCTTTAGTTACACGTCTTAAAGTGGGGATGAGAGCTGCCTCTCAGTCATACGAGGATTAAATGAGATTATGTAGGTAAAGCTCATACCTGGCACATGGCAGGTACTCACTGAAGAGCAGGAATTAGCTGTGATCCTGTCTCTCCTCTGTCTGAGATGGGGGAGGCCTCCTGACACTCCCTCCCCAGCCGGCCTCTGTTCCATGCATCTGTGAGTTGCCTGCCGAGGCTCCCAGGCAGACAAGGCTGAGGCTCGGGTGTTATGCTCAGAGCTACGGACAGGAAGGGAAATGAGAGGAGAGTGGTTTCTGAGCCTCCACTGAGCCCGGCCTGGTGTGTGATGTGGGCGGGGAGCCCTGCTGCCACTTCAGCTGCTGAGACTGTGTCACCCGATGGTTATAACAGAGACCCGGGAGTTATGCTGCCCTGGTTAGAACCTTACTGCCGCACTTAACCTGCTGTGTGCTCCTGGGCAAGTTACTTAATGTCTCAGTTCCCATCTCCTCATCTGTGGAATAGGAACAATGATAACTTAGGGTTGTTTGTTTGAGCTTCCCTTGTGGCTCAGCTGGTAAAGAATCCGCCTGCAATGCAGGAGACCTGGGTTCACCTCCTGGGTTGGGAAGATCCCCTGGAGAAGGGAAAGGCTACCCACTCCAGGACTCTGGCCTGGAGAATTCCATGGACTGTGTAGTCCATGGGGTCTCAGAGAGTCAGACACAACTAAGCACCTTTCACTTTCAAGGTTGTTTGACGATCAAGTAAGTGAATATAAGAAGCATGCTTAGAACTGTGCCTGGTACATAGCAAGCTCTCTGTCAATGATAGCTGTTCTTATCCATACCCCAGGAAGAAGCCAGAACAGCTGCTCTCCCATGGGTGCTATGGACAGAGAATAGTGCTTACCCTATACTGGTTTCCCCTTCTAGACAACATTCAAGGTATTTAGAACCCCAGACCAAATAGGCCTGAACTACCTTTCAGCTACCTATAATGGCCTCTTCTCTGGGTCAGTCCCTCCTCCCAAGGGTGGACCTCACCACTGGTATGTGTACCTCTAGGCTGGAAGGTTGGTCAAAGAATGGTTATTGACGGGAGTGGCGGTAGACACAGAGCTTGAACTGCTGGCAGGAAAGCCACGCATAAGTACAGGAGGTGCCCGGTGGTGTGGGGTGGAGTCGGAGGTGTAAAAAGAAAGGCACTCTGCAGGGCGCTCTGTACCTTTGCTTCAGGCTTTGCAAATTTTGAGGGAGGAACTGCATAAGAAGTCAGATTGGGCATCCACCTCTAGGCTACCCACCCTCCACGACATTCTTGGTTGATTCTAGTCCTGGTGCCAAGGCAGGACTAAGGCACAGGCAGGCTCCTTCCTGGTTAATCAGTGTGGGTGGAAGGACCCGGCCCACACACCAGCCACTGTGCTCATTGGAAGTTCACTGGCGAGGACTTCAGACCGGACTCCAGCAACAGAAGCCTCGGGCATTCAAGGCCAGCTCTTCCAGACTGGGGGCTGGGCTCAGCCCTTAGCTTGGCAAGACAGATACCCACCAGTGACCCTGGGCTCTGAAACTCACTTTTCCAGATTCCCAGAGGCAGCCTGTTACTTCAGCTTTTGGATTCAAGAAGCAGAACCTCGATCAGCCTTCCACAAAGAGTGGAGGGTTTGTGACAAGGACGCACATGGGGGATAAGAAACTGAGGACCCTGGTCACAAAGCTGGGCCCCCCAGTGGCTCTGGAGAAACTAAACAAAGAGGCTTTGGTCAGAGCAGGCCCGGGGGAGCCAGGCCTCGGGAAGGCTGAAGCAAGAAGGTCCCCTTCGACCCCTGCTCTGGTTCACAGGCCTCAGCAGTGGCATTAGAGCAGAGTCGTCAAGGTGGCTCAGCTCCTTTCTCTGAGTTTGTATCACGGCAGGTCCATCCTCTTCTCTTCTTGCTGCCTCCTGACTCTCCTGCTTTGTGCTCCATTTAATGGGGCTTCTGCTTGCTCAGAACTCTGGCCTACCCATGGCTCACTGCGCTTCCTTGTCCAGCCTCTGCACCTCATGGCCCTTCAGCTTCTGTGTTCACCGTTCACTGCCTTTTCTTTCCATGTTGCTCTGAGGCATTAATCTCTGAGGGGGATTTTCCTGAGTTGACCTCTGACCAGTCTGTAGACTGACCCCTGGGCTGGTCTACCACTCAACTACAGTCAGTAGAAGGGATGCTCTGCAGGGCAGAATATGCCTCGTTCGGGGCTGTGGGGAGCAGATGCAGGAGGCATGGGAAGGACAGGCCCTAAGACAAGGACAACAGATAAAGCAGATCCGTCTAGAACGATGAGGAAGAGAGTCTGGGGGCCCAGGGCCTTTCCCAGGGCTTGCTTCCCTGCTCTCCTCATTCCCACTCAGTCCATGGAGGCGCCAAAGCACCTGCATTGAACCAGTGATGGGAAGCCCTCTGAAGAACACTGGTGGGCCAGACGGGTCTGGACCTCTGACCCTGTCTCCCGTATCCTCCTACGACTGGGAGGATATTCCATTCCCCTCTGAAAATAAGTCACCAAGTTCACTTCACTCCTTTTTTTTTAAACAGCAAAATCAACAATGCTCTAGTAAATATTTAATGAGTAGCTTCTACAGTAAAGTCTGTCTACTCAGCACTTGAATTCCATCTGCAGCCGGGAGAGAATCAGAGCATGAGAATATTTATCACAATTACATTTTGCCCTTTACTTTCACGTACACCATCTAATTTATCTTATTAACATGATAATAGAGTTAGTAGGGAAGATATTACCATCATGCTCATCTTGTGGACGAAGACACTGAAGTTCAGAGAGGCCCAGTGGCCTGCCCAAGGCCCCACAGGGAGCAGGAGTGGACTTTAGCTTGGGTGCAAGTGTCTCCCTCATGGAGCTTATGTGTGAGTGTTAGTTGCTCAGTCGTGTCCAACTCTGTGACCCTATGGACTATAGCCCACCAGGCTCCTTTGTCCATGGAATACTAGGGTGGGTAGCCATTCCCTTTTCCAGGGGATCTTCCCAACCCAGGGATCAAACCCAGGTCTTCTGCTTTGCAGGCAAATTACTTACCATCTGAGCCACCAGAGAAACCCTAATGGAGCTCTCTAGCATCCTTTGTTCCATGCAATTGAAGTCACCTCATGGCTAGGACTTTTTCCAAGGTTGCTTGGACCACTGTACATGGTTTTCACTGACATTTCTGTTTTGGACCCAGATCTCCAAGAGGCACCATCTCTTACTGATGGAGGGTATGATGTTTAAGGTGTCTTCTCCTGGTGCTGAATCCCCAGGCAGGGCCGTAGCTCCTTCCCAGTATTCAGAGAAAGACCTTTCTTCCTGTGCACACGTTCCTCAGCTCACCTCTTCCCTGCCTGTTGTTCTGGACTCAGGCTCTAGCACTTTGGGTCCCTGAGGAATTGCTGTTGTTCCTCTAAGCATTCCTCATACTCAGGGCCCTGCCTCCCGGCAGCCCTATTCCTAAACTGCCAGGCCACTGAGCCGGTGTGGCCCCACACTGCCAAGGAGCAAGATTCTACCAGAGTTTGACACCAGGGATCAAGGCTGGTGCCCAAGGTCTCACTGCAGTCAGTGGCACTGTGGAATTCCCTCACCTCCTGAACTGGAAGAAGAAACTTGTGGATCGAGAACCAGACAGAATCCGAGCCAGGTTCTAAGAGAAAAAACAGGAAAGGCAGAGTCTACAGGAAATTTTTCTTTAATTGCTTTGTAGGATCAGGAAGAGGAGGAAGTTGGAGATTAGCCTGCCTCGGGGTGGGAGAAGGTGGGTAGAGAAGTTCCCCAATAATCAGAATCTGGTGGGAAGCCAGGAAAGCTGTGGTTCTAGCTGAGTGCTGCTCTAAGAGTGGCTAGAAGGAGAAAGTCATGCGGAAAAGTATGTGAGCTGTGTGTGTGTGTGTGCACACGCGCAAGAGTGTATTTACAAGCAAGTGATTGCTGGTGCCTGCGTTTGCGTTTCCTGAGCAATAGTTGACATTCCAGGCATCCAAGTGCTATCAGATTTTCCTTATTATTCCTTAAGCATCTTCTCCATGATACTTGTGATGGTAAATATGAGAGAGGTGGATGTCTCTCTCGTGTAACTCTTCAAGGCAGATGTTCGTCCTAGCAAGAGGTTCTGCTCCAGACAGTCATCCAGGGACCCAGGTTCCTCCCATCTTGTTGGTCCAGTACCTTCTAAAGCAGTAGTTCTTGAGCGTGGTTACACATTCAGTCCAATGGCATGCAGGTTTCAAAACCACTGTTGTAGGACATTGCTTTCGCGTACATGGTTGAAGCTGAGTCACAGGTACACAGAGCCCTGAAACATTACACTTGTAGCTTCCACCGATGTTCTATTAGTGAGAATCTGGTTGTGAAATTGTTCCTGAACTCAGGTCTGGCTGTTAGCTGCTCACAAGCCAATACTAGAGATATAAGTAATGGAAGGAAAGAAGGGGTTGCCTTATGCAGGAGGCCGGCAACCTGGGGAGAAGGTGGATTCGTGTCCAAAAGTCAATTCCCCACTGCTGATCAGGGGGCAGGAACTTTTAAAGGGGAATTTCAGGGCTGCACATACAGAGGAAGGGAGCTAGGTACAGAACTGCACAGTTAGCTCTTGAAATTGGTCATCAGTGGTCTGATCAGTATCATCTTGATTGTTTTAAGTACAGCTGGTCTTCAGTTCCAGGGTCGGTTTTTCCCTTTTTTTTTGAGTCCAGTTCTCAGAATTTTGGCAGCTTATGTCAAAGCTACAGTCTGGTCGTTGTATAGTTCACTTTTTCCTCCTGGTGGGGGTTTCAGTGTCTATAAGGCAGCTTGCAGGATATGGCTTAGAATATTCCCTATAGCTTTTGAGGAGGAAATAAAAGTTCTTGACTTTGCTTACTGGCTAGTGAAGTGAAAGTTGCTCAGTGGTGTCCGACTCTTTGCGACCCCATGAACTGGAGCCTGCCAGGCCTCTCTGTCCATGAAATTCTCCAGGCAAGAATACTGGAGAGGGTAGCCATTCCCTTTCTCCAGGGAATCTTTCCCAACCCAGGGATCAAACCCTGGTCTCCCATACTGCAGGCAGATTCTTTACCATCTGAGCCACCAGGGAAACTTACTGGATAAACTACTATTACTTTCTCTTATTTGACTGTCTTACTTTGTTTCTGAATTTTTTCATTTCTCCGATTAAATGTATTATCTGACTAAAGACTTTCTATAGGCAAGAGACAGGCAGAGGACGTGCTGGCCTCTGTCTCAGGAAGGCTCCATAGGGCCCTGCTTGGTTATAGCACACGCATGCGTGTTCAGTTGTGTCCAAGGCTTTATGACACCATGGGCTCTAAACTGCTAGGCTCCTCCGTGCATGGGATTCTCCAGGCAAGAATACTGGAGTGGGTTGCCATGCCCTCCTCCAGGGGATCTTCCTGACCCAAGGATCAAACCCTCATTTCCAGCATCACCTGCAGGGCAAGAAGAGGCTTTACCCCTGAGCCACCAGGGAAGCCCTGGGTTACAGCATATAAACTCCCAGTTATAATCTGTGTGAAAAGGGCTAAGATCCTACTAGAAACCCAAGGAAGGGCATCAAAGTCAGCTACAGGAAATCAGAGAAGACTTCTTGGAGGCCATGACCCTTTGTAGCTACTGGGTTGGCCAAAAAGTTCGTTCAGGTTTTCCCCAAGCTATAACAAAAACTCAAACGAATATTTTGGCTAACCCAGTACATAGGATTGTTGGTTACCTTGCTTTGTTTGTTTAGTTTCTAGCCTCAGTCTCTTCATCTAAAAACAATGACGTTAATAACAGAAATTATCAGAGAGAGCTGTTGTGAGGATAATGCAAAGTAAGTCTTGCAAAGTATTCAGCACAGTGCCTAGCCCTCAGCTCAGCTCAGTCACTCAGTGATGTCTGACTCTTTGCGACCCCATGGACTGCAGCACGCCAGGCTTGCTCCCTGTCTATCACCCACTCCCAGAGCTTGCTCAAACTCATGTCCATCAAGTCGGTGATGCCATCCAAAACCATCTCATCCTCTGTCATCCCCTTCTCCTCCTGCCTTCAACCTTTCCCAGCATCAGGGTCTTTTCACATGAAGGTGGACTCTTCACATCAGGGGGTGAAAGTATTGGAGCTTCAGCTTCAGCATCAGTCCTTCCAATGAAGATTCAGGACCAATTTTCTTTAGGATTCCCTGATTTGATCTCCTTGCTGTCCAAGGGATTCTCAAGAGTCTTCTCCAACACCACAGTTCAAAATCATCAGTTCTTCGACATTGAGCTTTCTTTACAGTCAAACTCTCACATCTATACATAACTACTGGAAAAGCCATACCTTTGACTGGATAGATCTTTGTCGGTAAAGCAGTGTCTCTGCTTATTAATATGCTATATAGGTTTGTCATAGCTTTTCTTCCAAGGAACAAGTGTCTTTCGATTTCATGGCTGCAGTCACCTTCTACAGTGATTTTGAAGCCCAAGAAGATAAAATCTGTCACTGTTTCCATCGTTTCCCTGTCTATTTGCCATGAAGTGATGGGTCCGGATGCCATAATCTTAGTTTTTAGAATGTTAAGTTTAAGACAGCTTTTTCACTCTCTTCTTTCACTTTCATCAAGACGCTCTTTAGTTCCTCTTTGCTTTCTGCCATAAGGATGGTGTCATCTGCATATCTGAGGTTATTGACATTTCTCCCGGCAATCTTGATTTCAGCTTGTGCTTCCTCCAGGCCGGCATTTCACATGAGGTACTCTGCATATGTTAAAGAAGCATGGTTACAATATACAGCCTTGACAAACTCCTTTGCCAATTTGGAACCAGTCCATTGTTTCATGACCAGTTCTAACTGTTACCTCTTGACCTGCGTACAGATTTCTCAGAAGGCAGGTAAGGTGGTCTGGTATTCCCACCACATTTTGTTGTGAGTCACAGAACCAAAGGCTTTGGTGTAGTCAATAAAGCAGAAATAGATGTTTTCCTGAAATTCTCTTGCTTTTTCTTTGATCCAATGGATGTTAGAAATTTGATCTCTGGTTCCTCTGCCTTTTCTAAATCCAGCTTGAACATTTGGAAGTTTTTGATTCACGTACTGTTGAAGCCTCACTTGGAGAATTTTGAGCATTACTTGGCTAGCATGTGAGATGAGTGCAATTGTGCAGTAGTTTGAACATTCTTTGGCATTGCCTTTCTTTGGGACTGGAATAAAAACTGATCTTTTCCAGTCCTTTGGCCACTGCTGAGTTGTCCAAATTTGCTGGCATATTGAGTGCAGCACTTTAAAGCATCATCTTTGAGGATCTGCAATAGCTCAACTGGAATTCCATTACCTCTACTAGCTTTGTTCATAGTAATGCTTCTTAAGGCCTGCTTGACTTCACATTCCAAGATGCCTGGCTCTAGGTGAGTGATCACACCATCGTGGTTATCTGGATCATGAAAATCTTTTCTGTATAGTTCTTCTGTATATTTTTGCCACCTCTTCTTAATATCTTCTGCTTCTGTTAGGTCCATACCATTTCCTTTCATTATTGTGCCCATCTTTGCGTGAAACTTTCCCTTGGTATCTCTAATTTTCTTGAAAAGATCTCTAGTGTTTCCCATTTTGTTTTCCTCTACTTCTTTGCATTGATCACTGGGGAAGGCTTTCTTATCTCTCCTTGCTCGTTTGGAACTCTCCATTCAGATGGATAGCTATTTCCTTTTCTCCCTTACCTTTAGCTTCTTTTCTTTTCATAGCTGTTTGTAAGTCCTCCTCAAACAACCATTTTGCCTTTTTGCATTTCTTCTTCTTGGGGGTGGTTTTGATCATTGTCTCCTGTACAATGTTACAAACCTCTATCCATAGTTTTTCATGCACCCTTATCTATCAGATCTAATCCCTTGAATCTATTTGTCACTTCCACTATATAATCATAAGGGATTTGATTTAGGTCATACCTGAATGGTCTAGTGGTTTTCCCTACTTTTTTCAGTTTAAGTCTGAATTTTGCAGTAAGGAGTTCATGATCTGAGTCAGTCAGCTCCTGGTCTTGTTTTTGCTGACTGTATAGAGCTTCTCCTTCTTTGGCTGCAAAGAATATAATCAGTCTGATTTCAGTATTGACCAGCTGGTGATTTCCATGTGGAGTCGTCTCTTGTGTTGTTGGAAGAGGGTGTTTGCTATGACCAGTATGTTCTCTTGACAAAACTCTGTTAGCCTTTGCCCTGCTTCATTTTGTACTCCAAGGCCAAACTTGCCTGTTACT
Source organism: Neotragus moschatus (assembly GCA_006410615.1). Taxonomy (NCBI): domain Eukaryota; kingdom Metazoa; phylum Chordata; class Mammalia; order Artiodactyla; family Bovidae; genus Neotragus; species Neotragus moschatus. The sequence goes on along the minus strand of SJYA01002142.1, from coordinate 458,012 downwards.
CCAAGGATCTCTTGACTTTCTACTTTTGCATTCCAGTCTCCTATGATGAAAAGGACATCTTTTTTGGTGTTAGTTCTAGAAGTAGGTCATAATAAAACCATTCAGCTTCAGCTTCTTTGGCATTAGTGGTTGGGCATAGACTTGGATTACTATGATATTGAATGGTTTGCCTTGGAAAAGAACAGAGATCATTCTGTCATTTTTGAGATTGCACCCAAGTACTGCATTTCAGACTCTTTTGTTGACTNACCATTCAGCTTCAGCTTCTTTGGCATTAGTGGTTGGGCATAGACTTGGATTACTATGATATTGAATGGTTTGCCTTGGAAAAGAACAGAGATCATTCTGTCATTTTTGAGATTGCACCCAAGTACTGCATTTCAGACTCTTTTGTTGACTATGATGGCTACTCCATTTTTTCTAAGGGATTTTTGCCCACAATGGCAGATATAATAGTCATCTGAATTAAATTTGCCCATTCCGGTCCATTTTAGTTCACCAATTCCTAAATTGTTGTTGTTGACTCTTGCCATTTCCTGTTTGATCACTTTCAATTTACCTTGATTCATGGACCTAACATTCCAGGTTCCTATGTAATACTGTCTTTTCAGCGTCAGACTTTACTTCCATCACCAGTCCCATCCACAACTGGGTGTTGCTTTTGCTTTGGTGCCGACTCTTCATTTTTTCTTGAGTTATTTCTCCAGTCTTCTCCAATAGCATATTGGGCACCTACTGACCTGGGGAGTTCATCTTTCAATGTCGTATCTTTTTGCCTTTTCATACTGTTCATGGAGTTCTCAAGACAAGAATACTGAAATTCTTTGCCATCCCCTTCTCCAGTGGACCATGTTTTGTCAGAACTCTCCACCATGACTCATCTCTCTTCGGTGGCCCTAGATGGCATGGCTCATAGTTTCACTGAGTTAGGCAACGCTGTGATCCAAGTGATCACTTTGGTTTGTTTTCTATAATTGTAGTTTCCATTTTGTCTGCGCTCTGATGATTAAGGATAAGAGGCTTGTGGGAAATTTCTAATGGAAGGGACTGGCTGCAGGAGAATCTAGGTCTTGCCCTGATGGGTGGAGCCATGCTCAGTAAGTCTTTAATCCAATTTGCTATTGACAGGTGGGGCTGTGTTTTCTCCCTATAGTTTGGCCTAAACTATGGCAGGGGTAATGGCTGTAATGGCCACCTCCTTCAAAAGTGCTTATGCCGGGACTGTTGTAGCACTAAATAAGTATAAATTGTTCTGCTTCTGTTATATTCTGGGGTGGGCAAAGACTATGAAGATTGAAGTCCTTTATAGGACTGAGACACCACCAGGTCTGGGGCTTGATTTTAGCTTCTTCCCTTTGGTTAGTTACCAATATGATGAAAGTTGCCTGATACAGCTGCCCAGCAAAAGCTGTGGTGGGTGGAGGGAAGCGGGGGCAGAGGGGTAGGGTGTGTGTGTGTGTGTGTGTGTGTGTGTGNCTCCTGAGGTCCCCTTACCTCCCTCCCTGCCTCCACTGCCGCAGGCCCCCTCTCAGATGCTGGAAGGCTGGAAGTGTGGGTTTAATGGTCTCTTTCTTACTAGATCCTAAGCTCCACGGAGGCAAGGACCATGCCTATCTTGTTGGTTGTATTCCCAGCACATGCCACACAAAGTTATCAACAGTGAGTCTGAGAATGAATAAACTGTGAAGGAATGAATGAAGGAATGATCTTGTCACTGGAGGTCCACGTTTAAGAGGAGCAGAAATTCCGTCAAAGCCACCAGAGTTCTCTCTCTTACCTGCACTTCTTCAAGGGTTCCCTAACCAGTCTCTGCATTCCCAATCTTGCCCATCTTTCATTTGTTTTCCACTCAGCAGTCAGAGATCTTTCTAAACTACAAATGGGATCGCGTGACTCTCCCACTCAACACTCTCCAGGGCTTTTCACAGCGTTGAGAAAAGCAGCAAACGCCCTTGACAAAACGCGTCAGTGGGTTCTGCGCCCTCCAGCCCCCTCCCACCTCCCCAGTCTCAGGCAGTGGTGCCCCTCCCTCACTCACTCTGCCACCACCCCGAGGCTATCTTTAGGTCTCCAAGCATGTGCACACTGCTCTGTCTGCCTGCAAAGCCTCTTCCCTTCCCCTTTGCTAGGGGCATCTCTCGGGTCTTTGCTGGCCCCACATTCTACATTAGACACCATCCCCCTTTTCCTCTCTCTTAGTATTCCCTTCTTTTCCTTCACAGACCACCAGAGGGGTAAATGTAGCAAGCATCTGTTTACTCATTTGATGTCTGTCCCTCTCCTGCGCTGCAAGCTCCGTGTCTACCTGACGTCTATTACAGTGTCTGGCAAAGCCAGAGTTCACTGAGTCTGTGATGAATTAATGGTGAACATGTCAGTTTGGGTGTCGAGGGGATAAGAGGCCAGGCCAGGTCCATGAAGGTGGCGGAAGCCTTTCAGTCTGCAGGCATCTGTTAATGAACCTCAACATTTATGGAGCACCTGCTGTATGCCAGAGACTGTGCTAAACAGTGGCAAAATACACAAGATTCCTGACACATTGAGATTTACCATTAGTATCCCTCTGATTTATTATCATATCTCTCCTCTTGGGCTTCCCAGGTGGCGCTAGTGGTAAGGAGCCAGAGACAAGGGTTCGATCCCTGGTTCGGAACCATCTCCTGGGGGAGGGCACGGCAACCCACTGCAGTCTTCTTGCCTGCAGAATCCCATGGACAGAGGAGCCTGGTGGGCTACAGTCCATAGGGTCACAAAGAATCAGACACAACTGAAGCGACTTAGCACTCATTAGCCCTCCCTCACTCATCCCTCCTCTAGCGATACTGATGATAAACCAGCAAGCAAACAAAGCTGTTAAGGCCTTGTGTCAACGCACAGGAGAAACAGGAGGCTGGTCTGAAGAACTTTGGTTCAGGAGCATTGAGGGTTGGAGCCCTGTTGACTGAGGCGTCTGGGGACAGGGGACAAAGATGCCCTGGGGGCAGCTGAGTCTCTCCTGTCCCTGGTCTTCCCTCAGCCTGGCTCTGACAAGCCCTGTCCGCAGGGCAAATCAGAGATGGAAGTGGAGCATCCACTGACATATTCAGTGGCTTCCAGAGTCTGTGGGTCTCTCTCTTCCCTGATTTATTTCAGGGTAGCAGAGCCTGGCGTCTGGAATAAACTGAGAAAAAGTGACAAGCTGACACCTCAATTCCCTCGCCTTTTCCTTACTTTTCACCCCTTTGGAAACGTACAAAGATTTGATATATTCAGATGTCCATAAGGGCAAGAAAGTTCTTCAACTCAGAAGCAGGTATTTTATGAATTTTGACAAAAGAACTGAAACTGACAGGTGGATGGGCATATCTACTGGGCAGGCTGATGGGCACCGTGCACTTTGCCCTCATCCCCCGCTTCCCAGTCACACCAGCTCCCCCGTGTCCCTGCCTCCAGAGCACCTGCCGGCAGGGCTTCTGTGCCACCTCCCTCCATGGAGATGGGGAAGGAGAGAAGCCCAGGGAAGCAGGAAGGTGCAGGGGGAAAGAGCCGCAGCTGGCCAGCAGCAGCAGGTGACCACAGACCCAGCCATCACTGCCAGCTCTGCAGAGGGCAGTTCGGGGCCTGCGGAAGGGATCACTGGGTCAAGTCTCAAGGCATTTAGCTCCTCTGGGCCTCAGTTTCCTTCCTGGAAACAGAGGGGAGGATACAAAGAGCAAAGATCCACTGAGTCCTTTCCAAGGCTGGTGCCAAGCTAAGGACTTTGCACGAATCATCACACTGGGTCCTCTCAGCAGCCCTGGGGGAGGCATCCAGTCCTCCCTAGAAACTATGAGGGTCCAGATTTCAGAGAGTTCAGGGCACGAGTCCAGGGTCATCTGGTAGGCGGGCGCTGAGGGCCAGGATTGGAATCCAGGCGTGTGGCTCCAGAGCCCCATTCATCACGAATGCCTCCCTTAGGGGAGGCCTTGAAATGAGGCATCGCAAGTAAAAGGCTTCGTGGACAGACAGCACCTCCTCACACTGCCCCTGGTCAAGAGTGTCCCCCTGCCCTGCAACAGTGCTCAAAACGTCTTCAGGCAGGTTCACCCTCAGGCTTGGCCATTGCTGGCTCCAGACTAGGGCTCCTCAAGCATCTGACTCATGGGCTCCCGAAAAGAAATGAGAAAAAGCAAGTACTGCTTTGCATATTTTCAAGCTGACATCTAATACTTTTTATATCATCAGTTGAAATAGTTTCATAAGATGGTATTCTCAGGTTATTACAAATATTGTCATTTTATAATGAAATCACTGTGGAACTCTTTCAAATGTGTCAGAAGGAAGCTAAATACCATGGCAAGTTGATTCGTACCCTCGTCTTCCTAAAAAACACAACAGCAGAAACAACAAAAAGCTCAAACTCTTTAACAGATATTCCTTTCTCTCCTCAGATTCCATTTCACTTCCCCACAGCATTTTACTATAACGATCTTATGCTATCATACTTAAAAATGCTCATTGATCATCCCATCATATATATATTAAAACTAATTTTAAAAAAATTCCTGTGACCATAAGGCTCTAAATGGTAATGCATTTTTGTTACATTAAAATACTATTAAAATAATGAGTCTTATATAATTGATTAAAAACAACATACACATATAACATTTTTAGTGAAAGCATTAAATAAGCAGGAGAATATTCCAGCAAATTGTCTCTTAAGGAGCAACATGAGCCTCTTGTGTACAATTAATTTGTGTCCATGGATGACTGTTGACTATTGTTACAATATTAATAACAGAAGCAGAGAAGGGGTTGAATGATAAGTAGATGGGGGTTTACCATAGTATATTTAGTACTGATCGAAGTGAAGAGCATTTTTTACAGTAAGATCCACAATATATTTTCATTAACTTAATCTCCATCTCATAAGCTTGCGGAAGGAATGAATAACTGAGCAACGAAGTGGATGGTGACGAGCAGGAGATGGTGCCCAAATGATGACCGAACGTGACTACAGCTCTAATAAATGCCCCTCTGACTTGAAAGTGCAATATGGAGCAGTCAGATGCAAGCGGGGACTTCTTTCCTTCTCCTTGCGACCATGCAAACTGTGTGACTGAGACATGGTTGAGCCATGGGTGAATAAGAGTCACTCACCAAGTCCTTTCTCATGACTGACAACGGTGAACATGCAGACTGGATGCCTCATTAGGAGACTGAAACGTCTCAGCTAGCTTTCCGTAAGTCGCCAGCGTTCTAATTTGAAGCTGTGTAGCACCTTGCCATGAATTTGTTACCTGGGTGAAATAAAGCTGCCTTCATATTTCCTACTGATGTTGTCATGGCCCTTTGCTTGCGAGTTTGCCCCTTGGGAGTTGGGGATGGAAGAGGTGAGGTTTTTCATACTGATACTCCATCAGCCCAGGCATTCAGAACTTCCCAGCACGGTGTACCTTATGTTTAACAAAAATACATATAAGGCAAGGAAGGATGGGAGCACCTGGAAGGTTTATGATGCTTCAGGGGTTTGTGGCCACCAACTGCGGCAGGTACTTGGGGCAGCTCTTCAGTCTCCAATTCACACTCTTGTGTGGAGAGGATGGAAAGCTAGCAGCTACATTGTTGCTGCTCCCTTGCAGGTAGGATTGGGGGTGCAGATGATTTCTGCCATCTGATGCACTTGTGTGGAACTTGGAAGGTGGAAGTGAGATGGTAGCAGCCTTTCTGAGGCTTCTGCTGCTCTCCCTGGTCGGAAAGGTAGAAATTTGTCTGCAGCACATTCTAGTGCTTATTCTCCCGCTTCCTGGGTGTCAAGCAACAGCCACGGCATTGGCAACCCCTTGGCATCACTCTCTAATCCGAGATCCCAGTTTTGGGAGCCCACATGCAGCTTCCTGGGGTGCAAGAGTTGCTTAAGCCGTGATGGTGGCTTCTGTACCAGATGAGCGTTGGTCCAGTGGTGGCTCAGAGGCATCCCTACGGACTAGTCCTCTACTGTTCCAGAAATCCTTCCAAGGGATCCAGCCTAGAATCTGCACTTTCAGCCTTCCTAGGGATTTTATAAGTACCTAGCTTCTTGCTCTAAATTCCTTCTTGCTTGGAACGGTTTCTGTTTTCCGCACTAATCCCTGACTGGTATATTGATATTTTGAATTGTCTCTCTTCTTGATGCTCTGGAGGTGGTTTACCTTTGCACAAATCATGCATTAGAGAAAGATTTAGAACAAGCGAGAAAGATGCTTTTCTTTTGTAAAATGGGAGAAACATGACTGTGAAAGGGGAAGTGGGAAGGTGGAAACAGCGTGGCACTCAGCAGGAGGCTTGTTCCTCAGCAGAGCAGTTTTAGGAGAGTGCTGGGTGGTGAAGAGGTGGCAATTAATTCCCTTCCCTGTATCCCAGCTCACGATCTCTTAGAACTTCTTCGTGTACCTCTAGATGTACCCTAGTTTAGAGACTTGACACTCTTTAAAAAAAGCTCTCTAGAAATTCTTGGAGGAAAGCGAAGACACTCAGCTGTCAGTCATTAACTCTCAGGGTGCCTTGGGAGGTTCATGCAGTTTCTGAAGACTCAATGGCTGTGATTTGGTTTTGGTTTTGATTTTGAAAGAGGGCAAGTAAGAAAGGCAGAGTTTGTGCAGACGGAGCATCTAGAAACCAGAGGGTGATGGTGGGCGGGGTGGGGGCAGAATGCGCCAGTGCAGCTTTTATCAGAATCACACTTGACTGATTAACTAATTAACTGCGATGTTAAGTGTCCATCCAGTGCCTAGGACAGAGTAAGTAGTGCTCAAGCAGTATTTATCCAATGAATGAATAGTTCTCAAGGTTGGGAGAGGCACTTAACGGTGTGAGGCTGGTGCTACCTATTTCAAAGCAACCTTTAGAAGGCATCTAATGAGAGACAGCCTAGCGTGGTAGAAATGCTGGCTTTGTAAACCCTGAGACCCGGGTCCAAGTTGACTGTGAAGCCCTGGAGAGTTGCTTCGCTTTTTTCTTTCATCAGACAAAAAGGAGATTACAGAGGTACCTGAATCGTGGGATTGTTGTAAAGAGTAAATGAAACAATGTAGGTGGAAGAAATAGTAGGCTGGGAGGCACAGTATGTATAATATAATCTTGTTCAAAAAGGTGTGTCTTGTTGTGTACACTTTGTTTGCAAAATATATATACTATTCAAAGTTAGTAGAAGATGTTGATGTGGTACTGTTTAACCAGTTTTATTTTTATAGAAAGCAACACTGAGCAAAAAAAAGCCATTCCTTGTCTCCTCTGAGAGAAGAAAAAAGTACCATTTGACTGAAACTGTAGCAGGAGGATCCAGGTACAGGAAAAAAAAAATCTTGGCATGAATCTTGGCACCATGCCCCAAAAAGCCTGGGGCAGGTGACAAAGAAGTCTGCTGGCTTTCTTCCCTAAGGGCCAGGAGCCCTGTCCGGGTGCAGAGAATGAACCAGAAGACTCCTCAGTGGTCCTTGTACCTTAAGGCTCCTTGCAAGGAGAGACTGTTTCTGTTGCCAGTGGCCAAAGCTACTTCCTTCATTTCAACTTCTCACTTTCATCATCCACCTTCTACCACATCACACTTACTCTCTCTCCAACAATCGGGGTATTTAAACCACTTACTGCTTGACACAGGGCAGACAGCAGGGCTCTTGGCTTTCTGTGGAGACATCTACAAATGGTTGATGACTTTAGAAGTTTGTAAAAGTCATTATTTGGGTTGTTTCCACTGTTAGAGCCTGGGAGTGGACTATTCTCTGTCTGGCCAGCTTTTAGGGAACAGAGGCAGCGTGGCAGCCCCTAAAGTCTGTGCATCTCCTGGCCCACCCATTGAAAGACAGGCAGACAGGTAGGCAGACAGGCAGGCAGGCACACAGGCACCTGCCATTTCAGCTTATTTGCATCTTTGAAAAACAGCTGAGAGTAATGTTAAAATTAGATTGTACTAGAGGCGGTTGGAGTTGAGGAAATTAGTCGAATGCTTCCTCAATAATTGTTGGTAAGGATGTGAAGAGTGTGCTGTACCTGAGAGCAGCTGATAATAAACAACTGGGGAAGCCAGAAATAAACTCCCAGCTCCTCTTACTTCTGTCTCTCAGAGCCTCCATCTCATGTCTGTCTTTTTCCTATTTATCTTTAGAACAGAAGCCAAGGGGACTGCTGATGCCCACTAACCTATGACATAAAGGGGTCTTTAGCTGGTTACTGATTGTCCAGGCTCTGAGCTCAGCCCAGGGGAGGAGACAGATGCAGACCCTGCCCCTTGGGGGAGCATAGAATAGGGGTGGGAAGGCACACACATAAATAATAATGAGTCGAGATAGAAAGTGACTGATGGGGCAGAAACAAAGTGCTATGGGAGCACAGGGAGAAAGCAATCAGAGAAACTTCCTGGAGGTGTTCTCTGAACTGGACCTGGAAAAGCGGGGATGGTTTGGACATCATAGTTCTGATAAGAACACAGGCTGAGCCAGTTGGTGGCTTTGGTTTGGATGGATCCCAGGTTACATGATGTGGAAATAAGGCTAGAATGAAGGAGAAAAACTAAGGCATGGGGGCCACGGAAAGCTGGGCTAGGTCAAGATAAAGTATCTGCTGATGGGCACTGGGGGAGTGTGCAGGGCCGCTGCAACACTGTGAGCAGGAAGGACACGTTTGGAACTGAGCTCAGGAAGGATTCCTTGGCAGCTGGATAGAGGACGGCCCGGGTGGAAGAGAAACGGGAAGAATGGGATGATGCCAGCCTAGAATGGGAATGGGGCAGAGGGGCTGGAGACACACTATCTAAGCCAGGCTTGGCTACTCCCTGAGTGTCAGACCACCCACAAGCAACCAGATTCCCAACCTCCCACAGAATAAAATGTCCACCTCTTATTAGCCAGTTCTCCCACCTCCCACAATCACCTCCAACCTCCTCTCCACCTCTTCCTTCTGTGTTTAGGCTGCAGTAGCTGAGTTCCCTCCACATTTCCACTTGACACTTCGGATCCAGCATGCGGTTCCTCACCCCCTGCTCTAGAGCTAACTATGTCCCAGCCTCTGTCCTCCTCCAGCCTCTCCCACCCGCATGACACCCTTCTTATGGCTCCCTCTCTAAATGCTGTGACAGGCGAGTAGAGACGCTGACTGTCCCAGGGGATGAAGCCTCATATGCCGGTTCTGGAATTCCCTGGGACAAATGCAAGTGTGTGGCAGGGGATGGGCGGGTTCCAGAGCCCAGATCATCCCAGCAGAAACGAAAGCAGAAGACGAGGACCTGTGTTTGCTTTTGCTGGCTCTGCTCCTCCGCCCCATTCCAAGTAGTGCTGACAGGAACCACTGTTCATCTCTGCTGGGTTTTAGCAAATGAGAAAGTAACAGGAAGATTTACCATGTCCTTCAAAGAAGCTACCTGGGAAGGATGTTGAGCAAGGGTGATTGATTCAATTAGACTGTGATGTGTTTTTTAGGGAGAAGATGGAGAGGTGGGGGGATGGGGGACAGAAAATGAAGGGGAGATGGTGGGAGAGAGCAGACTCTCTCCCCCTTGTGGGCTCTAGATTGGGGCTCACCTACTCACGTCTGAACCACAGGCAAGGACCTGTCGACCGGCAGCCCCCAAGAGACCTTGGGGAAACAGGAGAACTCAGCTGCCTTCCATGATGCGGGGATTGTTCTGGAGGCGCCAATGAAAGGAATTCTCTCTCTGGAACTGGCTCCTCTGAAAGGGTTAATGCACTGCACGGGGCGGGGTGTCAGGGGGCTCCAGCTTAAGTTAAGAGCAATCAACTGTACTGAGTGGAGGCTGACCTGGGGGGCAAAGGTCTGGGGAAACCCACTGCCCACCCCTGAGAAAGCAAGTGCCTTGCATAGGGCAGCATCCGCAGAACTGAGCAGCGTGGTGGGGAGTGGGGAAGCAAGTCCTTCTGGAAGCACTGGCTAAATGATGAAAGGTACAATGGAGCCTCTTCTCTGGACATCAGAGTCTGCTGGACACTGTTCCAAGCAGGACTGAAAGAGAGAGAGAAAGAGAAGACCTACGAAGATAATGGACAGAGGGGCATCAGGGCCCACTCTCAGAGCAGCCCCTAGTTAGGGGTTTTATTAGGGTCACACCTTCCCCTCCCAACCCATTCTTTGGGATATGTGGTCTGAAGAGGAGATGGCTGATGTAGAAATTTTATTCTGAGGAGCACCAGCGGAAAGCCCTTCCCGGCTGTGGGTCTGAACCAGAGGCTATGGCTTAAGTTGCCAGGGGAGACACTTAGGTTGCTGAGAAAGAAATGAAAGCCACTCTGCAGAGATAATCTGAGAAGCTGGGAGGCATGAGAGAGAGGCCCTGGGAGCATTTCCATGGAGCCCTTTCAGATCCCCGGATACGCCTGGCTGGAAGGACTGGCTGGAGGTATGGCAGACAGCAGACCAGAGGCCTCCTACTGCAGCAGTGAGCTTTTTTCATCTGTCTCCTCTAGGTTCCTAAATCTTCTTCTAGACAACATCACCCCTGGCGTCTGAGATGTAACAATATCATTTTGAAGAGGGGAATCCTTGCAGACCTGGTCATGGGCAATGGTGATGACAGAAGATGGCAAAGACCTAGAAGAGGCTGAGGTTAAACTGATGGACCAGGGAGCGTATGCACTGCACTTCAAAGATCTGGGTGAGAGAAACGGAGGTAGTAAAGCAGGAGAGCCAGCAAAGGGCAGAGATGAGGGAAGAGAGATGAAAAAGGAGGACTAGAGAAGCTGCTATATAGAAAAATGGAAAAGCCATTGTTTTCTTCAAGACATGTTAGTACCATCTGCTGGAAAACTGCAATAATAAATACTTATCTATGATAGCTACAAATGTGAGTGGTGCCCCCTCGAGTTGTGCAATGTGCAACCTGAAAAACTGTATACTGCAAGTCTGCTGCTGGATACGGTAGGCCCACAGAGAGATGGATGAGTAAGCAGGGACTTTAGAATGCTTTCCTCTGTGTGATGTGATATATGTTCCCCTTTGCCATTTCTCCAAGAACCTTAAGGGGAAAAAAAAATTACACTGCTTTTTCACAGCTTTTGGAGTTAGATTTGTTTTTCTTTTTAATGTGGCACTGTAGGAAACCAGGCCTTGAGGCTGAAGCAGTATGGCTCAGATATATTTGGATGACTCATTTGCCCACACAGATAACAGGAGGTGCATTCCAGAAATGCTGACAACAGGGTCTCAGTGTCACAGTAATCAGTCCCTGAAGTCCAAGGTGCTTCTTCGGTCAGAGGGCCAGCAGACAAGGGGGTGCCTCTGGGCTGCCGGATCTCTCACGCATACCTCTGAAATAAAATCACAGAGAACAGAAGTCATAGTTAGTTGACGTTCTGAGGCCAGCTGGGAGAGCTGGTCCCAAACCAGGCTGTCAACACCAAGGTAAAGAACCTGAATGATGGAGCCAAAATGAGTGTGGGAGGGTCCTGAACACGGAAAAGCTGCAAATTGGGTGGGCAAGAGGGGCTGGAAGAATGCTGGAGCCATCTACTGAAGCCTGCAGTGATCCGAGCATTCCCAGGAGACACAGGTGGGCTGGGTTCTTTTAAAGAGGCCTTGTAGGGACGAACACGTGAGGGAGAGCAACAGGGCTGTGCAGGTACCCTTGCTCCCTGTCTTGCTGCCACAGAACTCCTGGCCGTTTGCCCAGGGGCAAGGCTGGCTCCATTGCTTTGAGGGTAGATGTAATGGGAAGAGGCAGCAACACTGATCTTGGCTGAGAGCATCAGCCTGATGGAGGCTGGCCCCAGGCACCGTCCCTGAGGCTCTGCGACCTTTCACCTTTGGCCCCTAGTTCCCCTTCGAAGGGTGATGGTGGGGGGTGGGGTGCCAGAGTATGGGTCGGAATTGTGACTCTCAGCAGCTGGCTAAACGGGATTATCGTCGGGTTATAAATCCAGGGCCAGGCATGTTTACGAGGCTCTCGGAAGCTGCAGGAACAATATCATTTAGAAAACATTTATGCTCACAAGGCGAAGGCAATCCCTCCCCCCTTTATTTATGAGGCATGCTGGGTAATTAAGTGAGGGCTGAGAAGAGGGAGGTTGGGAGAAGATCACCCCTAAATAATCCTGCCTAGTGAAGCCACCATCTGGGCTGTTGTACAGAGAGATGGTCCCCATATGGTCAGGTCGTTTTTGAGCAATGCCTAGATCCAGGGTGTGAGGAAGAAACACCCAAGAAATCTACCTGGACTCACAGAGACAGGATCTGAGCTCCAGGAGGGTAGGGACGGTATCTTATTCCTTATTAGATTCCTGGCACCCAGCACGGTGCCTGGCATATGAGAGCTGCTGAATTCATTCATCCATCCACTTGGTGAGTGCTACCACACGCTGGAATCTGTGGTCCCACACACTGCTTAGCAACAAGGAAAGAAACAGACAAAGCCACTGCCAACCTGGAGCCTACTGTCCTGCGGTGGAATCAGGCCCTGAAGAAACAGTGCCTCGAAGGATCACTTCACTGTGGCTGAGTTGCCTTCCCTCACCTACTACCGGTAAGGAAAAAGGAAACAGAATGGAATGAATCAGCAGTAATTAGGCATTGTGCCTCGTAAAGACAGGGGAGCTTTATAACTAACTTAAGGTCAGCACAAAGCAGGCATTCTTCTAGCATGAAAAGGCTCAAAAGTTCTGTTGTCAGGGGGAATGTGACTCGTGACTGTTTCAAGTCACTGTATTTTAATTTTTGTGTGTGCAGCAGTAGATAACTGGAATGAAACTCATAATGCAAGAGGTCGGTTCTGCTGGAGTCTGACTCATCTCAGCGCCTACCAAGTTGTGCGCAGGCGCAGCTCAGCCGCAAGCTGATCTGTTGAGAACCCGCTCGTCAGAGGCATTTCTGATTCTGCAGGAATAGAGGCCAACTTCTCCAGCTATCCCGCTCCTGACCCAGGATGGTTGCTAATGTGCGTCTGCGCTCACTCTGGAACCTTACTGGTCTAGCGACCCCCATGCCCAAAACCTTCAGGCCTGGGTGTGCCTGGCCTTTGGGTGCCTCCAGCCTCTGCTGCTAGAGTGCCCCCTGGGGGACGATATGGGGTCCTGTGAGGATGCAGGGCTCAGCGCCAGGTGGAAAGAGATGGCTGGGGAGGCGGAGAGGGTGATGGACCATCCCAGCAGGCAAGGGCTGGGTGAACGGGGGCGGGGTGGGGATCAAAAATCACTTAGTAGATATAGCTTCAGAGAAAAACATTTTATGCCATTAAGTACAACCAAGTTGGGCTTTATGAGTGAAGTAGAGTCTATCTTTAAGACTTAAAGAAGACATTTACCACCAATTTCTGCTTAGTGCTTTACTTATGCTATTAAGCTTCCATTTCATGCACAGATGAATTATGCAGAGAACGCCGTGGCTTAGTTGCAGCAGGCGAGCTGCGGGTGAGCTAGTGCCTTCCGAGGACTCGGGTGTCAGCGCACAGAAGGATGTTGGACGCGGCCCTGGCAGATTAACAAATTAGCTCTGCCGCCTTTACCTAAAGTGTTTTGCCAAACTGTCAGGGAGATTCTTAAACGCAATGATTGAGAGGTGGCAGGGAGGAAGCTGGCAGTTCTCTGTGCCACCCTGGCTTTGCTAAATCCTGAGGAAGCTCCCAGGGACTCTGTGGGTTTCAAGGTCCATTGTAAGCCACTCTCAGAGTCAGGGGTTCCCCAGAAGCAGCCCCCAGGAGGGGAGTTTGGTGAGGGAGAGGGATGGATACGTGTGTAAGTATGGCTGAGTCCCTTTGCTCTTCACTTGAAACTATCACAACCTTGTTAATCGGCTATACTCCAATACAAAAAAAAAAAAAAAAAAAAAAGAAGCAGCAGCTGCCAATCAAGGGTCCTCAGTTTCACAGTATCTGAGATGCAGCCCTTCCCCTCCCAGGTAAGAGGGCAGGTGCCACAAGAACCTTTACTTTCTAAAGTTTTTATGTACTTAAGTGCTTCTAAATTGAAATATAGTTGACATACAATATTAAACTAGTTTCAGGTGCAAACAACATCGTGATTCAACATTTATATGCATCATGGACTGATCTCGATGATAAGTCTGGTAACCATCTGTCACCATACAAAGTTGTTACAATGTTGTTGACTGTATTCCGTGTACTGTACATTGTGTTCCTGTGAGTTGTTTATGTTATAATTGGAAGTTTGTACCTCTTAATCCTCTTCACCTATTTCCCCTGGCCTCTCACTCTTCTCTGAAACTGGTGACCACCAGTTTCAGAACCTCAGATTTCTTAAGGAATGACTTCAAGCTCTGCCCTCCAGAATCCCAGGCACATGTGCACCCTTCTCTGCTCTAAGGGGTAGTTATGGAAGCACAGAGTTAGACCTCCTTCTTCACGCACAACCCTCGAGCTGTTGTCTCTAGCTTTACCTTTCACCTTTTGTTATATTCAATAACCCCCGCCCTCCAGATCCTACTTCTCTTACTAAGTCTGGTTTTAAGGGAAGATCAAGGGGCTTTATGGTCCAGTTTTAGTGGCTGCAAACACCTCCCTTTCCAGGCTCACCACACCATCTGAGAGTTTATCATTTGAGAATTAGTGCTCTGAACGAAGGTGTGGCATCTCTAGGAAGCCTCTGTTTAATTTCGAAGAACCCCAATCATGGAACCATGTGAACCCTTATTATCCATTAATATTCCAGTCCTTCTCAGCAGTGGGGGCTCCCACATGGCTAAACCCCATGAGAACATATTGCTCACTGAGTCTCCTGCCTCCACACCACTCTCCACCTTCACCATTTTTGCCCTCTGCTTTCTAAACTGTACCAAATAGTTCCCATTACAATCTCATGATGCCATTTCCCTGTTTTTGGCTTTACTTCCACCTCTGATTCTTTCTTTGCATTCTTTCTCAACCTGCAGCTCAGAATTTTCCCCTAGTGAGTCTGCTCTGGGCCAGGCTGGGTAACACCCACGTGGTCACCTGGGTTCATGCACCCCTAAATCCTTCCCATCTCTGCCAGGTCTTTGATCGAGCAGAACAGCCAGTGCCTTAGGATCGGTGAACAGGAATCTAAATGGAGGCCTGGGAAAGGCCCTGCTGAGTAAGAAGTCCTATCAGACAGAACTTTGGGGGCTTTTCGGGGACTTCACCACTGCGTGCCCTGGACTGGGGAGGAGGCAGAGATGGAGAATTCCAAAGGCCGTGCCACTCGCGCCACAGCATCTGCATAAGCAGAACATGTTATTGTAATCCTGGCTCACAGCCTTTGGCTCCTATTTACCAGTGAATCCCAGGACAACCACTGACTCCAGGTGACAGCTGGAGGGAAATCTTCCTCTTGCAAGGTCAGAGAGGCCAAAGGCTTTGACCAAGGACACAAAGCTACTGAATGGCAAAGCTGGACTCCGCCACTGGTGCTCCTGCTGCCATCCCTCCCCCGTTTGTCCTCGGGCTGCCGGCCTCTTAGATCTGCATCATTTCCAGGGAGTAATTCACATGGACGGCAGCCTGCGGGGGAGCTGAGATAGAGCAATGACTGCGAAGAGGAGAAAGACCTGGACTGCCTGTGGGAAGCACACCCAGCTGACAGCGGGAACTGAGCTCTGCCAGGGCAGGTGAGTCAAGTTATTCAGCAGTGGGATGGGGACAGCGTGTGACGAATCTTTTCCTTTATTCTCTATGTGATTTCTATCTTGCTCAGAACCATCCATGAAGCATTTCTAGCTGGGCAACCCCTGGGAATCTGAATTGGATTACGGGCACTTATCCATCTACTGGGGCTTCCCTGGTAGCTCATCTGGTAAAGAATCCACCTGCAGTGCAGGAGACCCTGGTTTGATTCCTGAGTCGGGAAGATCCTCTGGAGGAGGGCATGGCAACCCACTCCACTATTCTTGCCTGGAGAATCTCCATGGACAGAGGAGCCTGGCTGGCTACAGTCCATGGGGTTTCAGAGTGGGACACGACTGAGCGGCTAAGCATAGCATCCATCTAGCCAATAAACATCTTTAGCACCAAGAGTGCGCCTGGCTCTGTACTAAGTACTGAGGATACAACAGTAAACAAGGCAGTCATGGTACCCAGACTCAAAGATCTTGACGTGTGATGGTGTATGATGAAGGATTTAGATCAATCAGATCATATCCAGATCAATGAGGGCTATGAGATGGAGAAGTGTGGAGGTACAATGATAAGATGACCATGCAATTTATTGTCCAAACCAGGGTACTTAGAACAATAAAAAGATGCCTTACAGTAAGTCCTCCACATATGAACCTTCAAGTTGAGACCTTTCAAAGATGCGAACGTGATGCCAGCCCTGTATGCCAGCTGTTGTACTGTACTACTATGCTTTTCAAGATGCTGTACTGTAAGATTAAGTGTTTTCTTGTTTTGTGTGTGTGTGCTTATTTTTAATGTATGTAGTATTTGTGTGCAAAGTTTTATAACCCTATTACAGTACAGTACTATATAGCTGATTAAGCTAGTTGGGTACCTAGGCTAACTTTGCAGGGCTTGTGGATAAATTGGACTAATGAATGTGCTCTCGGAAGGGAATTTGTTTGTATGTAGGGAGGGGACTTCCTGTATTCGTGATAATGTCAAGACAACAAAAGCAAACTAGGGCTGTTCTGGGTAAATGAGCACATCTAGTCTCCCATGCTATGGCAATAAAGAGGAGGAGAAAATAAAAAGCAATAAGGGGCAGGGGTAAGGCAAGGCTGGCATCCAACTCTGTGACCCATGAACATAATTTCTTCCTGTAATTTCTTTCTAATGTGAAACTTCTCATTACATTTCCTCTCTCCTTTCTCATCTAATTTTTATGTTTCTTTTTCCCAAGGAATGTCCCAGATACTTCCCCCACTATCGTCTTAACCCTGTCGCTCTGGTTCTGACCCATGGCCATGTTAGTGTCCTCCAGACCCACACCGGCATCCTGCATCCATGGGACATCATCGTCCTTAGCAAGAAAGAAGAAAACTGAAACACAGTTACACCAGCAGGGAGAAAAGATGAACGTGCTGAAGTGACCTGCCAGTTTCAAACAGAATTATTGATCAATTAAACTCTGGAAGAGGCATAACTCGTCAGGGAGCTGTGGTCATAGCTACGAGGTAATGGGGAACAGAGATGGGAGTCTTCTCAAATGCCACCATGGGTTACAGCCTGGTGGGGAGAGTCAGGCGCCAGTGGATGTAACGGGAGGGTGATTACAGCAGCCAAGAGCTCTCATTGCCTCATGTACACTCAGCCCCGGCCACAGTGCCTCACAAACCCAGACATCTCTGATCTGGGGAGGCGAGGAGGTCTCTAAGAGCAATAAGGTAAGAGTTAGAAGCATGCACCTTTCACCCATGTAACTGTCTAACCAAACTCAAGAGCATTTTAAGTTTCCTATTTATAATTAGTCTTGCCCTGACAGCTAGCTTTATAAGTAAGTGGTGTGGGTCCCACAGCATTTCATAGAAAGTTCTTTCACATAATTGAAATGAAGAATGAATAAAGAGTAAAGTTTTGGTGAAGTGGAATTTGCTATGAGGGGCAGCTTTTTAATTCGGTGGCTGCAGCTGGTGGGGGTGTGTGTGTGTGTGTCTGTGCGTGTGTGTCTGTGATGGAGGAAATGGGAGGGGAAGGAGAAGGGAGGAGTTGATTCAAAGAGAGACAAAGAAAATAAGCCTAGAGGAAGGGGCTTTTGAATAAAATGGGAAGTCTTTCCTATACATCATTAAGCTCTTAAATTATGCGGAATTCTAAGCAACACCTTGGGAGGTCATGAAAGCCCTCCCACCACCAAAAGAGAGATTCAAAGACTTTCCCAAGACTTTTGCATTCGGAATTTATCCTTTCTGGGGTATCTGTGGCATGGAGGTCTGTGCACTAACAATTTAGAATGAAAATTGAAGGTGAAAGAGTAGTATGATTGATGGATTCTATTTGGCCAAAGCAGTTATCTTACATGTACTGAGCAGCTGCAGACAGACCCTGAGAAATCTCCAAAATCTGGCATCCTCTTTGGTGCCCGAGAGCAGCCTTTCTGGTGGATGCCAGACTGAGGTTCAGAGGAGAGGATGTGGTGACAGACTCAGAATGAGGTGACACGGAAGACGCTCCACATCAGGCCAGGTCACAGACACTCCCTGCCTCTTGCTTCCCCTCCCCGCCTCCACCCCAGCTCCTGCCACCACCATCCTTACAGAGACTGGTGGTCAACACCAGCCCTACGGGATCATTACATCTGACTATCCTCTGTAATTGGCTGTATTAAAGCTTTGTCTCTGTGTGCAGCTTATTTCCAAATGTGAGAGTTCAGTTCTCAACTAATCCCTTTGAGTGTCCCAATAAAATACTGTTATAAGAAAAATGCTCCAGTGAAATAAACCAGGTTTTGTGCCACTTGCCAAGTCTTCTCTGGTGGCTCCACAGTAAAAAAAAAAAAAAAAAAAAATTGCCTACAATTCAAGAGCTGCAGGAGACATGGGTTTGATCCCTGGGTGGAGATGATCCCCTGGAGGAGGGCATGGCAACCCACTCTAGTTTTCTTGCCCGGAGAATCCCTTGGACAGAGGAGCCTGGAGGACTACAGTCCACAGGATCGCAAGGAACTGGACACCACTGAAGCAACTTAGCATGCATACATGCAAAGTAGTGACCAAATAGCAAGTGCTCCCACAAGAAGTAGTGGCCCTTTACAGATAGCCTCAAATACATGCTGATCACAAATACAATTTACCTTTGGTTCTGTGTCAATAGCTCTGCCGCTTGCTAAATTACCAGATGAAGTAGGATTGGATGAGAAGCCCCTGGCAGTGGCCTCACACCGGCAGGGGGAGGAGCCACACCAGCACCAGCCCGCCAGGCCGAGTGTCCCCTACTGGCACAGAGATCCGCTGCTGGTCTCTAAGCCAACATCTATCCGAATTTGGGATCAAATGTGGGTGACTGTGGCCTGAAAATATGAAAGATTTAAACAATTCAGACCATCATTTCTAGCTTATTACCCAGACGAGTGTTTTCTGTGGAAGAGTTGATGGCTCTGGTTTATGAGAACCAATTAACACATGACAGATTCCTGAAGCCTTGAAAA
Source organism: Neotragus moschatus (assembly GCA_006410615.1). NCBI lineage: Eukaryota > Metazoa > Chordata > Mammalia > Artiodactyla > Bovidae > Neotragus > Neotragus moschatus. Next base: position 439,017 of record SJYA01002142.1, on the reverse strand, counting down.
TTCATTCTCTTGTCTTTTCCCCGAGTGTCCGTCCGTGCCTTTCTCTCTCTCTCAGTCACCACCCCGCTGCCTGTCTCTTTCACACACAACACAAATATTCTTTCTCTTGCCATAATGATTGGACCACTGTGGACTGAAAAATGGGTGTGTTCAAAGTAAACATAAACAGAAGCAGGGCAAAGATTTCTAAAGGGTGGGTGTCCTCAAGCTCCCCAAGTAACCTGTGGCATGCCAAGCTGAAAAACACCTTGGAAACCATCTACCTGGGCAGTTCCTTTTTATAGCCAAGGAAGCTGGGACCCAAAGGTGAAAGTTAGTAACTCAGGTAGTTCATGAGTTCCTAACTCTCCTTGTTAAAGAAACTAGTCTCATCCACAGCCTCCTGACACCCCTCCATCTCTAGCTTAAGGCGACATGCAGGATGTCCTTCTATGTACCCCTGCTCTCTGCCAGCCTGAAGAAGACCACCAGGCCCGCCTGCTTTATTCATTCTAAGCTGTGGCTTTCTCTAAAGAACAGAAGAAAAGGGCTAGAGCAGTCGTTGATGAGAGGGTTAACTTTCCAAGTGTGAAGGCAAAGTGTTAGTCACTCGGTTGTGTCTGATTCTTTGCAACCCCATGGACTGTAGCCTGACAGGCTCCTTTATCCATGGGATTTTCCAGGCAAGGCTACTGGAGTGGGTAACCATTCCCTCCCAAAGGATCCTCTGATCCCTCACGATACTGAAATCTAAATTGGTGACATGATCTGAATGGCATCTCATGGGTGCCTAGAGAAAGCCAGGTGGGAACTGGGTCTCATCATTCTTGAGTCCTTGACCTTTCTGCTCTGGGTGTCCCTTCTTCACAGTGTGCTGGAACCTCAGCTCCAGCCTAAGCTCCATTTTAGCCTCACAGCCATGAAACCAGAACTCCTGGCCTCCGCCCACACTGACTGATGAGGGGAAAGAAAGGGGAACAGAGGAGCACGTGAACAGGGAATCCCAAAGGGCCAAGCGTTGAGCCCCAACCCCAAATCTCTCCTGCTTAACCCCAGCCGCCACCAGCAGAGGAAAGCCATAGTGAGGTCACTGCATTCCTGGTGGATAAAGAGCATCTTTGTCCACTCCCGCCAGGCCTCCGGCTCCAGGCTGACTCAGGCTGGCGGGCTCCATCTGAACATTCTCACCCTGTTGAAAAATGTGTGTTCTCGGAATCACAGGACACACACAGCCATGGAGAAAGTAAGTACATACAAACTCACAGAGGGAATGCGTGTGTGCATTCCCTTACTGCTAGGAGCAAACCCTGAAGAATAAACATAGCTGACATATAGCCCAGCAGCATCTCCCAAAGAAGACATCAAAAGTGCTTGAATTTACCAGTCTCAGGGTTTCAGGGCTTGATAATTTCTAATTGCCTTCTCTGAAAAATGGGAATAACAATGTCTACCTTGAATGGTTGTTGTGAGAATTAGAGAAAAATAAAAAACCCCTAACCTAGTGTCTGCATCAATAAAATACTGTTTTTTCAATATTAACCCCTTGCTGAGGCACCTTTCCAATTCACAATCTTCTCTGTTTTCCCTGATCATTTTCTTCCTACTTAGAGACACAGGCATGCGGGTCAAAACACCGCCAACCAGCATGATGGGAAAAAGGATGCTGTCAGGAAGCATATGACCTAACATGGGCCAGGGGGAGGCTCTTCTCTACAAAGTTAGACATGGAGCCAAAAGGGAAACCAAGCTTTCCAGGTGCAAAAGACTGTTACAAGCAAAGCCAAAGGTTCTGGGTACTATGTCGGGCAGTGTTTACAGGAGAGCAGAGGAAGCAGGTCTGCAGGTCCCAGGGGAGATAGAGGGAGACAGAGATGGAAGAAAGGGGAAGCTAGTGGTACCCAGCCCCTTCCTCGCATTCAGCAACATCCTCTCTCTGGCTGCCACAGCATGACCCTGTAGCCCAATGTTTCCCTCATTTGACTTAAGTCAACTTGAGTTGGCTTCTGTTATTAGTTCTCACTAGAAAAACGACAGTGATGATGACCACAGTGATTACTGCATGTGCAGAAAGAGAGGTTTTATCTTTGATTTCAGTTTCCCCCCAAATGTAACTTTTCTTCCTCTTAAAAAGACAGTGATCACACAACCCCAGGGCCATAAGTAAACCTTCACCCGCGCCACTGCCCTTAGGTGCGAAGGAGAAGATTGACTGGAGCTGGGACAAGCCCAGCTGTCTGTCTGGTTCTCTTCTCCCCACCTGAATCCAGCTTACTAAAACTGGATGGGTCCTTTGGAACCTTGCCATTTACCTTGGGCAAATAACTTAAACTTCCTGAGGTTCAGAAACATCTAAATAATACAACTGTTGTAAATAACTGTGTATAGAGAACCCGACACAAAGCTGAGCACTCAATCAGTGGCACCTATTACTATTAAGCTTCCCCCGTTATAATCAACATCCATAGAACTTCTCAGCACACATTTCCAGGTTCCTTTAATACTTAACCACTCTCAGATATAAGAGAAAGGGCTCGTTCTTTGCCCTTGGCTGGTATACCGCACTCTTGGATTAAGAGGGCTAGAAGAGGCCCTACAGCCCTCGCAGGCCTCTACTTGGCTCTGCTTGAACCACCCTTGCTGGCATTCTCCTTTCTCTGTCTTTAGGCAGCTACGTTAACTGGGAGTCAGCCTCTTACTAGGTACTCTAAGAAGGCAGGCAAAGCATGGAAGTAGAGCACATGGTCCCTTCCTACCCTCCAGAAGCTTATAATAACTGATATTTTAATAAAGCAACATCGGCGCCAGCTAATGCAGCCCAAATGAGGTGTCTGCACGAGTGAAGGTGCCGAGGAGAGGAGTGAGCAGATTAGCAAGCTCTCAACCAGCCGGAAAGGCAGGAAAGAGCTTGAAATGGTGATAAGGCAATTGCAAAGGAAGGAATAAGCATTCAGAACCTGTAATAATCGTCACACGTCCATCAGTTACCCGAGAGAGGATCCACTTTAGCAGTGAGAAGTTTGGGATGAGAGCATGTGTGTGTAGGGCTGATGAGACAGGTTCTCAAGTCACCTAAGAGGTAAAATCACACGGACGAATGAATGAGTGGTTTTTGAAATTGGTTGCTTATTGGAACCACCTGGGAGCTTTAAAAATGCTGAAGGATGCCTGGACCACCTCCCAGGGAATCTGATTCATACTGGTCTGGGGTGCTGCCTGGGAACTGGGATTTTTAACCTCCCCACCACCAGCCCCCCAGCCGATTCCACAGCACAGCCAGGGTGGAGAATCACTGCCCTACAGACTGAAGATAAGTAACAGTTCTGGCAGACTCTGTGGGTTTCTCTGTTGATGAGAATAAGCTGAGTGTGAAAAGTTGGGAGATCTGGGACCCAGGGTGAAGGAGGTCTGTCTTCCCTCCTCCCTGGAGTCTGATCTCACTCCTGTTGTGATATATGCTCAGGCACCCTTCCATCGCCTTCTCTGTTACCTCGCCTCACAGACCCCCCTGGCCGATGCTCACCCAGTCAGTGCCCGAAGGAAAACTTCCACTGCCTGTGGCCTGATAGGCCCTTCGTTGTAGGAGAAGGGAGGTCACGGCCAGCTGAGTGGGCGGTACAGGCCTCTGCTGGCTCTTAGCACAAAGAGAGTGTTGCTAACTGCACATTTCCAAAGTTCTGAATGCAATCTTTCCTCATTGAAATGGTTCCCACTGGCTAATATCTTGGCATGCGGTGGAGGGTCGAGGGTGGACAAGGAAAAGCAAGAACAAGAGTCATTTCCTTGTTGCAAGCCCCAGGGAGCTCTGGACATTTCTCTGACTATAACTCATTTCAAACTTTAATGAGAAAATCCAAAGAGCTACGATCGTTGCTTTTTGAGTCTGCATCTAGACCTTGGTTAAGCTGTAATAAGGACTGGCTGTGTGTGAGGCACACCATGCTACATGTGAGCTAATACGGGGCAAGTAGAGAGAGCTCTCTGTTCCTGGGAGAGACACAGTGTGACTGGTGGCCAGCTGGCACCTCATTATTTCTCCTGCTGACCACCCCCTGCATCTGCACACCCACACCTTACCACAGTGCTCCTGCAGCCACTTTGTACAGTGTGGGCTTGCCGCGTTCCCTCGGAGAGAGTTGTTTGGATAAAGGTTAAGTCAATCAGAAGTGTCCCCAAGGAGTTTATAAGGTGCGCTCTCTCTCTCTCCATATGGCTGGGCGGGTAACCCACGAGCTACAGGTGGCCGTGTTTCCTGCTAGAGGACCAAGAGGCAGAGAAGATGAAGCTCACAGCGTAACCAAGGTCACGTCTCCCACCTGGCACCAACACCCAACCAAGACCAGACCCACCCCTGCCCTTAGGTTCTGCAAGACATTTGCACAACTTCCTTATGATAATAAATTATCCTTTAAAGCATTAAGCCGTCTTGAGTTTATTTTCGTTATTTAGAGCTAATAATAATAGAAGCTTTTACTTATATTGTATTTGCTTTATGTTAAATACTGTTCTGGGACTTCCCTGATAGCTCAGTTGATAAAGAATCCACCTGCAACACAGGAGACCCTGGTTCAACTCCTGAGTCGGGAAGATCCATTGGAGAAGGGATAGGCTACCCACTCCAGTATTCTTGGGCTTCCCTTGTGGCTCAGCTGGTAAAGAATCCAATGCAATGCAGGAGACCTGGGTTTGATCCCTGGGTTGGTAAGATCCCCTGGAGAAGGGAAAGGCTACCCACTCCAGTATTCTAGCCTGGAGAATTCTGTGGACTGTATAGTCCATGGGGTCACAAAGAGTTGGACACGACTGAGCAACTTTCAAATACTGTTCTGATCTATGTATTAATATATTAACTCATTTAATTTTTAGACATCTTTCTAAGTTAGGTCCTATAATGAGCTCCAGTTTATGGATGAGGAAAGTGAGACACAAAGAGAGTAACTGAGTTAATTGTCTTCGCAGACCAAACAGTGTAAAATAATACAGTCCTTGTGGATTCATAGCCAGATTCTACCTACAGCAATTCTTATGCAAATTTCATCAAGGGACAATACACTCAGGACACAGTTTATATCAATGTGAGGCATAGGGGACGGTGTCTAAATAGCTGCAGTTATTTTTGTAAATAAAATGGTGAGATATATTTAGCACGTGATAAGGAAAGGCGCTGAGAAACAGAGATAGAAAGAAACTGTCTCTACATGATTAGAGAACTTTATAAAATACCAAACCTTTGCAAGATGAAAATAATTATAAAAAATATAAACAGAAAAAAAAAAAGAAAGTCTTCCAGGTCCTCAATGTCCATCCTAATTCTAGCTCACAAAAGGCAGATCAGTTTCTCAGGCACTTCCCCTGGTTTCTCTTCTCCCCGTTTTCAGCCTTCCTCCGTGTAGTAAGTGCCTGATTTTGGATAAAATAGTATAGTGTCAGCTTCTCAGTCATGTCCGACTCTTTGCAACCCCATAGACTGTAGGCCGCTAGGCTCCTCTCTCCGTGGGATTTCTCAGGCAAGAATACTGGAGTGGGTTGCCATACCCTCCTCTAGGGGATCTTCCCAACTCAGGGATCAAACCCTGGTCTCCTGCATTGTCAGTGGTTTCTTTACCATCTGAGCCACCAGGGAAGAAGCTGCTCAAATAGTCACAGTTTAGAAAGGGCATCAGCAGTCAGAGTGGAACAAGGGAGCTTTCTGTAGAGACAAACCAGAAAGCAAAGCCATTCCATATGGATATGACCACTGGACAAATGAGCGGAGCTGGCCTTGAACCTGGCAGGGACCAGAGCAGTGAAGAGCCTGGCCTGCTGGTCACCAGGGCTGTGAGCAGGTCTGGAGAGTCCCGTGGAGAAAATCAGGGATGATGGAGCCCAGAGGCTAGAAGCCGGGAGATGCTCCATGACTGTGGCACATGGGGGACATCCTCCTCGTTGGAAGAGCTGGAGGACGCAGGCAGCCCCATAGGAGGCTCTGGCAGCCTCTCAAGTAGGAGGTCAAGAGGGTCTGGGGTGGGGGCTTCAGGAACAGAGAAGACCATATGATCCCTGTTTGGGTTCCATTTCCAGACCTGTTTCAGTTTGCCTTGGAGCCTCAAAGACCACAGTCTTGTTTCTCCTTTCTGCCTGAAGGGCCTATAGTTCAGGATAGGAAAACACCTAGTCTATTGGTCAATTAGCTGGTCCTGCAGCTGCAGCCCACTGTGAGCCCAGGACCAGACTGAGTCCCCAGAGAGTTACAAAGGTGAGACGGGGCGGGCCCCGCCCCAGCAAGAGAGCCCACAGTGGGTTCTGAACTACACCTGATCAACAGCTCCATCCCCAGCCCACTTCCAGAAAAATAAATCCTTATCTCTGAGAAAACCAGAAAGGGACAAAAATTCCATGATGCTTCAAAACTCTTTTCTGTGGTGTTTGCATAATGTGAACCTTCGCGTGCTCGAGAGGCAAGAGATGGGGAGGGGAGAAGAGATCCATGACTGCACCCAAGGCATTAAAGTAAAAAATGGATTTCAATAAAACATGATATAAAAACAAGAAATAACTGTAAACGGAATTGAAAGCAAATGATATAAAACTCCAGCACAAGGCTGCTCATTGCAATTCTGGAAACTTTACCTCTCACAGGTGCACAGCCGTCAGTAATCAGGGTTTTATTCTCGCTACCTCTGTGAATTTATCATATGGGGTGACGTCCGGCAGCCTTTGGGTTTCAGATCACACAGCTTCTGCTGCCTTTCCAAACCTCAGGGGACCAGGGCTAGACAAGTAGCCCATTCTCCCCAGGGAACTCAAAGGGGAGTCAGGGCCAGCAACGAGGGGAGGACCCTCCCTGACTCTCGTGTTTCCAGCCTCCCGTCCCATCAATAAAGAACCAAAGCTCCCCTCGGGTCTCTTCTCCAAGTGGCCTCTCTTCCCATCAGAAACAGAAGCCATGGCCCCAGCCCAGAGAAGGTTCCTGTATAGAACTCAGCCAAGGAGATGTCCCAGGAGACATCAGCTCCACAGTCTTTGGGTTGTGATGAAGTCGGAGCAGGGGAAGGACAGGCTGGGGCCATAGTCCCAAATGACAGAATGCAGCCTGGGTCCTCTCCAACCAGGAGTTTTGCAGGGGCAAAGTGGGGAAGGAATGCAAGAGCGAGAGACTTGAGACTTGGCCTAATGTTCAGCTCCATATAGTTCCCTAACATAATCCTCAAATCCTGGTTGGACATCTTCTTCATCTTCTGGAACAGTCTGCCCTGGCCTCTCCCAGAAATCAGCCAGTGGGTCATGCCAAGCCCAGCAGCTGTCTCACTTCTGGCATTGGTGCTGAAGGAGGCTGGAGTCAGAAGATTCTGTAAAAATCCCTTTCCAGCTCCAGAGTCTCTGACTGCACAATGGAACTGTTCATGTTAAATGCTGCATTCTGAAGTTGGTAGTAGTAGAAAGATTTCTATCTGAGGGCTGTCCTTCCTATGTCATCTTCTTTAATTCTCATCTTAAACCTCAGAAGTGGGCATCGTCATCCCCATTTTACAAGTGAGGAAACAGGCTCTGGGCCTTTAGGGGAAATTGCACGGTGAAGCGAGGCAGAGGTTGGAAGCATGGACTAAGCCCATGAACCTGAATCCTATCTCTGCTTCTTCAAGCAGCAGAAATGTGAGCAAGTGACTTAACCCCTGTAAGCAATAATGAAATGGTACCTTAGGACAAGTACCTGTTACATGAGGGGAACTGCTAACGGTAGTTGCTGGTGATGGTGGTTAATCTTTTCTATTTTTAACTGGAGGATAATTGCTTTACAGCACTGTATTTGTTCCTGTCATGAATCAGCCATAGGTATATATATATATATATATATATATATATGGTTATTCTTATAACACGTGTCCAGGGTCAATAGCTACTGAGAGGGGCTGGAGTGGAACTTGAGACCAGTCCCTGCCCCTCCAAGGTCTGTGCCGTTTCCACTAACTCACACGCTCTGTGTGCAGCCAGAAAGCTATAAAAATAACCAGTTACTGATCATTCTGTGCTAGGTATCAGGCTGGGCACTTTATATAAATGATTCCATTCAACCTTCACAACAGCGATGAGGAACATCCATTCTACAGACATGGAGATGGAGGGAGAGCCTCCACACCACCCATCTTCAGTTGGTAAGTGATGAAGCAGAATCTGGCCTCTGAGACCTCTGCACATACTGGCTTCCAGGTACAATATTTTTCACTCTGCATGCAACACTCTGCTACACTCTGGAAATACTCCGAAGTTAAGCCACCTAGGATCTCATCGTGCACTGGCTGTTCCCGAGGGGGACAGAAGCCAGCCTGCAGGTAGAGACGCTCATGACTTTGCCAGATTCCGCAGTTCTGCAGAATGTCATTCAATTCAGAAGACAGCTCGCTCCTGGGAGTTCTCCCAGCCCACTCAGCCCCTCCAGACAGGGGCGCTGGAAACGGGTCTGCCTTTTGAAGCCTGGGCATGGGTGATGGGTGCTTGACCAAGGTGACGGCTTTCCCCATCTGCATCCTCCAGCCTTGCCCATCTGTGAATGCAAAGAGCCGCTCATGAGTCTTACCGTGGGTGATGCCTCAGCTGGCAGCGCAGAGGTAAGTGCTGGGCAAGAGCAGGAGGAGGAGGGACATGGGACCCGCCACTCAGGGCGAGGCTGTATCAGAATCCTATGATTCCCACATGAATGACTTTCAGCTGTATAAGGTTTGGTATTATCAATGCAGACCCAACCGCTCAGTTATTCCAGGCAGGAAACTGGCTTCTCCCGCCAAGAAACATGGAGGCACCCGCCATCAGTGATGCTTCGCTGAGGATGGAACCCTGACCTTTCTGCCGACTGAGCGAAGATGCTGCCACCAGGAGCCTGGCCCAGGAGGCTGAGAAGACCTCCTGGGACAGTGGAGGTTCGGCTCCTGCCAGTGCCGCCGAGGTGCTGGGCTTCTCAGGGCCTGCAGGGCTCGGAAATGAGAAATGCCGCCCATGTCAAAAGAAGTGCTTTTGAAGTCTCAGCTTTCATCTCCCGGTGCTCCTCCAACCAGAAGTGACAGGGAGGGATAAAATGCAATTTATTCACCAGCCCAGGAGGCTCATTTCCAAATACAATAGCTGTGCCAGGCAGCATGCCTTCCCTAGAAGAGACGAAAGGGAAGAAAGAAAAACTCAAGAAGAAAGAAAAGCGTCTGAACGGAGAATCAGGCCATTAGGAGAGAGCTTTGCAAGGTGACCCGCTGGGCCACAGAGGCAGCCAGGGCTCTATTTGGCACCTGAGACACCTCTGCCCTGGCCTGTCTGGAATAAGAAAATGGTGTCCTTGGGGAGGATGGCTCTGCTCTGACGTTAAAAATAAGGTCACTGTTTAGCAATAAGGCCAAGGCACTGGGTCTCAAAGGAATCAGGTCTCAACCCACCTCGCTCCCCCCACCCCCACCCCCATCCCTGGCGCCAGGGAGGTCCTCACCCTACCTGAGGCAGAGGTGGAGTTGGGGCTATAGGGATGTTGCATTTTCAGGCTGATTCCCATGAGTCAGGGAGATTGTTTGGAATCACTCGCAAGTCTGTGAGCACTCATGTCCCCTCTCTGAGCTTCTGCCTGCTCCTGTGCAAAAAAGGAGAAAAAACTACCTACTTCATCCTGCTGGTTTAGGATGAAAGGAAATAACACGTGTAGAAAATACCAAAATGGTACCTGATATTCAAAAAGCATCCGAGGCTTTTTTTAACTGTTCCCTCTTCTTGGAACGCCTGATCCCATCTCCATCTCCTTTCCATACTCTGGGCAAACTTAGGATGTATCCTCCCAATCTTCATTTTAGCTTCTATGTGCAGCCTTCCCTGTTTCTCTCAGACACTCAGGAAGGACTTCATCCCTGCCATCATGTCTGTTAGAGCATCCGTCACACTGGATAGGGGCACACCAACTACATTCGTATTTTGGCCAGATACCAAATTTAAAATCTATAATGGGCCAGAGCCTGAATATCACCATCATAAAACAAACTTCCAGAATTCAGAAATAAATCTGAAATAATACCCAAGTAATTATTATTACAGTTGTATTCATAAAACTTTTCAACTTCAGCAGTTTGACATTGTAGTTCAAAAACAAGTCTGCTGCAGACACTGGATTCTGATGGATACTCATTTTCAACTGAGATCGGCAGGATACCAGGATATTTAGAGTGTGCTTTGGTTATTTCCAGTAGAGGGTTTTCCCATTTCAAATGCATATTTTATTATGTCTTGACATAAGATGGTTTATCATGGATATTATTGCAAATGATTTTAGAGGTTTTTCTCTTCACAGAATCCTGATTTTGACATATTATTTTTAATTCAAACTCTTAAAATGTGAAGACCTTGCAAATAGGAGGGATTCATGGTCTAAATGGAATTTACATGAAACACTAAAGACAAATTTTAAAGGTTATTTTGTTTAGTGCTATGAATGCTAACATACAAAACAATCCTATAAAAGATAAGAATTATGATATAATCTAATCTCTCCATTCAGCTTGTGTTGTTATTTAAATTTTTACAAATATTTCTTTGTTCAGAAAGTACATAAAGCTCTGTATCTAATACACTTTCAATTTCCTTTTTATTTAACTCTTTGAAGGTGCCAAATAATGTTTTTGCACAAAGAATTTGACAGCTTTCATGAGTTATTGCACCATTTTAACTTCTCAATAATAAACATGTTTATTCTTAAACCAATTGATAGAATTTCAACAAAAAAAGTAAGAGTTTTTTTTAATATATTTGACTATTACCATCCCCACATTTCAAAGGAAATATGTAAACAGAAGCTAAACTTAATAGAATATTCTATAACACCAATATGGCTGACTTTATATGTTAGTTACCTATGTGGTCAGAGTAGTTATAAAAAATCTAAGGATGTCAAAAGTGAGGCTGAACTGGGTGTTGAACTTCCAGCCTTCCAGAGCTCAGTGTCCATGTGTGGCACACCTGGAGCAGCATTGCAGGGGGCCCTGGCATCCTTTCTGAGCAGAGGCTTCCCAGGGACTCAGGGCTCCTCTGTTCAATTCATGTCCTCTGTCTTGGACCAGAGCTCCACCCCGCTTTACTCAGACAACCATTGGCCACTCCCCCAGGCTGCAGGGATGGTTGTGACATCTTTCACAATGGCCACGGTGGGCTCTTCTCTGGTAATCCAGTGGCTATGACTCCACGCTCCCAGTGGAGGGGGCCCAGGTTTCAATCCCTTGTCAGAGAACTAGATCTCACATTTCCCAGTTAAGAGTTCACATACTGCAACTATATACACTCGTACAAATGTACATGTATCCTGCACGCTGCTACTAAAGAACCCGCAGGCCTCACGAAGACCAAAGATTCCACCCGCCGCAGCTAACACCTGGTGCAGCCAAATAAGTGAATAGTGAAAAATCCTGGCCCAGGTCGTCTACACTCCCTAATTGCCTGCTTCCCTTTAGTCTCTCTTTCCTCATCCATTTGCTGGCGGGTACACTGAATAACAGTTGGGCTCACACGTGCACATCCTGTGGTGATGTCCTTGTTTCTCTGTAGCAGAACCGCTATCCTTTCGGTACATCCTTGGTTAGCATTCAGCATCACAACTGTTTGCAGGCACACAAAATAAAAGGGCTGGAAGAAGAGCCAAACCGAGTGTAGAACGTGCATTGCCGATCAGCTGCCAAGGGCACTCTTGGTGCACCCATCAGCCAAAACACGCAGGGAGGTCTTTGGAGACAATTGCATTGATTGAGAGCCTATGAGAACTTTCAGAATGGAAAAATACATATTTTAACAACTGAATACTGGAGACATACACACGCATATATATTTCCAAGAGAGTCGGTGTTAGCAGACAATGCCAGCGTGGCACTTCTGTTGGCATGTGTCTTTGTCTCCACCAGACTGGAAACTCTTCGAATAAAAAAGCCAAGTCTTTCTATCTGTATATACCCAGCTTTCTTTTTTTTAATTAAAAAAATTTTCCAACTTTATTGAGATATAATTGACTAATAAAATTTGTATGTGTTTATGAGTACAAAATGATGTCTTGATATACATTTACATTGTGAAATGACTACAGCAATCAAGCTAATGAACATACCCATCACCTCACACAGATGTAACATTTTGTGTATGTGGTGAGAACACGTCTGATCTACTCTCAGCAAATTTCCAGTATGCGATAGAATATTATTGACTACTGTCACCATGCTGGATCTTAGACCATAAGAACCTACTCACCTTTATCACTGCAACTTGGTACCTTTTGACCAGCCTCTTCCTATTTCCCTCGTCCCCGAGCCCCAGGGCAACCACCATTCTACCCTGCTACTTTGTAAAATTTTTAAAAGTTCAACTTTTGAAAACTCCACACATAAGAGAGATGATGCAGTATTTGTCTTTCTGTGGCTGAATACCCAGTTTTTAAAGTAAAACCTGCTACATCCCAGGAGCTTAATAAACATGAGATGCTCACTAAATGGTGAACGAAGGACTGAAGGGAAAGTCGATCAGTCATGTCCGACTCTTTGCGACCGCATGAACTATACAGTCCATGGCATTCTCCAGGCCAGAATACTGGCGAGGGTAGCCTTTCCCTTCTCCAGGGGATCTTTCCAATCCCGGGACCTAACCCAGGTCTCCTGCACTGCAGGCAGATTCTTTACCAGCTGAGCTACCAGGGAAGCCCAAGAGCACTGGGTTTGGTAGCCTTCTCAGGGAGATCTTCCCGACCCAGGAACTGAACTAGGGTCTCCTGTATTGCAGGTGGATTCTTTACCAACTGACCTATCAGAGAAGCCCTATGAAGGAGTGAGAGAATTGTCAAAGGGAACCATGATGCCCCACCCCCAGGCCACCTCTGGGGATGAACAGTCCCTGAGGCACCTGCTCAGTCTGCCTTGTGGATCCAGCTGTCTGGTCAGCAGAGCAGAAGCCACAAAGACCTCGGGGCCCCTGGTGGCCAGACACAGGAGGAAAGGACAAGATGCTGATCCTCTTATACAACTCAGAGGAGAGGATCTGCACTTGGCAAGGGCCCCTCCATCTCTCCTGGCCAGCGGCTGAGCACTGAGTCCCCAGGAGCGTGCAGGTGGCAGGCAGCACTCTGGTATCCCTGCCAGGCGTTCGCTGTGAGTGGGCACAGAGGACCCACTCTCTCCCCTCCCCGCTCCACCCCTCCATCTCTCCCAGTTGGCAGATCTCCTGGACTGCTCTATATTTAACTCTCTAAGGCTCATTAACTACCCAGTCCCCAGCTTCACCACCAGACCCATTCAAAGGAGTTCTTTTCCAGCTACAGTTATTTTTCTTTTGAGTATTAATTTCCTTTAACACTTGCCCTATTAATCACTTTAACAATGAAATTAAGAAAATTATTTTAATGAGGTAATGGGTGATAAAGAGGGGACGATACACATTTATTACACAGCAGGCCAGAACGTCTTGATAAAAGTCAGCCTTGTCAATAATATATTAGGTGGGAATGTGCTTCAGGAGGGCCAGGCTGAAGACTGTTCTGTTTCACTGATTTAAATGCTCCTGTTTCTATAAGTGTGGCTGTGTCTTTGCTTTCAGGCCCCATGAAGTGGGATGCCAGTTGCTGAGATGAGGTTGCTATTTTCTTCCAGAATTCAGTAGCAAAAAAAAAAAAAAAAATTATTGATTTGGCTGTGATGGGCCTTCACTGCTGTGCTTGGGCTTTCTCTAGTTGCAGCGAGCAGGTGCTTCTCTTGTGATGTGTGAGCTTCTCAGTTTCAGCTCCCAGGCTCTAGAGTGTGGGCTCAGTAGTTGTGGTACAAGGGTTTAGTTGCTTCATGGCATATGGGATCTTCCCAGACCAGGGATCAAACCCATGTCTCTGCATTGGCAGGTGGAGTCTTTACCACTGGACCATCAAGAAAGCCCCCTGCCATCTTTGTCTTAGAGATGAAGCATCATCCTCTTCTACTTCTTTGGATTCCATCCTCTTTATACACAACCTCTGCCATCCCTCTGCACCTTCGCCCTCCCACACTTTGTGCCCTTTCCCTTCTCCCCTGATTGGCTCCTCCTGTCCTTCGCCCATTGAGCCACATGTTTTCATCTCATTCCCCACCTTGTGTTTTATCAACACCAGGATATCTCTTTCAGGTCTGGCATCTCCCACTTGTTCTTGTTTATTTTCATTCCCACCAACGAGAGTCATTGCGCTGATCTAATAGTGGGGTCACTGGCCATAGCAATGGGGGCATCTAGGACACGATGAATGGAACTGGCACAAAACCCAAGAATCCTGGCCTCCTGAAGGATGCTCCTCCTCAGTCCTGAGTAACTGACTGGGAGCATCTGTTGCTTCCTTACCTCACCCAGGCCTTCCATGGGCTGGAATTCAGGCAAAAATTCTTGCAAAAATGAGCGGCCCATTCCCTTAGCTTAAAACCAGAAGGGGAGTCAACCATTCTACTCAAAGACATAAACCAAAAGAACTGAAAACAGGAATCCAAACAGATACTCATTCAGCCATGTTCATAGCAGCATTATTCACAATAGTCAAGGTGTAGAAACAGGTCAACACCGACAAACAAAATATGGTCTGTACATACAATGGAGTATTATTCAGCCATAAAGAGCAATGAGATTCTGATACATGCTATGACATAAATGAACTAGAAGATATGCTCCGTGAAATGATCAAGGCAAAAAAGACAAATAGTGTAGGATTCCACTTATATGAGGTAAAGAGAACAGGCAAACTCATAGAGAAAGAAAACAGAATAGATATCACCAGGGCTGGAAGGAGAGGGAACATGGAGTTCTGCCTCAATGGGCACAGAGTTTCTATTTGGGATGATGAAAAAGTTCTGGAAATGGATTGTGGTAGCAATTGCACAACATTATGAATGTATTTAATGCCACTGAATTGTACACTTAAAAGTTGTTAGAAGTAAAATTTTACATAATTGTTTAGTTTTCTACAATAGAAAAAGTGGGGAAAAAAAGCAGAAGGGGGAAGGAAATTAAAACTTTTCTTTCTAAGTGTTTCCTAGATACTTTAACTTTTTTGTTATGGAACATATACCACACAATCAGAAACGAATACCAAACAGGTACATGCATCTTGATGCTTTATGGCAAAGCAAACTTGACTGTCAACACTCCCCAGGTCAAGAAGCAGAACATGATCCTCCCCTTAGCAGCTTTACATTTTGTAGTTTTGGTTTGCCTATTGCTTAAACTTTTGATAAATAAAATCGTATGTGCTTTTGCATTGTAGTTTCTTACACTCAACACATATTTGCAGTTCATCCATGCATTAGTGTGAAGCTCCTGTTTATTTTTATTGCTCTATAATATTTCATGATAAGAATACAATTTATACCTATGGTACTATTGGTGTAATTTATATCTACAGTACTATGTGGTTTGACTTCCAATTCTGGGCTACTGTGCTCTGAATACTCTTGTGCATGAGTTATCATACATGAAAGAGAGTTTACAACCAGGTGGGAGTTGCTAGGGCTTAGGCTATTCAAATTTAGGAGTCAGTGACAAACTATTTCCCAAAGAACAGGGACCTGGGGTAAAGGATGGGGAAAAGGAATAAAAACACCCAGAACAGGAATGAAATACTAAGGGAAATACTCTCAGTGCTCACCAAACGCACAGAGAGTGTCTTACCTTTTCCATGCACCTCTCCTCAGGGAGTGTCTTTCCTTTTCCATGCACCCCTCCCCAGCTTTCTGTGACTTCTGCTTCAAGGCTCCACCCCTGACTCTCCAGGAAACCCACTTGGTGGCTACATGGCCGAAGGTGCAGATATCCAAGAGGCAGTGCCTTGCAGGTTAGTTCTCTCCACTGTCCCCTGTTCTTTGCTGACCCTTAGCCATTGACTGGTGGGTGTATACTCAGCCCTCCTGTCCCTGATCCTGACAAACTCTGAGACATCATTTACATCCCAGAGATTCCCTGCAGGATCGTGGATGACAGTGTCCATGAACTCTGCCTGATATTGTACACTTGTTAGCTTTTCTGTCTTCCCTCCCTCCCTTCCAGTTCCCCCCTGGAAGCCTTTCCTTTATAAATCATTTACAAAGAATCCTTATTCCAGGATCTGCTTCTGAAGAACTCAATCTAACGAAGGTACCTAGACCTTTGGTACCTCAAAGGTACAAAACTCAAGCATATGGTCTTAGACCAGACTTTCCCTTCTATCCTGGATTCCTGCCCTCCTTAATAAAGAAGTCAAATTACAGATTCCAAAGATCCAAAATTTCATTTTTGTATAAAATTATGATTATGTTGGTGCTACTCTAACCCAAACATAACCACTGAGAAACAATAAGTCCAACCAAGATTCCAGATTCATATAAAGACCTCTCAAGCCTCCTCCCCTCAGTCCCTGCAGACTGAGGGAGGTCCCCAGACCCTGTGTGTGTGTGTGTGTGTGTGTGTGTGTGTGTGTGTTCACCTACCTATTGGTTGGGAGGATGGGGACTCTTAAGCAAATCAATATTGTAAGAAAAAAATGAAAGCAGAGTCACAAAAACAGACTCAGGGAAGCTGATGCGAAAAGAACCAGTTTAGTATGCGGACGTGCATGGTAGCTGTTATGCCACAGCCAGCCTGGATGCTGACAGGGGCTGTTGTGAGACCAGGGGCAAGTTCCTGGATCTTGCACCCTCACCTGAATGCTATTTGCATGACAACCGAGTGGAGAAGGAGCTTCCACAGCAGATGATCTCTCATCTCCACAACAGCCCTTCAAGACAGAGTCTCTGTGCCTTTCAGACTCACGAGAAGATTAAGGATCAGAAAGGTTATGAGACTTGCCCAAGGTCATAAAGCCAGTAAAGTGGAAGAGCTGAGTCCAAAACCTGAGTCTCATGACTCTAGACCTCAAAGAAAAAAGGGAGGAGGTAAGAAGGCTGACTCAATCCAGCAAAAAGCTAACATTATTAAAAGGTAATTTGCCACCTCATTTAGGCTTTAGGAGACAGGCATCATTTTTAAAACTGCTTTACATATAAAGAAAGTGGGGTGTAGAGAGTCTTAGTTCCTTGATTAAAAGGGGCCAGTAGAGGAGGTGAAATCCAAACCTAGCTCCATGAGCATGCCGCACTGTGAACCAGAGGCTCAGTTCAGATGAATTGATGAGAGTTTGGGGGGCTCAGAACAGACAGGACTCTAGTGAGATAAGGGTTTGGGGCAAAATCAAATGGAGACTGCGGAGGACATTTCCATGGCTTTGTGGAGAGCAGTCTCAACCCAAAGCCTAAGATGTTTACGTAGGATTCAGAAAATACCTCTCCCTACCACACACACACACACGTATACACATAGAGTCCTGGGACACTGAAAGAGAAAAATACACCTCTGATTGAGCAGGAAACATTCAGGGAGAATGAAGAGTGAATGGGTAAGACTGGGTAGGGACCTCAAAGGTCTAGAAGAGCCTGCTGGTTAGAAAGAGGGTGAAACAAGTCACAGAATACACTCTAAATAGAGTCAGCTTAGCTGAAGATGATGCAACCCGGTACCCACAATCACATAATTCGCATTCACATTATACCATAAACACTACTGAAATAGATGTGCCCTTGCATGGCTGCATGTGGTTGGATACCAGACAGATCTAGAGCCCCTGCAGAGACGTGCAGGACTCCAAGCCATGCATCTCAGGCATGGCTGGGAAAAGACCTTGTTTCCCTCAGGCGAGGGAGGCAGGAGACCTGTGAAAGTAGGACACGAAGCCAGCCTCACAAATCCTTTAACCCCATGCTCCAATTCCTTGTTTGTTACTCAACAAATACTGAGTATTTACTCTATGCCAGACATTCTGTTAGCTCTGGGAGTATAGCAGTCACTGAGTCAGCGATGGCTTCTGACTCCACAGACCTCAGTCTGGCAGGGGAGATGGAGAGGTGAGCCAGCAGTTACTGGAGCATGTGAGTGGCCAGGGTACTGGGGTGGGGATGCCTAGAAACGCAGGCTGGGAATCAGGGAAGAGGTACTGAAGTGGGATGGGAGGCAGTATGTAAATTGGTATCTGAAGGATGAGGAGGAGGAGGCTGGTGAATTGGGGGTAGAGAGTGTTTATTCTGGGGAACGGAGAGTGTGCTGGAGAGGGGGAACAAAATACACAAACGCTTGGAGGTAAGAACCCTCAGGAGGCACTGGAAGAACTAGGGGTGTTTGGGTGTGAGGGAGACACAGGGCATGAAGGGAGAGATGAGATGTGGGGCTGGGGAGCTGGGAAAAGCGAGACTATAGGGAGCTGCCCACGTCAGTTTAAAGAGACCGTAGTCAGGGATGGGCGTGTACACACTGCTGTATTTAAAACAGATAACTAACAAGAACCTACTGGATAGCACAGAGAACTCTGCTCAATTCAGGGTTCAGCCTGAATGGGAGGTGAGTTTGAGGGAGAATCTGTTCAGTTCAGTTCAGTTCAGTTGCTCAGTCGTATCCAACTCTTTGCGACCCCATGAATCACAGCACGCCNATGTATTGCTGAAGCCTGGCTTGGAGAATTTTGAGCATTACTTTACTAGCATGTGAGATGAGTGCAATTGTGCAGTGGTTTGAGCATTCCTTGGCATTGCCTTTCTTTGGGATTGGAATGAAAACTGACCTTCTCCAGTCCTGTGGCCACTGCTGAGTTTTCCAAAATTTGGAAAATTTGGGGGAGAATAGATACATGTATATGTATGTCTGAGTCCCTTCACTGTTCACCCGAAACTCACATTTTTAAACTGCTATATACCAATACAAAAAAAAAAAAGTGTAAAAAAGAAAAAAAAATACTAAAATACAAAAAAGAGACTATTACAGGCTGAATTTTATCCCCTCCACCCACCAAATTCATATGTTGAAGTCCTGACTCCTAGTCCTCAGAGTGTGATTGCATTTGCAGACAGGGTCTTAAAGATGATTAAGGTCAAGTGGGGTCATATGGGTGGGCCCTAATCCAATCTGACTCGGGTCTTGACTCATGTCCTTACAAGAAAAGGACATCTGAGCACACAAAGAAGTACCAGGTATACGCTTGCACAGAAAGGATCATGTGAGGTCACAGCAAGAAGGCCTGCAAACCAAGGAAAGAGACCGCAAAAGAAGCTGTGCCGATACCGTGATGCTGTACTTCTATGTCGGCTACTATATTGAGTCTTCCAGTCTGTGAGTGTGGAATGCGTCTTCATTTATTTAGATCTTCCTTGTTTTATTTTGTCAGCATTTTACATTTTTCAGCATACAAGTGCTATATGCGTTTTGTTCAATTTGTACTCAAACATTTCATTTTCTGAGCAGCTATAAATAGGATTGTATTTTTTAAATTTTAGTGTCCACATAAGTCTTTACTAATATTTAGAATAAAATTATGCTTTGTATATTTTCTTATATACTGGGACCCTGTAGAACACAGTTAGTAGTTCTGGGAGGTTTTTGTAGAGTCCTTGGGATTTTCTGTATAAACAGTCACGTTATCTGCAAATAGGGGGTTTTATTTTTTCCTTTCCGATGTGTATGTCTTTTATTTTTACTTACACCTGGACATTTAGGGCGTGTGAAGAGACTTTGGGTCTTACTTAAACCTTGTTTTAGTGGACTGCCTCTGACACAGTTTTGATAGGGGAAGGACTGGTGCTGCCCACTGCCAGATGTGGCGTATCCTTACACCCTATGGGTAAAATCCTCATTTCTGTGGGGGAAGGATCAGAGCTCAGGCTCCCAGGAGGCCCCCACGACACCACTGGGCTGGGGGGGCCTCATGACCTCTGAGTGGTCTCTCCAGTGGACCTCCTCTGACATTACCCACTTGGCGGGGAGATACCCCTTATTACAGTCAGGTGGGGACGCAAATATAGCTCCCAAGTGCTCCCCACTGACGCTAAAACAAGGTACGATGGGATGGGGGCGTAAAATGCCCTTCTCTCTACTGGACCTTCTCTGACACCATGCAGCAGAGGCATGAGAGCCCCCACCCAACGACAGCCAGGCGAGGGTGGAAGCCCAGGATCCCCAATCAGCCTTTGCTGGTGGGGGTGGGGGTAGGGCCGCGGTTTATCCCATGTCTGGCTGGAGTAAAGAGATTACTGTCTAAAGTTTTCTTTCTTGCTAGACTTTCCTTTTCCTGGTCCCTTGGCTGGAGAGAGCAAGTCTTTGGGGAGCTATCTTGTCAGTACTTATTGGTATTCCAGGCTCCCAGCTTCTTCACTTCCAAGTCTGGGATGTAATATAAAAGGCAAAGGAAAGGCCCAAAGAAACTTATCTCCCTCGCGTCTGTGTTATTCGTCACAGCCCAAGACCCTACCTGGTCTGCTTCTTCTCTCCATCTCTCAGAGCCCTCTCCTGTTTGTTTTATGTCTATTGTCCAGGGGTTTAGTTATACTTAATGGAAGGAATAGGGAAAATTATGTCTACTCCATTTTCCTGGAAGCCAAAGGCGACTTTCCTATAAGGCCACTAGTGCTTAGTTACAGAGTGTACCCTGCACAAACCCAACTCAGGCTTTTTCCTCCTTAGTGAGTCTCACAAGATTCCCCCCATGGGGCCACAGGTACGAGCTGAGGGAGGGACTCTGGTGCAACAGCAGTGGGGGCTGTGGGGGTCTGGGCTGATGTTTACGCAGATTGCTTGTGCCCACCTGGCCCTGCTTACCCTCAATCCTGGATTCTCCCCTTCCATCTTACTGTGGATAATTGTCGGGCTTGCCTGACCTGATCACAAACAAGCTGAAACACGGTCAGTTTCAGTCACATCATCCCTTGTCATCTCTCGCTCACGTATCCCACGTCTACAGACCTCACACCACACCAGGAGCCACTTTTCATAAGGCATATGCTCCAAAACCCCAGGGGCCTGAGTTACACTCACCATAAACTGCACATGGTATCTTCCTATCACTGATACCTCCCGCACAGAAGACTTCTGGGTACCAGCCACAGAGCCTTTGCCTGCCCTGGGCCTCTCTTGAAGCTGGCAGCTCTCCATGTCATCTGATTGATGGGGTAGAGCAGTGTCCCCAGGTTTAGAACGTGCTGCTTCTGGAACCCAGAGAGCCTCAACAGGTGTCTTACATCCATGACTGATAGGAGGTTGGAGATTCAGTCATTTGTCCTTGACTTGGACGGAGCTATCTAAGTACCACACCCCTAAAACTTTTATGGATTTGGATGGTCTTTCCGGGTTTATCTCCCAATCTCGGGGGCATGTGTGTTGTGCTGAGGCTTCCAAGGCTTCCTCAGGAAAGGCATGACCTTAGCCAGAGCAGCTCTGTGCGGCTGAGGCAGACCAGAAGGAGCAGACAGTGGAGGGCTCACTGCCACCCACACTCCCCAGCGACGGGCCACTAGTTCCACCCTAATGGGTATCCAGGTGCCCATCACGGCTATGCCTCTCACCCCTGTATATCTTATTTATCCTCAGGACAATAATCCCTCTCAGTGGGATGTCCCCCATTTAGCAGGTGAGGCAACAGAGGTTTTAGAAATCAAGTCAATAAGCAATAGAATCAGGCCAGTGTGAATGCAGAGCCCGGCACAGAAACCATCCACGACAGTCCGACTCCTCCTTCTGTCGCCTAAATGGCAGTTCATTACTACTACCATTTGCTAAATAACACAGCAAGCTTGACATGGGATGGGTCCTTGGAGCACTAAGCGATGATTTTGCTCTCAGGCCAAGTCCTGTGGGGTGAGGACAGATCCGAGGTCATAGGGGAGATGCCCGCCCAGGGCTGGGTGGGGGGCTCGCTGCACACGACAGAGCTCCCCTGGCACCTTCCCTGTGCTGGGACCGCTGGGTTTAAGCGTCCATGCTCGTCCCCTCTGGGTCCAGTCCACTCAGGCCTGCTTGGCTGATATCCTCAGAAGAATGAGCGAGAAGCTCCTCGCCTGGCAGAAGGGGTGGAGGGAGCCGACTGTCAACCCCAGAACCTACAAGGGGCCCTCGGCCTGGCACTGGGCGCTGCCATGGTCCTTTCTGAACGCGGGTCTCCTCCGGACTAGGGAGGGGCCGGCACGCGCTCATGATGCCTTTGCGCGCGCCAAGTGGCCATCCAGCGGCTGCAGACGCGCAAACAGCGCGCGCTTTCCTCCGCAGGAGCCCAGCCAGCTCTCTGCTCCCCGCCCCACCCCACACTCCCGCCTTCTCCTCTGCCTGGCCCCTTGCCCACGCTCGCCCACTCCTCCTCCGTCTGCGCCCCCCCGCGGGAATTCAGAGGCGCAGGCATCTTTCTTCCATGAAGGAATCGGCCCCCTCGGTCTGCCGCCTCCCTGGGTCGATAAGAGAGGGACGCTTGGCGGCCTCTGAGCTGAGCTGGGTCTCTGCAGCAGCCTTGCTCCTGTCAGGAGGCTCAGCCCGCCCAGACCTCCTCCCGTTTGGAGAGACTATGGGTGGGTGGGCCCGTCTGGCCGGAATCGTCTTGCTGTCTGGGCCCTCACCCCAGCGGCTTCAGCGGTGGCCTCCAGGCTGATTTCATTAGCAACAACCGCTTGCATTTATGGAGAGCTTACTGTCTGCCAGGTAGTAAGCAAATCATCTTATAAGCACCGCCTCACAGCATCTTCATAACAACCAGGAGACGTGGGTACCTCCCTAATCTCCATTTTACAGACATAGTCAAATAAATAGAATCAAATACTAAGTGCTCTGTTCTGAGCTATTTATATGTATTGGTATGTATGTGTTTGTATATGTATATATTTATTCAGTCAGTCCTCATAATAATCTGATGAGATAAGTACTTTTATACTTTCCATTTTGTGGATAAGGAAACTGGGACATGGAGATAAATAACCCACTCAAGGTAACTGAACAAGTACACACTGGAGGTCTGCTCTGGAGGTCACTCCTTTTATCACTAGGGGGTACTGCCTTGTGGTATCAGCAGCTGATATTCCCAGTAACTTGTCCAAGACTCCGCCTACTAGGGGCTCAGTATTGGAACTGAGCCCGATTAGCCTGACTCCAGAACCAGTGCACTTATCATGGTAAAGAACCTGCCTGCCAATGCAGGAGACATAAGAGGTGTGAGTTTGATCCCTGGGTCGGGAAGATCCCCTGGAGGAGGACATGGCAACCCATTCCAGAATTCTGGCCTGGAGAGTCGCATGGACAAAGGAGTCTGGCAGGCTACAGTCCATAGGGTCACAAAGGCTTCCCTGGTAGCTCAGCTGGTAAAGAATCTCCCTGCAATACAGAAGACACTGGTTCGATTCCTGGGTGGGGAAGATCCCCTGGAGAAAGGATAGACTACCAACTCCAGTATTCTTGGGCTTCCCTGGTGGCTTAATCAGTAAAGAATCTCCCTGCAATACGGGAGACCTGGGTTCAATCTCTGGGTTGGGAAGATCCCCTGGAGGAGGGCAGGGCAACCTACTCCAAGGTTCTTGCCTGAAGAATCCCCATGGACAGCGGAGCCTGGTGGGCTACAGTTCATGAGATCACAAAAAGTCAGAAACCACTGAGTGGCTAAGCACAGCACACAAAGTGACTTAGCATGCATGCATGTCTCATTTGGAAAAGAACTGCAGACTCACAGCCTAGAAATCAAGCCAAGTAGGAAGAAACTACCTATCTTAGGGGTGTAGGCCCTGCGCTGAGAACAGACTCAAGCAACCCTGGAAGCCGACTCAAGTTCACAAACCCAGGGCTGAAAGGAAATCCAGCTCCAGGCCAAAGAAATGGGAGTGAATATCTAAAATTCCTCTCACAGCCCCAAACCCACCAATTTGGGATACTGTGCAAAGTAAGGCTGAATTCTCTTCCAAGCCCTTAGAGGACTGGAGAGTGTACCTCTGCCGCTTCCCTCAGCCCTGTCTTCCTATCAAGACTGTTATCTGCACTCCCAGAAGACAGCACAGCTTTGAAGGCATGTCTGGTTCCATTCATGGGGACTGAGATAAAGACCGTCAGTCTCCCTGCCCAGAACGGCTGGATGGCACTGTCAGAAACTCTGGACTATAACTCTGATTACTAAAATAAATGATTAGGGAGCTTTCTCTCTCCTACTCTGAGCGCTCCATTAAGCAAATGAAATAGAAGCATTCAGATACACTCCCTTTTCCCTTTCCGTCTCGTGATTAACTGCATAATAAAAACAATATTACGTGAATATAAATTTCAGAGAAGCCCACCCAAGTGACAAGCCACACTAAAGACAATAATCAACAAAGGTCACAGAGTTTTAGGTGACCTTGGTGTCCTGTCTTGACCCTCCCCCAACCCCATTCTGGCCCTTCTGGGGCTCCTCGGCCACCCTTCTCCACATCCTATGCCACAGTTTCAGCCCCTGCTGGAGGCAGCAGGAAGAGCCAAGTTACATTCAAACACTGATTTCTTACTGGCTGCCAAGCCAGGAGATGGGGCCATGCTGCAGGAAGTTTCAGTGAGGCTCTGCCTGAGACAGCCTTTGTCTAGAAATCACCTTGTGATCTGATGGAGACAGTCATAGCCCGTTGTCCAGGGCGCTCGTGTATCTGACACTTTCTGGTCCACTCCTAGTCTTCTAAATCCTCCTGCCAGGCTCCTCTATCCATGGAATTCTCCAGGCAAGACTACTGGGATAAGTAGCCATTCCCTTCTCCAAGGGATCTTCTTGACCCAGAGATCAAACCCAGGTCTCCCACATTGCAGGCAGATTCTTCACCATCTGACCTATCAGGTAAGCCCTCTAACTCCTTTGGGCCTGAGAGCTGCCAAGCCCTCAGTCCTCGCTGGCAGGGTTAACCTCTTGCCAGTTCTAGCCCTTGGGTTGGGCAAATTCCTTGACTCTAGCCTTGCCTTCCAGGGTCCTTGTTTCCTTCCTGCCCTCACCTGTGATCAGTCCCTTATGTCGACCTGGCTCTTTATATCCCCAGTCTACCTTGTAGGTAGAGAAGGCAATGGCAACCCACTCCAGTGTTCTTGCCTGGAGAATCCCAGGGACAGAAGAGCCTGGTGGGCTGCCATCAGTGGGGTCACACAGAGTCGGACATGACTGAAGCAACTTAGCAGCAGCAGTAGCAGCTACCTTGTAGGAGGTGAGGGTGACGAGAAGCAGTATGATCTCCCAGCTCCCCAGATCCTCGGATCAAATGCTTCCCACAATTGCTTCCCCTTTCTCTGCCCATAAACCTCACACCCATCCCAGAGAATTCGCCTCTTCTTCTTAGTTATTGGAGAAAAGCATGCACACAGAAACAGAACTACCCACACAGACTTACATACATAATCATATGGGCTTAAACATATACACACATATACAGATGACCCTTGAAAAACATGGATTTGAACTGCACAGGTCCACTTATAGGCAGATTAAAAAAAATACAGCGTGACATGATAGCTGCAGCAAATCTGTGTTTGTGGAACCGTGAATATGGAGGAACTGTGTGTACAGAGGCCCAACCATATGTTATACTCAAATTTGCAACCCTGCAGAAAGTCAGCACCCCTCACCCCCTCAGTGTTTAGGTTTGCATGCATATAGACTTACATACATGGGTATATATGTGAAATCACATATACCAACACAGCCACATGTGTACATAAACTCTCAGATTGACACCAAGTGCACACACACATACGCCTTTCACATATGTGTTGTTGTTCAGTCGCTAAGTTGTATCTGACTCTTGCAACCCCATGGACTGCAGCACACCAGGCTTCCCTGTCCTCCTATCTCCTGGAGCTTGCTCACACTCATGTCCATTGAGATGGTGATGCCATCCAACCATCTCATCCTCTGTTGCCCCCTTTTCCTCTTCCCCTCAATCTTTCCCAGTATCAGGATCTTTTCCAATGAGTCGGCGCTTCACATCATGTTAGTAATTTAAAAAAAGAACGAAGATATGCTGCCTATCTTATTTGTATTTGTAACCTCAGTGTTTGGCACAGTGTCTGGCACAGTGTCTGGAATAAGTGTTCCATGAATCTGCTTTCAGTGAATGAATGGACACAGATCTAGCCCCTATGAGGCCACTTGAGTGACTAGATAAAGTCACCCGTTTTTCCAAAGACCAACAGAGGGTCCCTGGGCTGGAGGAGTCAGGCTTCTATCCCACAAGGCATGGTTCTCCAGGGGGTGTGGTAGGGAAATGTCTTACCTGACTTTTCCCCTGTCCCTGCTGAGTTTCGGGTCTGGGTACAGCCCAGGTCAGTACACCACACTCATCCCTGATACAGTCTTTCTCTACCAGGACCTATTCCCAGACCCTCACACTACAGGAAATCTTATTTTGGTATTTGCCCAGAGTGTTTCCTGTTTTTCTGTATTTCTGTATTTCTCAAACTGCAACAGATTTCTCAGGAGCTGTGTCGTGCCTACCAGGCTGCCCTCCACCCCCCCACAATATGCTGACTCTGTGGAGCTGGGGGGGGGGGCTTCCTCCCCCCAAGATGTGCTGCCTGCCAGCCTTGCTAGTCACCAGGCTGTGAGTCACTAGGAAAAGGAGCCGCCACTGAGCATAGCTCTGGCCCCCTCCTTCCCCTTGAACCTCCACACCAGCCCTCTGGGCCTCCTGGCTTCTGGGCCACCAGCCTCAGGCCCTGGAGCTTCTATCCGTTCTCTCATTTAACCCTTATGGCTCTGTGTGATGAGAATTTGTGGTCCCATTTTGTAGACAACAAAACAGATGCTTCAGGAAGCTGAAGTTTGCATAAAAGTAGAGATGACATCTGCCTGGCCCTTTGCACCTGGTCAGGCTGAACCAGGGTTTCTCCCCTAGGTTGCTGTGTTTGCATCTGCCTAAATCATGAGCCAGGAAACAGGTACTCATTCGGCTCAGCCAACCTGAGCCTCAATTTCCCCCCAGTGAGGCTGAGCTCTTTCTTCCTGACCACCCTCCTGGGCTGGCTGTAAGCAGGCTGCCTGGCTCAGTTGTACAGCCTGCAGGCTGCCCAGAGGGGCCTGGCCAGGGGGCCGCTGAACTCCGGCCCAGGCTCCTCTGGCCAAGCTCTGCATGGGCCCCAACAGGGTGTCTCTCATGCGCACAAAGGCTCAGGATAGGCTGGGGCAGTCCCAGTGTTCCGAGACAAGCAAAGTTGAGATGCCATGGGGAAGCTGGTAGGGAGAGAAGTCTGACTATGACCTAAGCTGCCTGCGGGGGAGGCCAGGAAGCCGGCAGAGGCGGGTGGATCCAGTGTGGCTCTTGCCCCCACCCAGGGGCTCTATCCGGATGGAACAGAGCGTGCAGAAGGAAGGAGTCAGCAGAGGCCGGCTCAGTTCTGTGAGTTTTCACATGGAAAAAGAGGCTTGGGGGTGAAGGACAAGGAAGGGAGGTGCTGGCTGGCACGTTATTTGCTGAACTGTACGTCTCAGGAAACTCAGACAGGGGCTCTGAGTCAATCTTAGAAGGGTGGGATGGCGTGGGAGATGGGAGGGAGTTTCAAAGGGGATATGTGTATACCTATGGCTGACTCATGTTGAGGTTTGACAGAAAACAACAAAATTCTGTAAAGCAATTATCCTTCAGCAACAAAATTAATTAAAAAATTTTTTTCAGAATTTTTTACAAAGACAACATTATCATTGAGAATCTCAGCTACCAGGGTAAGGGTCTGAGGGATGCTATCCAACTGTCCTTGTTCTCCTCGGCAGCCCCAGGGATTGGCATAAAGGTGACAGGAGACAGTAGTGGAGAAGATGCCCTGAAAGGCTTTTCAAAAATGAGATCATTTTTCTGGGGAAGGGGTGACGCACCTGCATCTCTTCCCATGTTTATATCTTTATTTCCATCACACTGGCTTTTCACGTCCTCTGTCCCCCTTCCAGAGAAGGCAATGGCACCCCACTCCAGTACTCTTGCCTGGAAAATCCCATGGATGGAGGAGCCTGGTAAGCTGCAGTCCATGGGGTCGCTAAGAGTTGGACACGACTGAGCGAGTTCACTTTCAATTTCACTTTCCTGCACTGGAGAAGGAAATGGCAACCCACTCCAGTGTTCTTGCCTGGAGAATCCCAGGGACGGGGGAGCCTGGTGGGCTGCCGTCTCTGGGGTTGCACAGAGTCGGACACGATTGAAGCAACTTAGCAGCAGCAGCAGTCCCCCTTCCACCTTGTCTGGCTACTTTGTCTTTTCCTTCAACGTCTTTGGCTTCTAAGTTAAGGCAGGCGTCCCACTCCCATGATACAGACATGAAACCTGTACTTTTCATTGCACGGCTGGGACAAAAATGCCTTGACAGCTGGCAGCCCTCACCTCCAAGGTGGAAAGTCCTTTGCTTAGAAACATGCCTTATGATTAGCTTCAGGGAGAAGAAGGGGACCTCAGGGGATTTTCAGGAACTTATACAACACAGAGAGAAAAGGTAAGAGGAGAAAAGAATACAAGGAGGAGTCATACAGATGCTGAGAGGCTGGGAGCAACTCTGAGTCAGGTATGGGCCTGGGTGGGTGAGTAGAGTCCCCACGGCTGAGATGTCTGGAGCGTGGCCAATTCATGTTGATGAATGGCAAAAGCCATCACAAAATTGTCAAGTACTTATCCTCCAATCAAAATAAATAAATTATTTTTTTAAAAAAGAAAGAGGTGGCACTAGTGGTAAAGAACCTGCCTGTCAGTGCAGGAGACATAAGAGACATCAGTTTGATCCCTGGGTTGGGAAGCTCCCCTGGAGGAGGGCATGGCAACCCACTCCAGTATTCTTGCCTGAAGAATCCTAAGGACCACAGGGTCCCAAAGAGTTGAACATGACTGAAGCAACTGAGCACGCACACACACATGCTTGATGTACAGCTTGCAGCTGTTTGGATTGCTTTCACAAAAACCCCTACTCTCATACCTCCTTCCTACAAAATCCACAGGTAGGTCTAACAACCCACACATTTTTTTTATATAAGCACAGTTTTCTTCTTTATTCAGTTTACTGAGGTATAATTGACCCCCCCCAAAAATTATAAGATCCATAAAGTATACATCATAATGATTTGATATATGTATACATTACAAAAAGGACTCTCTCCCCACTGAGTTAATTAACACATTTGTTATCTCACATAATTACTTTTTTTTTAAGTGTGGGTGAGAACATTTAAGTCTGCTCTCTTAGCAAATTTCAGTTGCCCAGTACAGTACTATCAATTATAGTCACCATGTTATATATTGGATCTTCGGACTGTGTTCATCTTTACAGCTGGATGTTCATGCCCTTTTGCCCATCTCTCTTTATTTCTTCTGCCCTCCAATCCCTGAAGCCACTTCTCTGGTCTCTGTTTCTCTGTTCTGTAATCTCCTTTATCCATTCATCCACTGAGGGGCACTTAGGTTGTTTCCATTTGTTGACCTTGGTGACCTGCTTTGAGCATGGAGGTACAGATGTCACTTTGAGATCCTGGTTTCATTTCCTTCTGATAAGTACCCAGAAGTGAGACTGCAGGATCCTATGTTAGTTCTATTTTTAATTTTAGAAGAAATTCATACTGTTTTCCGTAGTGGCAGCAACTTACATTCCAACAGTATTCAAGAGTTCTCTTTTCTCTACGGGCTCATCAGCACATGCTATTTCATGCCTTTTTGAATAACAACCATTCTGACAAGTGTAAAGTGATATCTCATTGTGGTTTTGATTTGCATCTCCCTCATTAATAACATTGAGTACGTTTTCATATACCTGTTGGTCATTTGTATGCCATCTTTGTAAAAATGCCTATTCAGGTCTTTTGCCTATTTTAAAATTTTTGCTATTGAGTTGTATAAGTTACTTCAATATTTTGGATATTAGCCCCTTATCATGTATATAGTTTGAAAATACTTTCATTTCATAGGCTGCCTTTTCATTTTGTTGATTGTTCCTTTTGCTGAGTAGAAATGTCTTAGTTTGATGTAGTAATACTTATTTACTTTTGCTTTTGTTGCCTACGATTTTGGAGTCACATCTAAAGAAAAATCACTGTCAAGGTCAAAGTTGAGTTTACACCCTAACTTTTCTTTTAAGAGTTTTGTAGTTTCAGGTCTTACATTCAAGTCTTTAATCCATTTTGAGTTGATTTTTTGTGTATGATGTAAGATAGACATTTGGTTTTATTCTTTTGCATATGGTAATCCAGTTTCCCAGTACCACTGATAGAAAAGATTATCTTTTCCCCATTATATATTTTTGGCTCCTTTGTCAAAAGTTAATTGACCATTTATGTATTAGTTTATTTATGGAATCTCTACTTTGCTCCATTGTTTTTATGACCATACCATACTGTTTTGATTACTATAACTTTGTAATATAATTGGAAATAAGGAAATGTGATATTTCCTGTTCTATTGTTCTTTATTGAGTTTGCTCTGGCTGACTAACCAGATCTTTGTGGTTTCATACACATTTTAGATTCTTTTTCTATTTCGGTGAAAAACGCCATTGACATTTTTATAGGGATTGCATTAAATCAATGGGTTGCTTTGGGTGGTATAGGCATTTCAACAATATTTATTTCTCCAACCCATGAGCGTGGAATGTTTCTTCCATCTAATTGTGTCTTTTTCAATTTCTTTCATAAATGTCTTACAGTTGTTAGTACACAGGTCTTTCACCTCCTTGGTTAAACTTATTTTACCAAGGTATTTTATTCCATTTGGTACAATTATAAAAGGACTGTTTTCATAATTTTTCTTTTGATAGTTCATTATTATTGTATAGAAATGCAACAGAGTTTTATATATCAATTTTGTATCCTTCCTTTGATTATCAATTTTGAGCTTTCCTGGTAACTCAGTNGACATAAGAGACATCAGTTTGATCCCTGGGTTGGGAAGCTCCCCTGGAGGAGGGCATGGCAACCCACTCCAGTATTCTTGCCTGAAGAATCCTAAGGACCACAGGGTCCCAAAGAGTTGAACATGACTGAAGCAACTGAGCACGCACACACACATGCTTGATGTACAGCTTGCAGCTGTTTGGATTGCTTTCACAAAAACCCCTACTCTCATACCTCCTTCCTACAAAATCCACAGGTAGGTCTAACAACCCACACATTTTTTTTATATAAGCACAGTTTTCTTCTTTATTCAGTTTACTGAGGTATAATTGACCCCCCCCAAAAATTATAAGATCCATAAAGTATACATCATAATGATTTGATATATGTATACATTACAAAAAGGACTCTCTCCCCACTGAGTTAATTAACACATTTGTTATCTCACATAATTACTTTTTTTTTAAGTGTGGGTGAGAACATTTAAGTCTGCTCTCTTAGCAAATTTCAGTTGCCCAGTACAGTACTATCAATTATAGTCACCATGTTATATATTGGATCTTCGGACTGTGTTCATCTTTACAGCTGGATGTTCATGCCCTTTTGCCCATCTCTCTTTATTTCTTCTGCCCTCCAATCCCTGAAGCCACTTCTCTGGTCTCTGTTTCTCTGTTCTGTAATCTCCTTTATCCATTCATCCACTGAGGGGCACTTAGGTTGTTTCCATTTGTTGACCTTGGTGACCTGCTTTGAGCATGGAGGTACAGATGTCACTTTGAGATCCTGGTTTCATTTCCTTCTGATAAGTACCCAGAAGTGAGACTGCAGGATCCTATGTTAGTTCTATTTTTAATTTTAGAAGAAATTCATACTGTTTTCCGTAGTGGCAGCAACTTACATTCCAACAGTATTCAAGAGTTCTCTTTTCTCTACGGGCTCATCAGCACATGCTATTTCATGCCTTTTTGAATAACAACCATTCTGACAAGTGTAAAGTGATATCTCATTGTGGTTTTGATTTGCATCTCCCTCATTAATAACATTGAGTACGTTTTCATATACCTGTTGGTCATTTGTATGCCATCTTTGTAAAAATGCCTATTCAGGTCTTTTGCCTATTTTAAAATTTTTGCTATTGAGTTGTATAAGTTACTTCAATATTTTGGATATTAGCCCCTTATCATGTATATAGTTTGAAAATACTTTCATTTCATAGGCTGCCTTTTCATTTTGTTGATTGTTCCTTTTGCTGAGTAGAAATGTCTTAGTTTGATGTAGTAATACTTATTTACTTTTGCTTTTGTTGCCTACGATTTTGGAGTCACATCTAAAGAAAAATCACTGTCAAGGTCAAAGTTGAGTTTACACCCTAACTTTTCTTTTAAGAGTTTTGTAGTTTCAGGTCTTACATTCAAGTCTTTAATCCATTTTGAGTTGATTTTTTGTGTATGATGTAAGATAGACATTTGGTTTTATTCTTTTGCATATGGTAATCCAGTTTCCCAGTACCACTGATAGAAAAGATTATCTTTTCCCCATTATATATTTTTGGCTCCTTTGTCAAAAGTTAATTGACCATTTATGTATTAGTTTATTTATGGAATCTCTACTTTGCTCCATTGTTTTTATGACCATACCATACTGTTTTGATTACTATAACTTTGTAATATAATTGGAAATAAGGAAATGTGATATTTCCTGTTCTATTGTTCTTTATTGAGTTTGCTCTGGCTGACTAACCAGATCTTTGTGGTTTCATACACATTTTAGATTCTTTTTCTATTTCGGTGAAAAACGCCATTGACATTTTTATAGGGATTGCATTAAATCAATGGGTTGCTTTGGGTGGTATAGGCATTTCAACAATATTTATTTCTCCAACCCATGAGCGTGGAATGTTTCTTCCATCTAATTGTGTCTTTTTCAATTTCTTTCATAAATGTCTTACAGTTGTTAGTACACAGGTCTTTCACCTCCTTGGTTAAACTTATTTTACCAAGGTATTTTATTCCATTTGGTACAATTATAAAAGGACTGTTTTCATAATTTTTCTTTTGATAGTTCATTATTATTGTATAGAAATGCAACAGAGTTTTATATATCAATTTTGTATCCTTCCTTTGATTATCAATTTTGAGCTTTCCTGGTAACTCAGTTGGTAAAGAATCTGCCTGCACTGTGGGAGACCTGGGTTCAATCCCTGGGTTGGGAAGATCCCCTGGAGAAGGGAGTGGCTACCCACTCCAGTATTCTGGCCTAGAGAAGTCCATGTACTATAACACAACTTTCACTTTCACTTTATGTCCTTCAACTTAACTGAATTTGTTTATTAATACTAACTCTTTTTGTGAAGTCCTTAGGGTTTTCTATATATAGTATTCTATTGTTTTCAAATAGTGACAGTCTTACTTCTTCCTTTCCAACTTGAATATTATTTGTTTTTCTTGCCCAAATACTCTGGCTAGGCCTTCCAATATTATATTGTGTAAAAGTGGTGAGAATAGATATTTGTGTCTTGTTCCTGATCTTAGTGAAAAAACTTTCAAATTTTCTCTATCAAATATGATGTTAGCTACAGGCTTGTCATATATAGCTTTTATTATGTTGAGTTACGTTCCCTCTGTACAGTGTGCTTAAGAGTCTGCGTCATGAAAGATGCTGAATTTTGTCAAGTGCATTTTCTGCATCTATTGAGAAAGTCATATGATCTTTATTTTTCATTCAGTTCATGCAGTGTATCACATTGATTGATTTGCTGATGTTAAACCATTCTCACATCCTTGGAGTAAATCCCACTTGGTCACACTGTAGCATTCTTTTGTTGTATAAGTGAATTTGGTTTGTAGTGTTTTTTGTGTGTTTTTTTTTAGAATTTTTACATCTATGTTTATCAGAAATATTGGTCTGTAATTCTCTTTAACTTGTAGTGTCCTTTAATATCAGGGTACTGCTGGTCTCATAAAATGATTTTGGAAGTACTCCCTATTTTTTTCTTTTTTGAAAGAATTTGAGAAGGGCTGGCTTTAGTTCTTGTTTTAAACATTTGGCTGAATTCACCAGTGAAGTCATCTGGTCCTGGACTTTTCTCTGTTAGGGAATTTTTTGCTTCTGAGTCAATCTCCTTACTAGTAATTGGTCTATTCAGATATCTACTTCTTCATGATTTAGTCTTGGCAGTTGTTATGTTTCTAGGAATTTATCATTTTTTTCTATGTTGTCCAATTTGTTGGTTTGTAATTGTTTATAGTCGTTTCTTTGATCCTTTTTAATTGTGTGGTATCAGTTGTGCCTCCTCTTTCATTTCTAATATGATTTGAGTTTTTAAAAATTTTTTTAAAATAAATTTATTTTACTTATCCTTTACAAAAAAATTGTTTCACTAATTTTTAATATTGTCTTTTAGTCTCTATTAATTGATTTCTATGTCAATCTCTGTTATTTGCTTCCTTCCGTGAAAAGGGCTTCCCTGGTAGCTCAGCTGGTAAAGAATCTGCCTGCAATGTAGGAGACCCCAGTTTGATCCCTGGGTTGGAAAGATCCGCTGGAGAATACTCAGTCTAGTATTCTTGGGCTTCCCTTGTGGCTCACCTGGTAAAGAATCCGATTGCAATATGGGAGACCTGAGTTTGATCCCTGGGTTGGGAAGACCCCCTGGAGAAGGAAAAGGCTACCCACTCCAGTATTCTGGCTTGCAGAACTTCATGGACTGTATATTCCACGGGAAATGACTGAGAGACTTTCACTTCACTCCCTCTATGAACTTTGCGCTTAGTTTGTTCTTTCTCCAGGCCCTTGAGCTAAATATTCGAGTTGTTTATGTGAGACCTTCTGTTGTTGAGTCACTAAGTCATGTCTGACTCTCTATGACACCATGGACTGTAGCACACCAGGCTCCTTGGTTCTTCACTATCTCCTGGAGTTTCCTCAGATTCATGTTCACTGAGTCAGTGACGCTATCTAACCATCCCATTCTCTGCCACCCCCTTCTCCTTTTCCTTTCGATCTTTCCCAGCATCAGGGAGTATTTTTCTTAATGTAGGCACTTACTGCTATCAACCTCACTCTCAGAATTCACTTTATTGCCTCCTCTGTGTCGTGGTATGTTGCGTTTCCACATGCATTTGTCTTGAGACATTTATTTACTTATCTTTTGATTTATTCTTTGACATTGTTTATTTGGGAGAATGTTGTTTAACTTTCGCTTATTTGTGAATTTTCCAGTTTTCTACTTGTAGTTGGTTTCTGGTTTCATACCGTTGTGGTTAGAAAAGGTACTTGATATGGTTTGTCTTTTTAGACTTGTTTTATGGCCTAACATATTATCTGCCCTGGAGAATGTTCCATGTTTTGTGTTTTGCTGCTGTTTATCTGTTAGGTCCATCTAGTCTAACATAAAGTTTAAGTTCAACATTTCCTTATTGACTTTCTGTCCAGATGATCTGTCTTTGAAAGTAGGATTGCTATTACTGTATTACTATCTATTTATCCCTTCATATCTGTTACTATTTACTTTATATACTTAAATGTTCTTGTGTAAGGTACATAAATATTTATAAATGTTATATCATTTGGTGAATTGACTCCCTTATCATTATATAACAGTCTTCTCTTTCTCTTCTTACAATTTTTGATTTAAAGTTTCTTGTACATATGGTTATAGCTATAGTATAGTATAGTGAAGTCGCTCAGTCATGTCCAACTCTTTGCGACCCCATGGACTGTAGCCTACCAGACTTCTCCATCCATGGGATTCTCCAGGCAAGAATACTGGAGTGGGTTGCCATTTCCTTCTCCAGGGGATCTTCCTGACCCAGGGATCGAACCTGGGTCTCCCACACTGGAGGCAGACTCTTTAACCTCTGAGCTACCGGGGAAGCCCTGAATATAGCTATATCTGCTTTCTTTTAGCTTCTATTGGTATGGGATATCATTTTCTATCCCTTAACTTTCAGTCTGTGTATGATCTGAAAGCTGAAGTCTCTTGTATACAATTGGGTCTGTTTTTTAATCCATTCAGTCATGCTGTGTCTTTTGATTAGAGAATTTGGTCCATTGACATTTAAAGTAATTATTGATGGGTATAGACTTACTACTGATATTTTGTTAATTATTTTCTGGTAAGATTTCTTGTAAAGAAGTTTCTTTCTCACTTTCTGTCTTCTTTTGTGATTTGATGATTTCTTATAATGGTACACTTTGACTCATTTTTCTTTCTCTTTTGCATATTACTGTAGGCTTTTGCTTTGTGCCTATCCTGAGGCTTGCCTGAAACATCTTGTATTTATAACAGTCTACTTTAATCTGATAGTAATTTAACTTTGATAGCACACAAAACTGTTTCCTTTTATTCATTCCCCTTTACATAGCTTATGCCTTTCATGTCAGAATTTACATCTGTGTATATTATATATTCATTAACAAATTATTGTAGTATTAGTAGAGTTTTCTTGGAAATTGAAGCTGAGGATGAGTTTTATATCCAGGTGATACAGTGTAAAACAAGAGCACACAAAAGAGAATTATGTTGTCCATGAACTGAAGAAGCAGGCACTTGGTTCCAAAGCTGATCATGAGAACCTAAGATACCCACCCCTCCCCCACTAGGAATCCTGGGAAAGCAGAAAGTGGTTTAGGAATACGAGCTGATTTTATCTAGACTCTAGGCATTCCCTGTTAAATTGGGTATACAATAATGGTAATTGTAACTAAATGTCAGTGCAGTGTTATGGTATATTAAGTGTTTACCTCTACTTTCCAGACTCACAAGTATCAGAGCTGTGTGTGTCCTGTTTTTAGCAGGTAATCAACTATTAAAACTATTCATTGGATTGCTGAATGGATGGATGGACATTAAAACATTAAGTATTCGAATATATACATTTATATTTTACGTTTATATACATTTATATATATACACATTTATATATATACATTTGTATGTGTATGTATTTGTATATGTATTTGTATACATACATATAGATATACATTTAAATTTTTATATATTTACATGTATATACATTTACATTTTATATTTATATACATTTACATTTTACATTATATATATACATTCATATATATTTAAATATGTATTTAAATATATACATACCTTGCTTTATTGTGTCTTTCAGATGTTGTGTCCCTGACAAATTGAACACTTATGACAACCCTGAGTCAAGCAAGTATATTAATGTCACTTTTCCAAAAGCATTTGCTCCCTTCCCATCTTTGTGTTATGTTTTTGTAGTTCTCCCAATATTTAAGACTTTTTAATAATCAGTATTTTTTTATGATGATCTGTGACCAGTGATCTTTGACGTTACTACTCCAACTCACTGAAGTGTCAGATAACGGGTAGCATATTTTTGGCA
The DNA here is from genome assembly GCA_006410615.1 of Neotragus moschatus. NCBI lineage: Eukaryota > Metazoa > Chordata > Mammalia > Artiodactyla > Bovidae > Neotragus > Neotragus moschatus. The sequence goes on along the minus strand of SJYA01002142.1, from coordinate 402,036 downwards.
ATAAAGTATTTTTAAATTCAAGCACACACATTTTTTTAGACATAACATGATTGTGTACTTAACAGACTGCAGTGTAGCATAAACATAACTTTCATATGCACTGGGGAACCAAAAATTATATGATTTGCTGAGATAATTGTTTTATTGCAGTAGTTTTGAGCGGAGACTGCAATATCTCTTAGGAATGCCTGCATTCACCAGGAGAGACAGTAGAGAAGATGGTGTAGAAGTGGTTAAGAGCTATTTGGGAGGATGTGAAAGTGAAAATGAAATTTGTTCAGTTGCATCTATTTGTAATCCCACAGACTATACAGTCCATGGAATTCTCCAGGCCAGAATAGTGGAGTGGGTAGCCTATCCCTTCTCCAGGGTATCTTTCCAACACAGGAATTGAACTGGGGTCTCCGGTATTACAGGTGGATTCTTTACCAACTGAGCTGTGAGGGTATGGGGGATAATATTAAAGATTTCTTCTAGAGCCAAGACTTCCTGATATATGGGCAGTGGATTCTGGCAGATATTCTAGTATGGATGTGGGATGAGAGTGGAACTGGGCCCCTCCAGTTGCAAAAAGGTGTCCTTTTCCTGTGTCCCTCTCAGAGAAGGGGGAGTCACACTGTCCTATGTTTCAAGTATATAAGCAGACACTTGATAATGAAATTCCTGGGCATTTGAAGTCTCCTTCTAAAATTCAGGGTCCTTTAAAAAACTAATTAATACTAGCTACATTTTTTGAGGTCCAGTTTGTGGCAAGCAAAGTGCTAAGCATTTTACGTGGACTAGCTCACTTATTTTGCACTACAGAAGTCCTAAGCGTAGATGAAATTACTGCTACTCAACAAACAAGGAAGCTGGGACTCAACATGGCTTAGTAACTTGCCCAAGATCATCAGACGACAAGACTGGATCAGATCTGTCTGGCTTTCAACCCGTGCTCCTCACCACTTAAGGATTCCCAGGTCTTTCCCCAGCATCCTTTACTTTACCTTGTATTTGCTCAGACAGCACATGCTACCCTCTGCTCATGGGCAAGGGAAGGGTGATAAGCCACTGGCTCAGACACGGTCTGGACAAACCTCTGAGCATGTCTCATGCCTGACAGGTAAGTGCAAACCCTTGCAGGATCCTTGATGTTGGGAGGAAGGCTGTGCTCATTGTAGGCCCTGGAACAGTGGAGCAGATTCACCTGGAGAGTGTGCTCTGAACTAGAGGCTGCGGCTCCATTCTTCATAGTCCCTCTAACTGGCAAAAGGCCAGAAAGTTGGGGGTCAATTCCCCAGCTCAGTCATTTCTGGAAACCTTCTAGGTTTAAATTGCTGACAGATAGCTAACTATGTCTCCCCAGCTTTTTCTGCATCACTGTGCTTCCATGAAACCTGTTAACCTCTCTTCTCGCTTTGATCAAAGTCCTCTGAGGTGCAGGAGAGGAAGGGGAGGAGAAGAGTCTGGATTCCAGGGCTGAGACTCTTTGGAAAGTAGCCAATTCTGCCTGCTGAGTGAGGGGAAGGCAGCAGGCACGCCCTGCCTCGAAGCCCTGGGATGGGGGTAGGAGTCGGGGAGCTGCAACTGAGCACTGACCGTGGATGTCTCTCCAGCTCCAGCATCCAGCCCTGGCCCTGCCCTGCAGGTCCTGCTCAGAAGGATGGACCTGGGGTCAGCAAGGTCTACGGGACTGCTCGATGAGGCCCATGCTGCCAAAAGTTTGCACACTGCCAAATCGGCTCAGCCCAACAGCACCACAGGTGGGTTTCTGCTGGAAGTCTGCTGGTAGGCATCTGGGAGGTTTGCCCAGGGACCTGGGGCTCCGGAGACTTCCAGAGCCAGCCAAGGGAAAGGAATGATTGAAGCTGGCTCCCTTAGGAGACATAGAAACCTCTCCAGCTGTTGGATTGTACAAATTTAGGAAAAGGGGAGGCAAGGGAACTCATTAGAGAAGGATGCTGGGGGATACAAGAGAAAAAAGTGGCCTGTGGGAGCCTTGAGTCAGTACAGTAGAATCTAATGCAGAAAAGACAAGTCATTTCCCTTCTATTTCTGATGGAGTGTGGGGTTGTCCTCCTCCTAACTCTGCTCCCTTCCAAAATGGGGCTTAGTTCAAAGTCTGCTTGCCAGGACCCTGGGACACCAACAGACACTGCTTCAGTCCCTCAGCGGCCCAAGGCATCCATGCCGGGATGTGCAGTGGTCTAAAGAGATCTAGAGTTGTCATCAGTCAGGGTCCTCCAGAACACAGCCTGAGCTGGGGTGAGAGTCCAATCTCTGTGCTCCTAAAACACCTCCAGCAAAAAAAAGAGGTTCCTACTGGGTTGGTTTGTCATCGTCCAATGTTCCGTATAATCCAGCCGTACCACTGCTGGGTAGGTACCAAAGGAAATGAAATCAGGGTTTTCACTACCATGTTCCTTGCAGAATTGTTTACAATAGCCTAGATAGGGACACAACCGCACAACCTAGGTGTACATTGGTGGGTGAATGGATTTCAAAATTGCCCTATATGTATGGAATTCAACTTTCAAAAAGAACAAACTACCATCAATTGCATCTACATGAGTCAGTTTGGAGGATATTATGCTAAGTGAAGTAAGTCAGACACAGAAAGACAAATACTACATGATCTTACTTGAATGTGAAACCCAAAAGAGTGAAATTCATAGGAACAGAGAGTAGAGTGGTACTTACCAGGGGCAGGCAGCTGGGAGGAAATGAGCAGATGTCGGAGTACAGAGTTTCAGTCGCGTAGGACGAATGTGGTCTGGAGATCTACCATATAGCAATGTGACCATAGGTAACAGTACTCTATTGTATACTTGAAATTTGCCAAGAGAGTAAAACTTAAGTGTTCTCACCACACACACAAACAGAACGGTAACTGTGAAATGATGGATATGTTCCTTAGCTTGACTGGGATGATCATTTCACAATGTATATGTACATTAAACATCACATTGTACATCTTAAGTATATACAGGTGTTATTTTTTCAAATTTCAAAAATAAATTAAAAACAATAGAGACAAATTAAAAACAAGACCCGACGTCTGTCCCCCAGCCCTGCCCCCTGCCAACATCCCTAGGCCAATTCCCTCTGGCTCCAGTCCGAGATCCTGCTCTGATTGGCTGTGGCCAGGCTTCCTGTGTGCACTCAGGCACAAGTCCCAGAAATGTTATGCACAAAGACTCCCCTGGGTCACCCCTCAGAAGCAGACACGTCCTGGACATACCCCTTTCCACACACAACCCACCCCCAACCTGCCCCGCCCAGCTAACCTGTACACTAGGATCTGAATCCTCTCTGGGAGATGCTGCTTTTACCCCCAGGCAGGAGAGTAAAGGCATCACCGTCCCCAGGCCACCACATCACATCCTGCAGGGTCCTGCTGTCTCCAGGACAGAAACTGCAAAGACAATTTTTTATTTCATTTCTTCTTGCCACCCGCTTACTTCCATCCACATCCCTGGGGCCCCTGCCCCAGGGACTGAGACCAACTTGGTCTCACCCACACATACACTTATTATAAAACCATATTTGAATGAAAAAACATCTTCTTGATCCAACTCCAGGCATCTTCAAAGAACATACAGCCCGGTGAGGCACTAAGCTGCCTCTTAATTGCTCCAAAGGAATGTTTTCAAGCTACAGGCCCATCAGCGCTTTCTGTAATTCTGCAATCTTTGCTTTCAGCCCACGCTTGTGGATACAACCCAGAAAGTTCTCACTCCTTTGGGGAGCTCTCTGCCACACTGTTACTTGCATTTGTTCATTTCTTGCACCAAATTAATGACACCTTCCTGAAGCAGAGACATGACTCAACCTCAGGAAAGCAGCCAGGGGTTTTCAGAGCCACAAGGACTGTTTGACTTGTGTTCTTCTCCAGCTCTGACCTGGGTCAGAGATAAAGACGCTAAAGCTCTTTTTTTCCCCCCCCCCTTTTGAAGTGAAGGGAGGTGGAGAAGTGGAGATGGGGGGAGCACAGTCTCGCCTGCCCTCCAGGCGCCTTCATAGCTGTCTGGTGCCAAGAGACTCCAGAGAGTGAACGTCAGCTCACCCATACGGCCACCTGCCCCCAAAGTCCACTCATTGTCTCCAGGTCAGCCTTGGGCCCCAGGAATCTACATGTCCCCAAAATGCTGTGACTTGTACCATTGACCTTTCAGAACAGCAGAAATGGCTGCTAAGGGAGGAGAAGTCTGGGCCTTCCTTCCTATCCCTCCAGCACAGCTTCTGGATTCAGGCAGAGACCATCCATCCTCTCCAGGGCCTAAATAGGAAGAGCCAGGCTTCCAGAATGATCCATACGGGCTTCCTCCTCCCAACCTAGGTAGATACTGAGACAGGCTGAGACCTCAGGCCCTTTGCTGAGGTGCTCCCACCTGGATATACCTCTCCTCAAGCAACAAAATATCAAGAAACTATATAGGGCTAAAAACAATGGCATGCATGGGCAATTGGGACAAATTCTGGACAAAAGATACAAAGAGACCAAAAAAACCCAACTACCACTTCTTAAGAGCCTAGAGAACAAAATATACCTCAGAAGAGTGATGATGCTAACCTCTGAGGTATATTTTGTTCTCAAGGCGAGGGTTTAAAAAAAGAAGAGACACGCTGCAGTGCATGAAGGGCCTCCTGCCTACCTCAAGGTGGACTGTGGATCTCACCTTTCCTCCAGCAAACGCATCATGCTCTCTCAGGTAGGCTTGTCCCTGAAGATTTTAAGTCCACAGGACAGGGTGTGGGCCTTTCCTGTGTTCCCTGAGCCCTGCTGTTCCCTCCACAGCTCCAGGCTGCGCCCTTCCTATCTCCTCTGGGTTAAAACTGCACACAAAGGGCCAGGTGTCTCACCTGGACAGTTCTAGGACCATCTATGAACTATACTCTGAAAGCCTGCCCTATGGCCTGCCGAGTAAATTTAGTTTAAAAATTACTTCTTACAGCTCTGGTTGACAGTAATTTGTGGCATTAAGATGGTGTCAGAGACAATTTTATGAAAGTGAGTGTTTTCCCCGGTGATTGTGTTTCCTGAAAGATGAGTGGATAACTCACCACAGGACATTCCATTAGCCTGCGTTACCCTCCCCCAAGGCAAATAAAATAGACCCCGCTTTTTCTCCAAGATGGGTCTCATTTTCAGAGCTGACAGAACCCTTCTCACTGGGCCTGAAGATCAAAATGTGTGTCCAACTGGGATGAAGAATAACTCTGACACGGACACAAACTCTCCTTACACTAAGCTTGCTGTTCCTACAAAGCACAGCCCAGGTCATCAGCCAGGGGTGCTGACCCTTTCCAAGTCCCCAAGAGCTGCTGCCAAGAATTTCCCCTCAGCTGGCTCTCACCCTCAGTGAGCTCTGAATCAATTAGGGCTCTGTAGTACTACCTGACTTGAGGAAAACCTAACTAGCTTAGGGAAGAAGGAAATTTCTTGGCTCATATGATGAGGAAGTCTAAGGTGAGGACCAACTTTAGGCATAGTCTAAGGTCTCAAGATGTCATAAGAACCCAGACCCTTCATCTCTCAGCTGGAAATTATGTCCCTAAGTGTTAGCTTCCTTACTTAGCAGGTTCTCTTCTCATCTCAACCACATGGTCGCTGCATTTCTAGACTTTGTACCATTGTAACTCCAAATCCACAGATAAAAATATATATATATATATATATATATATATATATATATATATTTTCAGTACAGAAGTCCTGATTTATCCCAATTGTTCTTCTTAAGCTATGTTCTGATCCCTGAATCAGACACTGGAGAGCAGAGAAAGGGACTCTCTGATGAGCAGATAAGTGGTGTGGAGTCATAGCCATGGAGAATTACAAGGAGGAGGGAGAGGGTGGGTGTCTCTGTTGAGGTTGCATTCAGGGGCATGTAGTAAAAACCCCAGCACAAGGGGTACATATTTCCGATATAATGAGATGTCCAGCAGCAGCCCAGGAAGGAGCCAAGAGCTCAAGTTCCTTCTAGACTCAACTGCACCAACACCACTTGTGGTTCCCAACCCTTATGGCTCCAAGAATGGCTGTTCTCCAGTCCAGGCGTCACAGACATGTACTTCCTGGCTTTAAAGACAAGGAAAAGGCTAGTATGGCTGAGTCTATCCTTTAGTCTGGACAAATAACTTTCCCTGAAATTTTTTTCTTATAATCCACCTGCAAACTAGATTCTATGAGCACTGCTAGCTTTAGGACAATGTGGGAAGGTTAGTATTTTTACTTGCAAGCAAAACCAGGATTCTGATAATAGAGAGGAAGAGAAGAATGATTATTTGGCGTGTCGACTAACAATATCTGCCATTGTCATCAGCTACATAGTCAAAAACAAAATGTGTACATTAGAGCATTTGTCATCCACTAAGGCCAGTTCTCCTTTCAAAACCAAAAATCTACTTCTTACTTCCTCTCTATAAATAGAAGGATCAGTTCCTGGTTGGTGACTTGGGGCTAAACATCCCTGGGGTTATTCCCAGAAGTGCCATGCGCCAGCTTATCCAGCACCTGCAAAAGATGCCACAAACATTCTTAGACGGTTTCTTTAAGTCCGAAGAAACTCAGAACTGATGACTATTGCTCGTTAAATATTTGAAAAAGAAACTTTGCAATGGAGGTCATTTAAAAAAACTTTTCCAGAGTTACAGCTTTGGAGACTGGCATTGGGAAATGTATGTGGGCATCTGTATATTTATAGAGATACACTGAGTACAAATTTGCAACTTAACAGAGTGCATTCTCACACTCTTGGTCCTGGGAACCCTGAGGAAGTGCATTAGGTCAGCAAATTTGAGCCGGGATTATCCTGAGAGAAGAAGCTGGGGTGGGCTGTCTGAGATAGTGGAGGACTAGCATCCCCTTGTCTTCCAGAATAAGGGAAGCCCTCCACACAGCGCCAGGCAGAACGGTTGCCTCTTCCGCCATGTGGCCTTGGGGAACATCAGTAGCACGCGTAAAGCAGTGGTGTTGTTTCAAGTTGTTTTAAAGGCCTCAAACTATTATAGTTCTTTTTTCTCCCAACTTTATGGAATCAGAAGTTTACAGAATGTGGGAGCTGGAAAAGAACTTGGTGCTCTTCTGACCCAACCCCTTCATTTTTTCATTGGTTCCTTGAGCAAACTTCTCATGTTACCTCATCATGTAAGAAACCTCTTTACCTACAGAAATCACCCACAAGTCCCTGTGTATTCAGAGATTTAAACCCCAAACTTGACCATGAATTGGATGGAGAGGATGGCTTGGGAAGAGGAGAGAAGGGGACTAAGACATTTGTTTCCACTGGCTATAGTTAGCAACCTCTTTACCAGCTGGAATTTTTAAAGCTTTTTATTAATACTCTGTCATGATTTCACACTTACACAACAGAATCGATACAAAGAATTCCCATCTACTATTCATCTGGATTCCACGCATAGTGATGTTTTACCACACTTGCTTTGGATAGATTTTTTTTCTGAACCATTTAAGTTGCAGATATGATGCCCCTTCATCCCGTCAGTGTGTATTTTCTAAACTTAAGGACATTTTCTTATAGTAACATAGGACAATAATAATCAAAATTAGGAAGTTAGCATTGTAACAATACTATTAGCTAATTTACAGACTTTATTCAAATTTTCCCATTATTCTAATAGTGCTCTAAATGGTTGAAGAAAATCTTGGATTGCAGGTCACATTTAGTTGTCATGATATCTCTTTATAGCCTTGAAGCTTTCCCTCATCTTTCTTGACCTTGGCAGTTTTGATCAATATAGTCCAGTTATTTTATAGAGTTTTATATTAAATTTTAAGACTACTAAAATTCTATCCTTAGCACGAAAGAGGAATGCTGTGACTTCTTTTTTGTGATTAATGCTAATGAACCCGGTCACCAGAGGATTTCCATCTCATTGCAAGGAACAAGTAGAATCCTTACAAGGTGTTCACCTGGGTCCCAGCTTGGAGAATCTGGGTCTAAAAACACCAATGTTTGAGCAGAGCCCCAACCTTTTCGAGAGATGTGTTCCAGAGGGAAGAAGTCATATTGGCTTCTCTCAAGACCCAGGATATCGCTCATTGGCAACAGCCAACTAGGGACCTGTTTTTCACTGTGGTTGGTTGTCGCAAATGAAGGATTGTTTTGTTTGTTATTCACTCAAACCTAATTAAAACCAAGGTTAGCAGGGCATCTGCCAGCATCCGACGTCTTCCCTCTCGCCTTCCCCGTCCCATCACCAGTTGACATGATTCATTGGCTTTTAGTGCATTAGGCAAATTTGCTATAATTGCGGAGAGGGGAAGGAGCAAGGGGCCCCTGGCACCACCCAGGCGCTACACCATTGCCTTCCTGTAAGTCACACAGACTCCAAGAAAGGGGCTTAAATTGCCTTTATTGATTTGTCAGCCTCTAATAGATCATTTCTCACTGAGCAAAGGACAGGACCCTCAAAGAGAGTTGTCTCTCCTCCTCCGACCCTCATCATGGCTCTTGTCTCAGTGAGAAGGGTGTCTGGGGAGTGGGAGTTAATGACATATTGGAAAGAATTAAAATGCAGACATCAATCCTCCCAAAGATGCAGCCAAGAGACGGGGCTAGAGAGGCTGGTTTCCACCTCCAACTTCTCTTAAACTAGACTTCCTGATCCCAAAGTTGTATGCAGAGAAGTGACCCTCAGGATTCTAATTTCCTTCCCCATGAGTTGAGTGTACTGGGCTCTCATATCCAGCCCTCTGCAGCGTCCCCTTTCCTGATGTACCTTAGCAGCAGAAGGAAGTGAGTGTAGCCCTGTTACAGAATCCCACATGGAGGGGCAGCCAGCCAGCAGTTCCCTCGCACAGTCCTTAGCTCACATTATACATCCAACAAACATCTTTAAAACTTCTTAAAACCTGACTGTGGGCCTGGTAATTCACTAGATACTTTGCAAGATGGAGCCTTTGAGCTCAAAACACTTTATAGAGACAGAGATTAAAATAACCAACACACAACACAATGTGATACAATCTGTGGTGCGATTTGTATACCTTGTGCAAAGAAGTGTGAGGCATTGGGAGGGTAGGGACAGAGGGGAGGACTGGCTTAGTCCTCGTCTGCGTCTGGAAGAATGGGTTTACGAGGCAGACAGACAGGATGGCATTTGCAGCCCACACAGTATATCGCTCTTGCCCTAGGCATGGCCCTATTCTATTCAACTTGGCTGGCTGTGTCCTGATGCCTCGGCTTCACTTAGATTGTAAACACCACAAGGGCAGGAATCTTGTCAGATTTTGGAGTGTCTTCACAGCACCCAGCCAGCTGCTAATCATGCAGGAAGTCCTCAGAGAATCCTGAGTGGATAATTATTTCCAGCAGATGGTACAGCTGTGAGCAACACCTGGCCAGCTGCTGAACGGAGGCATCTCAGGGAACTTGAAAGGAGTCTGGAGGGGGTGGCAAGTGAAGTGCTGAGGGTCAGAGTAAATGTCAACACCATACCTCGGGTATTCCTATAACATTAAAACACCCTTACAATTGAAACACTCCGTGACCTCAAACATGTTCAGTCTTTTTTTTTTTTTCCTATTTCCTAGCAACATTTGCTAGAAAAACTTCAAACACAATTATTTAGACAGTTTCTTGGAATTCACTGTTCATTCTAACAAAATTCTACCTACGGTTAAAATATGGCACAAACCTCATAGGTTCTAGATGAGAACACATTTAAGTGCGCCACAGGTGCTCTGCTTTGCCATGAAGGTGGGTCTTCAAGGGAAAATAAGGCGAAAACAAAAATGAGGGGAAGAAGGGGTGGAGAGGAAGGAGCGAGAGGAGGGAGCAGGAAGTGGGGAAACATGACTGCTTGCAAAGATTTTCTCTGTGTTGGTTTTCACTTCCTTCAGAGGGCCTTTTGCTGTCAGGAGGCTTGGCTCAGCCTTACGGCTTTTCTTTTCTGCTATCGGTTTTATTTTTTATCTCAGTGGCTCACAATCTTGGCCACCATTCAAGCAGGACTTAGAGAAGACAGAGGGCCCAAGGGTGGCGGTTCAGACGACGGGCCCCTTTAGAAGTTATGACTGTGGGGACAGTGCTCCCTTCCTGCCCCCGCTGGATACTGGAGGTGGTGCCCGGGTTTTCACAGATCTGGAGGGCCCTGGAGTAGCGAGGGCCTGGGTGCTCAGCTTGTCACTGCTACTTGCATTCAGAGGTGGAGGGTGAAGCAAGCCTCTGGAAGAGGAAAGCAGTGTTGACCTCAGGGCCCCCGGCAGAACGCAGGGAGGCTGTGGGTGAGGACGCAGGGAGACAGCTGGGGGCAAATTCACAGCGGGAGAACATTCTTCAGGATTTTCAACTGTCTTCCCCCCTTCCCCCACTCCAGCAATGAATAGGGAGAACCCCAGACTGTGGTAAAAATAGTTCATGCTCTTCCTCAAACCTGTCTGGCTTGCATTTGTGGAAAGTTTGGGGGAAAGAGTCACATTTGAAAATGGAATTTATTTTGAGCCAGTCATGCTGACAGGAGCTCAGTTCTGGGGAGAGAAAGCAGCTTCCCAGCATAGAAACCGGCTTCATCTTTTTTTTTTTTCTCTCTCTCTCTTTTTTAACTCCTCCCAAAGTCATGTCTGACTCTTTGCCACCCCGTGGACTGTAGCCCACCAGGCTCCTCCACCCATGAGTTCTCCAGGCAAGAATACTGGAATGGACTGCCATTACCTTCTCCAGGGGAACTTCCCAACCCCGGGATTGAACCCAGGTCTCCTGTATTGCAGGCAGTCTCCTGCATTGCAGATGCATTATTTACCAACTGAGACACCAGGGAAGCCCCCAAAGTATTCCTCAAGATTTTGGTTACAGTGAAAAACTAGATGTAAGGCAGAACAATCATGTGTGTTTGTCTCTACAGGGAGCAGGTTTCCCGAGAAGCTTTGAAGAAGCAGAGGTTACGTGGATGCGGGGGCCCTGGACGGGGAGGTGAGCCAGCCCTGTCCCAGCCCTGACCCCGCTGGTGGCGTGTACCAGGCACAAGGTGAACCCATCTACCTGGGATTCCTTATGCCTAACTGGGACCTGGACCTGCCAACCTAACCAACCTTAAGGGGTCGTTGTGGAGATGAAATCAGCCCCATCCAGTGTCCAGAGTTGCTTTGTAAACTATAAAGTGCTGTACATGTGTAAGGCTTTGGTATTAGGAGCTGAAGAAAGCGTCCTGCGGCACCAAAAGCAGTCAGTGAGAGTAGAAACACTCGCTTGCACGGGAATGCCACAGGGGTGAGCAGGGAGGAACAGCTGCTAGGCTCTCATCGGGAGAAAACACCGAGTCATCAGCACAAAGCACAGAAATAGAACTCTCGGGGAGTCGTGCACCACCTGTGCCCACAGCCCCGGCAGCTAGCCCGCTCCCCACATCTCCTGGGCTTCTCAGAGATGAGCAGGGTACGGGGGATGAGCCAATACAGAGAGGTAAACTGAGGCCCGGAATGGGAGAAACCTTCCTTGTGGTCACATGATCACTCCTCTAGACCGGAACAAGCTATAGCTCCCTCATGATGCTCTGACACCAACAGCCTGACCCATCAGCCTCCAGCCTGGAAAGTCACTGCCTGAGCTCTGAAAGTGGGTTCTGCTCCACAGCAGTGAGCCAGCACCCTGGAAAGAGAGACGCACACAGCCCTCACCCTCCTGGCCCCGAGGACCCAGCCTCCTGTCTGACAAGGAGGTGGGCTGAGGCCTGCACCCCCCTCAACAAGGCTGAGCATCTTTCTGGTTGTTCGGAACCTGCGAATTGAAATTAGAAACAGCTTCAAACCCCCTTCTCTCTTAGAGGGGCCGGGAAAACCCCACTGCCTGGAGCCTGTGTAAACCAGAGTGCTGTGAGTAGCTTAGGTACCCCGAATCCTTCCCTCAGTCCCAGCAAACCTCTTTGAGAAAGGCCCAGGTTAAGAGCGGCAATAAACCGCGGGCCAGCACATAGGTCACTCTCCACAGACATGCAGGGCCCTGCAGAGCCCATGGCAGCCTGAATTCCTCATCCTGCCCTCGCCTGGGTCACCACAGGGTTGGCCTTCACTGGAGTCCCTTCTCTGCACCACCATGACGTGAATCATTCATTCAGACACACCTCCTGCCCTGAATGCGTGCTCCTTGCAGGCTACCCATCAAGGGGTCACCTGGAGGCTGATGGACTCCGAAGTTCTGTTGACACGCCCTTTACTTAACTCCAAGAAGAGAACTGAGTAGTTGCAACAGAGATCGTGAGGCCTGTAAGACCTAAGATGTTTACTGTCTGACCCTGTATTGAAAAAGTTTGTCACTCGCACACTGTATGATTATCTTATTGAAGTCTAAGGATTGCACTGTGAACTAGAGAGGTAGGAGGACCTGAAGACCAGAGACTTTTAGTAACTTGCCCAAAGACACACAGCTGTTAACCGGCAGAGTCAGGTGCCTCTGCTCCAAAGTCCAGGATTTTTCGAATACCCAATTCTGCCAGTCTATGGACACATCCAATCAACGCTCAGAGTGATAGAGGTGTAGTGAAAGGTCTTGTCTTCCTGGACTGGGGGGACCAGATTTAGAATCACATTGTTGACTAAGGACTAATTTAGGCCTAGGTCACTCATAGCCTTCCCCTCATCACAAGGAGCTGATCTTAAGACCTACTAGGCTGGGGCACTTGGCTTGTAAAATAAACGTGAAACTCAGAAGAGCCAGGCAGGCCTTGAGCAGCCCCTGGCCGGGCCAGCCAGGGTTACCATGACAACAGAGTCATTTCCATTACAAACCCTGCAACAGGCTTCCAGGAGGTGATTAATGTTTGACCTCTGGGGGTGAGAACTCTGGGGAGGAGGGTGCCTGGCCATATCCCTTCTAGTCTGGTGCAAAGCATAGCTGGGGTACCAATGCTAAAACACTCCATCCCTTGCTACCCTGAGTCCTATAAATCACCCCAAGAAGCAAGCATCTTATGGAAGTATCCCCCTTCAGCCTTGAGCTGAGGCAGTGTACCTCAGAAACCCAAATGCAGATGAAGGAAAGCAAGAGAAGCCAAGAAAAGGAGTTTAAGACTGTAAACTGATCAGGTCTTGCTGGGTAAATGGCACCTGCTCACTCATCACAGAAAAGGCACAAAAAGAATTCAGNGCAGTGTACCTCAGAAACCCAAATGCAGATGAAGGAAAGCAAGAGAAGCCAAGAAAAGGAGTTTAAGACTGTAAACTGATCAGGTCTTGCTGGGTAAATGGCACCTGCTCACTCATCACAGAAAAGGCACAAAAAGAATTCAGTGAGACAAGAAGCAGGTTAAGCACAAGGCTGGGACCTATCTCCTTGGAGCTCTGAGGCTTAGGAGGAGAGGCTGAGCATGGGTGGGCAGCTAGCCAAGGCAGGGACCCCTGTTGTGAATTTCCAGGGCAGGCAACTCAGGGAAGCTGGGATTTTCCCCATCCCCTCACCCACCACCCACGGGTGGGGCCAGCTGGCTGCCAGGTGGGGCCCCCCCTGGTGGATTTCAGCCCTGGACCTCCAGGTGTCTGCTGTGAGTCCCTCTGGGATCATTCACAGACAGTTTTTCTCCCTGCTGACACTTGGGTGGCTCTGACCACCCCTGGGTTGTTTTTGTTTGGCCATTCTCCTGCAGCTGAGTCACTCCCCCTGCAGCCCGGCTGGGGGCGGTCGGGCTCTCGCTGTGTCCTTAAGAGAATCTCAGTGTCTGGCCTGTATGGGTTTCATCCTTTTCGCAGAGACAGTGTGGCTCTGGAGTTGAAATGGCAGGTTTCTGTTGGGGAGGAAAGAGAAGGCTCTGGCTGCTCTGAGTCTGTGCAGGCTGCTTTGAAGCAAACCTCAGGAACCGGCTCCCTGCCTGCCTTCTGCCTCCTTCCTGTGGGAACAATGGAGCAGGGGAGACCCCATCCCCTATGATACGTGCCCCAGGCCACCATATCATCCCGGAGCCTTCTCCCAAGGCCAGGCTGAGACCCTAAACTCTCCAAGCCAAACACCATTGTAGATAAGCAGGAACCACAGTTCACATCACAGAATCATTGATACAAAAATGCAACTACTTTTGCTCTAGCTAAAATGATTTCTGATCCTGAGTTTCCATTCTCTGGCAGGAAATTAACACCATTAATTCCAGGCTCTCATTTCTCACTTTACTGGAGCCTGCCTCTAATCTGGGGAGGGGCTGCCTAGCGCCCTGGTATGGGGTGGGGGGCGCAATTCTATTTTCAGTGCTCAGCCTCCACCCACACTCCTTGTCTGACTGGACTGCAGCCCTCGGGCCACATGGGTCATTGCTGGATCCTCTTTATCTCAGTCACACAACCGTTCCATGTTCCTGAGCTTTTCTGAGCCTCTTGCCGACAGCCGTGAGCAGCAGGCCATGCATTCTGCATTGTGGGGACGGTCCCCATATGACTGGACACACCACAGAAGGGCCTTCTGCTCCCGTACCCAGCGAAGCACCCCAGAACTCTGGAAATTGCTATGCTTCTCTCGCTGGGAAGAGACGCAAGGACTCTAACCTTGGGATCTCCACACTGATCTGGAGATTCTGTTGTTACCCATGCCCACCTCTGGACTCAGCCTGGAGGGTGCCCAGGGAAGGGAGCGGGTCCTTCCCGGGGCTCTCACCAGGAAACGGCCTCCTTCTCCAGCCTCCAGCCCAGCAGAGTGCTGGGGTGCGGATGCACTGGCTCTGACCGCAGGTTGCTCCAGATCTCCTGATTTTGTCCTGGGTTCTCTGCCCTGCTCTGAGGGCTGGGCTTTTGAAACACAGAAAACTAATCTTGCCTTCAGAATTAATCACTGTTCCCTCCCCGCCAAGTTTGCTACCTCCCACTAGCGGGAAGAGGGGAGGATACAAGAAATGCCTGGAAAAATATATGAGCCAATATCCCCCAATATTATCCTGCTACATTTTGTTTGCAGGGGTCTCCTTGGACCTGAAAGCAGAATTTGAGGCTCCATCTGCGGAAGTCAAAGGTCACCCAAGATTTCACCAAGTTCACACATGACTAATGTTCTCCTGGTCACCCCTGACTCACAGCTGTGTCCCCTCTGAATTTGTTCGGTTTGTGTCCATCCTGTTGACCACACCTACTGCCTCCTCCTTCTGACACGTCAACTGAGATATAGGATTCAGCCCCTATATCCCCTGATATAGGATTCAGGATTAATCAACACACATGCACTCCACTCACACTATCTTCTTTCTGTGTATGTGTGTGTGTGAGAGAGAGAGAGAGAGACTTCACTGAAAGTTTGCCAGAGATAAAGAAGGGTGTCACTGAGCTCCTTGCCCTCAAATATACACCTGAACACACTGGGAGGCCTGGTCAAGCCCTCTGCCAGCCACCAGCCTCCAGTCCCCCAGGCACCATGACCCGGTCTCTTGCTGTAACTCCTCTCAGCCTCTCCGCCACCCTCCCTCTTCCTTTCTCTGAACTGTCCCCAGATCCCCTGGCTCTTCTCACTCTCACGGCCAAGCTGCCCCTGTCTGCCCTGGGGTGGAAAGCACCTCCATTCCACCTCCACACACTACCCTGTAGCAGACCTGTGGGTACAGGGCTTGCTTTCTTTGGAAGGATGTTACTGCTGTAAAGCACCATCATTGTTTTTCTTAGCAGAATAAACAAACACAAAATACTTATTTGGTGTGACTGTCAGAGCCAGGAAGAAGGGAGACTTCCGCTGCCTCCCCCAAGGGGAATTGCTAGGAACATCACCTAAGGCAGCAAGCCCTCTCTTATCTACCACATGCGTGGGCCATGCTCTTTGAGGATTCCCGAAGCAGGGCTTTAATCTCGGCCTGCCTTTCCCTGCCCTATAGTTTGTATTTCTTCTTCCTCTCCTGTCAGTGGGTGTCTCCAGGGAATAGAGATAATCTATATTTGTTTAAGAAGCAAAGGGTTAAGAAAGAAAAGAATGTGTGGCAAAACGCGATGTGATAATTTCCAACTCACCCACAGAGCTTTTTTATTGCCATTTATAATCTGGAAGGGACTGTCTTTATCCACCTCCTGAGAATTAGGTGACCCAGGGGACACGGGGCTCCAGGGAGCAGCCACTGGTGACACCTGGATGGGCCCGCAGGCCTCCCTGCCTCTTGCTGTCCCCTGGCTGCTCCGCACTCACCCAGGCCCCCTGTCCAGCCCAGGTCTCCTCTCTCACCCCTTCCCTGCCCTTCCCAGCATCAAGCCTTACCTGCTCGGCACCCTTCTTTCTCCCAGGGCCCTGTTCTCAGCTGGGAAGCTGATAAGTGGCACTCAGGCGATAATGAATGATAATAAGATCATGTGTTACCCTCTCTGGGTAGCAGCAATATTTGCATTTTGACAGTGTCTTTCTGGAGAAAAAAAAAAACGTCCTTAACAACATGACTGAAGTTGGGGCATCTCAGCACCTGCGTCTGGTGGGCCTAAGGGCATATATTTGTGACAAGAGCAGTTTTGATTACTCAAAACATGCCCCTGTTTCACTCAGAGAGCGAGAACAAGGGGGCTCCTCAGGGACTTCTGGGCAAAAGGCCCTGAGATGGAGGCCTGGGACACAGAGTGACTCCCACCTCGGAGAGAAGGAAGAGAGTCTCGCACACCCAGACACAAATTCCCCAAGATGGAAGGGGGGTGGGGCAGAGGGAGTCCCGGTAGAAAAGACTGACGTTTCTAGGCCGTGAGGGTGCCCGCCCCTGCACAGAGAGGCTGGCGAAGGCGTCGCAGCAGAGGCTGCTTCCAGGGGTAACGTCTCATCAAACAGACTGTTTCCATGGGGCTGCCTGCCAGCCACCCGGGGGTGGAAGTTGGTGAAGTACTAGGGGAGGTGCAGAGGTCTGGGAACCCAAGCAGCAGCCGGGCCCACCTCTGAGCGGGGACAGCCTCCTGCCGCTCATGGGGGCTCCGCCTCGGAGCTGGCCACACTCCAGGGTCACCAGCGCCAGCTGTTCTCAGAGCCTTCAAGCCGGCCACACTGCCTTCCGCGCTCGGGATGGGCTGGCTGGAAACAGGGAATGGTGCATGGATGCTGCATCTTAGCCCGGGCCCTGCCAACCTCCTTGTGCCTTCTTGCAGGACCAGCTGTCTCAGCCCTGGATGGTATTCCCAGTTCCAGAGAGTTCTCTTCCCACCGCCCTCTTGTGGCCCCGCCTCGATACTTGAGACAACCCAGGCTCCCAGGGTTCAGACACCACCCTGCCCAACCCCAGGCCTCCCTACCCAAACACATTCCTTTATAGGGGGTTCAGAGAAGCCAGTTGCCCAGGGTAGAGTGGCCCCGGGTGCCAAGCACTTGGCTGGCCTGCGTGGAGCACAGGCCTGATTGCCTCGCAAAATAAATTCCACTTTCATAAAATAATTCTGAGTGCTGCTGGCTGGCCACACTGTCAGGAGTGACAGGGGCCCCAACCACCGCAGAGGAGGCAGGACCTGCCAGGCTGCTGCTGCGGGACGGACCATCCTGTGTCCACGGCTCCCGGGGCCCGCAATCCCCCAGGCAGGAAGTTCAGCACCACGAGAGGTCATTAGGGTTCCCTGTATCCCCCATGCCACCCTCAGGAGCTCTGTACAAGTGGACCAACCTGCCTATCCTCTAGATGCCTTGTGATGGGGAAAACTTGCTGGGAGCTGAACCCCACTGAGAGAGCCCTGGCTCCATACTCTGCAGACACGAAAATTGCACACAGCCCAGGCAACAAGTTCCCAGCCTTGCCTCTGTCTCATCTTGACCCAAGACTTCTCATGGGCAAGGTCTGTACTCTCTATGGGACACCCTCCACGCCAAGCAGGGGAGGGATCAGAATTGAAGCAGACTGGGTGGTTCCAGAGGACGGAGTGACACCAATAGGTGAAAATTACAGGTAAGTGATTGCAGCACCAACAGAAGAACTTTCAA
Organism: Neotragus moschatus; assembly: GCA_006410615.1. Classification (NCBI taxonomy): domain Eukaryota; kingdom Metazoa; phylum Chordata; class Mammalia; order Artiodactyla; family Bovidae; genus Neotragus; species Neotragus moschatus. The sequence goes on along the minus strand of SJYA01002142.1, from coordinate 384,205 downwards.
ACAGGCAGCTCTCTCTAAAAATAATGGACTATCTTGGGAGCTAATGAGATCACTGTCCCTAGAGGTGTTCAAGCAGAGGCTCAAAAGCCACCTACAAAAAATAGAACACTCAGCAATAAAGCACAAGTAGATGGTTGGTGAGTTGGCTCCTAATGGTTGTTTAAAGACTTAGTGCAGGTAAAATGTTTCTGATTGGAGGGAAGACTATTGATTCGGTATCGTTACCCCACTTAGAATCACCACACTGGGCTGGGAGGGACGGAAAGGTAAATTAACATTTATTGAAAATCCATAATGGAGTGGACACATTATCTTTAATCTTCACAATATGTGAGGTAGGGTTTACTATTTCTGCTTTACAGTGAGAAAAACGAGATTTCAGAGATGCTAAAAACCTTGTTCAAAGTCGCACTACATAAACAGACAGCCCGGCGGGTGGGAGTTCAGTCCATGGCAGGCGTAAGTCTTAGGCTGCACTCTGATGCCCCCAGCCCTTCCCCATTTCTGGAGATGAAAACAATACGGCCTCACCGCACCACCCTACTGGAGTCCCAAACTCCTCTCTGCTTCCATGGAGCGTGGGCTTGTGCCCTGTCTTGTCAGACCAGAGTCTTCCCCTAATGCAGATTCCTCCAGCCGGATTTGTGTGTGGCTGGGCCAGGCCCCCACCGGACAGGCAGCTGCTGGCACCACCATTAAGGAAGTGTCCTAGTCCAGGCGTGGCAAGCGCGGCCCATGAGGGGTTGTCTAGGAGGCTGTGTTCTTTTCACTACTGCTGCTGCAGTGAGAGGCGTGATGTTGGGTGTCAGGGAAGCTGCCGCTTTGGCAGTTTACAGGCAAATTGCAGTATTGTTTACTGCAGCCCAAGCATCCCTGGGGGCATCTGAGCCCCAGTCATGCAGCAGCTTCCCTAGCAGAAATCACCAGGGTGAACAGCAATGTGGGGCTGCATTTGGTGCTGGAAATGGAAGGACCAGCACAGACTCGAGGAGCCATGGGGGGAGTGCAGGGCCAGCAGGTCACGCTCCAGGCAAGTTACCTTACTGGCTAAGGTCACAGCTGATGGAAGCTTGGCTTTGTGCAGGCGCCATGGCTTTGTGGTGCCGGCAGCTGCCCTACACCTTTGTGCAGGCCTTGCGAATGGCTCCTCCATTCCTCCAGCCTGGAGGAATTTAAATGCTGCATTTCATTGACCCTGCTCTCTCTCCACACACTTGAACCTCTTGGAGAAACTGAGGCCAGCCAGAACTGAAAAAGATTCGAGAATCTTGCTGCAGCTAGTTCTTGTGGATCTTTTTGCTCCTTGCTTCACATAAAGGAAATCCGAGGTGGCAAAGAGAGAGGCTTAGCATTCCCAGAAGGCCCAGAGAAGCAGCCAGAACTTGGTAGGCAAGGACAGCAGAGCTCAAGAGAGCCTGCAGGCCCCTAGCCAGGAGACCTGACTTCTCTGGCCCTGCTTCTGTTGGCTTTGACACCTGAGCCTGTGAGCCCTTCCCCTGGTGGAAACTCCCCAGAGGAGACTGTGGCTCCTCCCTCGCCCCTCAGCTCCTCCTTAGCCCCTGCCTGCAGGCTTCCTGCCCAGGGTCATCTCTCAGGGGGCCTGTGTACCTCTCAGGTTCCCCCACCCCCACCCCGGGCCCCCACACTTCTTACCACCCCAACACACACAGCCTGTCTGTGACTACTCTGCATGGGAGGTGAAGCCAGAAGTCCTAAAGGAGTCCACGCTTTTGGTATTTGCTGCTGATAAAAGGGTGAAAATCCAGCTACTGGAAGTCTGCAGGATCATGCCTGACAGCGGCCCAGAGCAGTGACCTGGCAGGGAAAGGGTTAGCTCGCTGAGGAAAGGTGCTGACAGCAAGTAGCATTTCATCTGCTCAACAGCTGTTCCTTCTGCTCCCTTGAAGTGTCCTGAAATGGGACATGGACCTGATGCCCTGGCCGAGGCCAGGGACTATTTCCAAGTGAAATTCTACCCTGTGGACAGGAAATGTGTTCATTCATTTGCTAAACTTGTCAGCCTGTAACTGAGCTTCCTAACATGCATTTCCACGCAGCAGGGACCAGGCAGGGGGGTGAGCAAGCTGGTTAGAAGTAGGGACACGAATTCATAATCAGGATTTACCAGATCCTCTTAGAGGGAGTCAGCATTTACGTGGCAATGAGATTATTTACAGAGCTATGAGCAATAGCAATAGCTGGTGAAAACAGAGACTCAAGAAGCCAGAGAAGGGAGAGGGAGTGGGGGACGACCCCCAGAGACCTCGTCATTCCTGGAGCCTGTGGACAAATGGTTTTTGGAGCACGGCAGACATCAGAAACGAATTCATATATCCTTCAGGGACTATTAGTATCTTACATTGGCTCTGAATCTTAAAGCTGGGATTGAAGAGATAATATTTCCTAGATTAAAAAGAACAAGGTTTGATTTTCTGTTTGTAGCTGAGGATTTTTTTTTTCTTCCTTCCCCCATGTAAAGGTCAAATGATGTTCCAGAAATTTCAAGCCCCTCAAAAACTGAGAAAGAAAGCAGGCTCTACAAGGAGCCCTGGTCTATCAGAACAGTGGAAGCAGCCATCAAAGGGTCTCTCTGGTATTACAGAGATGTGAGCCCCAAATCTGAGTGGCTCCCCCAAGCCAGAGTGGGGGCCTCCCTGAGCCAGTGACTGGACACCCTCTAAATTCTCCCTCCCCTGGCCCAGAGGCCTCACTGGCCATGGGATCGCACCTCTCTTCAGGGCAAACCTTTCTTGGGCTCCGAGCGCGGAGCAGGGTGGGAAGAGAGAACACTGCTGTGTGTCGGCTCCGAGCTGCCGTCTCAAAGCCTCAAACTGAAAGCATCAATAATTCAGACATGCAGATGCTGTAGAGTATTTCCCCTTTTGTCACATTTCTGGCCAATTGATTTCCCCTGGCCACAAACTTGCTGCTTTTAGAGCATCATTAATAACAAATTGAGTCTGGTAAACTCTGCCCTGGGAGGGAGCACTAGCTGTAAGAGGTTTGTGACCTTGTTTCCCCTGAGCAAAGGGGTTCGGACCCATCCCAGCAGCAGAACCAGGGCGTGTGGGCCAGGACAGCCCCCCTCCCTGGTCCCGCAGTCCCAACTAACCCGTCTCCCCACCTCCCACCCTGCCCACCCCCCACGCCCGCCTTGGGAGCAGAGAGACTGGATAGTGGAGGGACACGTGGCGCCTCCAGGCCTCCTGTGTAGTGCCAGAACCTCCGACGAGGGTACTAGATGAGGGCGAGGAGACTTCAGAACAAGAACACAGGGTCGGAAGCCCTCTCTAGGATCCCCACCAGCCTCCACAAGGTCCAGTCTCTGCCGGCTTCCATGTCTGAGCCCCAGGTTACATGGATGAGTGCCAATCAGGGGTCTGAAATGAGCCAAAGAGCTGAAAGCTCACCGGGGTGCCACGGGTGTGGCTGCCTTCCACCCCCCACATGGGGCCTCCCCATCAGGCCCGCTCAGGGTGAGGAAAGGGTGCTGACTTCCTGGCCCTGTAGGCACCCAGGGTCTGAGGGCATCTCTGCCCTGCCTCTTCTCCAGAGATTCCCCGCTGGGCACCGCCTCTAAGCTTACAGCCCCTGGAGCGCGCTCACAAAAGTCTGTTGCGTAAGTACGTGAAAGATAAAAGGATCTGACAACTCACGGTGAGTGAAGAGTTGCCTCAGACTCTGAGTTTACAGCTAGAGATGGGGGCTTCGGGCAACTTGGGAGAATGATTTAAAGGGGGTGGGAGTGGTTGCCTGGGGGCGGTCCCCGAGACCTGACAAGATGGCTAGAGCCCATTCACCTCCGTAAGGTGGGTCCTGTTAACTCTCCCAACACCCTGCCCACTCCCCACCCCCCCCACACACATCACTGCTGAGTAGACCACACTCTGGAAAGGTGTCCACAGTGATCAGTAGAGAATCCTGCCCTAAGCAGCAGACTCTGTCAGAGAAGGGGGAGCAGGCCCCTTCCCCTAGCCCTGGGCAGGGTCATCTCCAAGGTGTGTGTGCCAGGAAGCCCCTGCCTCGTCCTTCACCACTCACACACACAGCACCTCCCTCATCCCACCCCAGTCACCACGAGCCAGAGCTCTCTCGAGCATCCACGTTACATGGAGGTGGCCATCAAAGTAGGGGTGAACCGTCTCACATTTCCACCTTTTTCACCAGCGTGGTGAGCACGGACTCCAGCTCAGATGAGGGTCCTCCTGGAGGAATCCACTCTGCTGATCACAGGGCAGAAGCTTCCCTGCACCTGCCTGGCCCCAAGGTTTATGTCCCTGGAAATCTCCTGGTTGGCCTGATATTGATTTAGCTCTTTGAAAAGGAGTCAGCAAGAAATACACAAAATACACACGCCACAGCCCTGTAATAGAATCTGGTCTTTGCAGCTGTAGCAAATGCTCCTCACAGCTGGGTCCGTTGGGAACAGGGCTCCCCGGTGGGGCCCCAGGGCATGAGCTGCGTGCTGTAGCCCGTCTTCACCTTACCAGACCATGGGGCCCGGCTCCGCTGGGCAGCTTGTCACAGTGTTTTATAGGCAGGATAAATATTTGTGATATATTCGCACGCACAGCTTGGAACCCAAGCCCACTTTACAGCCAGGCTTGGGGAGCTTGGAAGGCTGCGTCAGTGCCAGCTACAGGGAGATGTACTTTCCTGACAGCTTTACAAGAAAAGACTTTGGGCTGGAGGATTAAGAGTGTTAGTGGGCTTGGATGGCCAGAGCCCAAAGCCATAGATTTCTCCAGCCCAGCTTCCCTTCCCAAATGTGTTGGCCTCATGCACCTAAGAGAAAGAACATCACAGTGTTAGTCACTTGGTCGTGTCTGNCTTTACAAGAAAAGACTTTGGGCTGGAGGATTAAGAGTGTTAGTGGGCTTGGATGGCCAGAGCCCAAAGCCATAGATTTCTCCAGCCCAGCTTCCCTTCCCAAATGTGTTGGCCTCATGCACCTAAGAGAAAGAACATCACAGTGTTAGTCACTTGGTCGTGTCTGACTCTTTGCGACCCCATGGACTGTAGCCCACCAGGCTTCTCTGTCCATGGAGATTCTCCAGGCAAGAATACTGGAGTGGGTTGCCTTGCTCTCCTCCAGGGGATCTTCTCAACCCAGGGATGAAACCCGGATCTCCCTCATTGCAAGCAGATTCTTTACAGTCTGAGCCACCAAGGAAGTCCCCCATGCACCTAAGGGTACACAGTTATGCTGAAACATCCCACCCCTCCCCTCTTCCCATGAGTAGTTTGTTCCTAGAATGAATGTTAGAGCTCGAAGGCCTGCTAGGTCATCTAGCCCAGATGAAACAACTGAATCTGGAGAGGTTGACTATTTTGCCTAGGATCAGCTAGCCAGCAGTGATTCTGTTTTCATGAGTCTCTTAAGAAAGTCTTCTTTTTCTAAACGTCAGAGGTTTTCCTAGACTTCAATTAAAAAAAATTTTTTTTAATTATTTTAGTTTTTATTTTTAGCATTTCTAGAAGGGATTAGACCCTTAGAAATGTCCTATATTGAGCAGAGGATAAAGCCAATGATGTTTTCATCCACATCCCATAGCCTCTGTTCTGTTGACTACATTTCTATTTTCACGTTCTCCCAGTCTTTTCCCTAGGAAGAAGCTGACTTTTATTAAGCACTTGATATATGCCAAGTTGTTTGCAATTTACACGAGGCAAATTACATATGAGGAAAGAGTTGTTATTCCCATTGCAAGAGTAATCACAACATTGGGTCAAAAGAACCCATGTTGTTCAGGTGCTAAGCCATGTCCAACTCTGTGACCCCATGGATTGCAGCACTCCAGGCTTCTCTGTCCTTAACTACCTCGCAGAGTTTGCTCAGACTCAGGTCCACCGAGTCGGTGATGCCATCCAAAAATCTCATCCTCTGCCTCCCCCTTCTCCTGCCCTCAATCTTGCCCAGTGTAAGGGTCTTTTCCAGTGTGTCAGCTCTTCGCATCAAGTAGCCAAAGTATTGGAGCTTCAGCTTCAGCATCAGTCCTTCCAATGAATATTGAGGACTGATTTCCTTTAGGATTGAGTGGTTTGATCTCCTTGCTGTCCAAGGAACTCTCAAGAGTCTTCGCCAGTGACACAATTCAAAACCATCAGTTCTTTGGCATGCAGCCTTCTTTATGGTCCAACTTTCACAAACATACATGACAACCAGAAAAACCATAGCTTTGACTATACAGACCTTTGCTGGCAAAGTGATGTCTCTGCTTTTGAATATGCTGTCTAGGTTGGTCATAGCTTTTCTTCCAAGAAGCAAGCGTCTTTTAATTTCATGGCTGCAGTCACCATCTGCAGTGATTTTGGAACTCAAGAAAATAAAATTTGTCACTGTTTCAATTCCCCCCCCCATCTATTTGCCATGAAGTTATATTCAAAAGGCAAACTTCGTTTATTTGCCACTATTCCTTTAAACTTGCTCAATAGTTACTTCTTTCCCTTGTCACTGGATAACATTTCTGACTTTTTTGTTTATTCTTAGAGACTATAAGTCACTTTAACTCACCAACACAGTATCTAAACTCAATAATTTAAGGTGTCCAGTTCGATGTAATAGTACATCTTTATACAAAGATACAGTCACTAGGACATTAAGTTTTTGCCATGATAACAAATGACCCTAAAAACTCAGTGATCCATGCATACATTTTCCTTCTGATTCATCAGCGTGCAGTGGAGGTGGGGGAGACCCTCCCAGACAGCTGTCTTCCACGTGGTGACTCTGGGATCTAGGTCACTTTGACCTTGTGGTTTCACGCCTCTCGGGGAGAGATCCCAGAGAATCCCACAGGGACTTTTCTGTGTCTGCATCTGGATATGATACATCATTTTTCTTCGTGTGTGTCTTTCCCCACAACCCATCATACTGTCCTACCTAACTTCAGTGGGGCTGAGAAGTGGGCCTTGGAAGGAAGGAAAGCGAAGAGAAAGTGGTAACATACGACATTGTCTCTGTCATTAAAGGTAACCCTTCTTGCTCCTGCCTTAACTTCAGCCAGCTCCTGCCTTAACTTTTCTCCCTCCTGCCTTAACTTCAGCCAGCTCCTGCCTTAACTTTTCTCCCTCCTGCCTTAACTTCAGCCAGCTCCTGCCTTAACTTTTCTCCCTCCTGCCTAACTTCAGCCAGCTCCTGCCAAAGGACAAGAGATTGGGAAGTGCTGTCAGCATCCTTTATCTTCCCAGTCACCCCTCTCTGCTCAGCACCCACCTCTGACCCCGCTGGGTGTGGAGTGATGGGGAGGGAGGACAGGTGAGAAGAGCAGGAAAGTTTTCTCTTGACAGGAAGGACCTGTCATGAAACATCTTCAAGGGCCCTGGGGCTGGAGGGTGTCTAAAGCTGGCTTCCCTCTTGTGAGTGTCCTCTCGGCTTGTCAGATGCCCCACCAGCAGCCGCTGCTGGCATCCCCATGATTCAGACTCTGCATCACGTTCCCACTGACCACCCACCCCCAGGCCCACTCCAGGAAGAATCTCCTCATGGGATTTCCATTACAACCCCCTCAGGCATTTGCAGTGGATTCAGGCCAGATCTCTCTCCCATCAGTGCCTGTAGGGTCCACAGAAAACACCCTTGTCTCTTTTGCTCTCATGAACCCCAACATCCAGTCCAGACCCAATGCAGCAGCAATTCACTAGCTTCACAAAGAATACAGTGGCCTGCTGGGCCTTCTTTCCTTTGAAGTTTTATGGGCAGGAGCCACATGCCAGTGTCCTGGGTCCACTAACTGTAGAAAATAACAGGCACTCCAAGTGGTGCTTTCCTGTGACTTGAGGGGCAGGAAAGGAATCTCCTCTCTTCCCCCTCGAGGGGAGGGGAAGCTCCAACCATGGCCTCCTTCAAGCATCCTCTTCTAAAATCCTCTCTTGATTTCCAACAGTCAGATAATATGTGATTTCCTCATTGTGGGTGAGGGGTTTTGAGAGTTGTGATAATGGATTTCCAGATAGTTCTTCTGTAAATTCTGCAAGTAGCCTAGTGTGCTTCGATCAATTTAACACTCTGTAATAAAAGTGACAGTTGCTTAATCAACTCAGATTGTTTGAAGCAAAATGGAGGATTTAATATAAGAACATTGGGATGTCTTCTGGAACCCAAGAGCAGGTTCCTAAACCCCAGCTGGGTTTTGGGAATGACTCTAACCAGGGGCTCACATTTCCTCTCTCTGCATCTTGAATCACTCTGCTTTCCTGGTCTCGGCTTCCTGCTGTCCTCTCTCTCTGCAAGTTGACTTCCTTCACTTCTCCAGTCTGGTTATAGGAAACATGGCTACTGGCAGCTCCCAACATACACATTTCATAGTCTAGCCTCAAAAAGAGAGAATTTCCACTCTTTTAGGCCAAAGAATAAAAAACCAGGGGAAAGAGACATAGTTCATTAGTCAACGTGCTCTCCTCAGCCAATCAGCTCCACTTGGGTGCAGGAACTCATTGTGACATGGCAGCTCCTCACGCAACCTGGATGCTGCCTGAGATGAAAAAATTCTCAGAAGAAAGTGGAAGGTGCTAGGAGCCCCCTGGGCACATTTCCAGCTGTTCAGTCATTTGTGAACTTGAGCTATTGGGCCTGGTGGCTTAGACTCTAGATCTAGTAGGACTGGAAGGTAGTGATGGGGATCTGGTGTATGCAAAAGTCCACAGGAACAGCCATCACAGTCAAGAAAAAGTCCGAAATGCAATACTTGGATGCAATCTCGAAAACAACAGAATGATCTCTGTTCATTTCCAAAGCAAACCATTCAATATCACGGTAATCCAAGTCTATGCCCCAACCAGTAATGCTGAAGAAGCTTAAGTTGAATTGTTCTATGAAGACCTACAAGATCTTCTAGAACTAACACCCAAAAGAGATTCCCTTTTCATTATAGGGGACTTGAATGCAAATGTAGGAAGTCAAGAAATACCTGGAGTAACCAACAAATTTGGCATTGGAGTACAGAATGAAGCAGGGCAAAGGCTAATAGAGTTTTGCCAAGAGAACGCACTGATCATAGCAAACACCCTCTTCCAACAACAAAAGAGAAGACTCTACACATGGACATCAGCAGATGGTCAAAACCAAAATCAGATTGATTATATTCTTTCCAGCTAAAGATGGAGAAGTTCTATACAGTCAGCAAAAACAAGACCAGAAGCTGACTGTGGCTCAAATCATGAACTCCTTATTGCCAAATTCAGATTTAAATTGAAGAAAGTAGGGAAAACCACTAGACCATTCAGGTATTACCTAAATCAAATCCCTTATGGTTATATAGTGGAAGTGACAAATAGATTCAAGGGGTTAGATCTGATAGACAGAGTGCCTGACGAACTATGGGTGGAAGTTCATGACATTGTACAGGAGGCAGGGATCAAGACCATCCCCAAGCAAAAGAAATGCAAAAAAGCAAAATGGCTGTCTGAGGAGGCCTTTCAAATAGCTGTGAAAAGAAGAGAGGCAAAAGGCAAAGGAGAAAAGGAATGATACCCCCATTTGAATGCAGAGTTCCAAAGAATAGCAAGGAAAGATAAGAAAGCCTTCCTCAGCAATCAGTGCAAAGAAATAAAGAAAAGCAATAGAGTGGGAAAGTCTACAGATCTCTACAAGAAAATTCGAGATACCAAGCGAACATTTCATGCAAAGATGGACTCGATAAAGGAAGGAAACGATATGGACCTAACAGAAGCAGATGATATTAAGAAGAGACAGCGAGAATACACAGAAGAACTCTACAAAAAAGATCTTCAAGACCCAGAAAACCATGATGGTGTGATCACCAACCTAGAGCCAGATATCCTGGGATGCAAATTCAAGTGGGCTTTAGGAAGCATCACTATGAACAAAGTTAGAGGAGGTGATGGAATTCCAGTTCAGCTATTTCAAATCCTGAAAGATGATGCTGTGAAAGTGCTGTGAAAGTACTCAATATGCCAGCAAATTTAGAAACCTCAGCAGTGGCCACAGAACTGGAAAAGGTCAGTTTTCATTCCAATCCCAAAGAAAGGCAATGCCAAAGAATGTCAAACTACCTTGTGCTCATCTCACTTGCTAGTAAAATAATGCTCAAAATTCTCCAAGCCAGGTTTCAACATAGGTGAACCGTGAACTTCCAGATGTTCAAGCTGCATTTAGAAAAGGCAGAGGAACAAGAGATCAAATTGCCAACATCTGTTGCATCATCAAAAAAAAAAACAAGAGAGTTCCAGAAAAACATCTACTTCTGCTTTATTGACTATGCCAAAGCCTTTGATTATGTGGACCACAACAAACTCTGGAAAATTCTTAAAGAAATGGGAATACCAGACTACCTGACCTGCCTCTTGAGAAATCTGTATGCAGGTCAGGAAGCAACAGTTAGAACTGAACACGGAACAACAGACCGGTTCCATATTGGGAAAGGAGTATGACAAGACTGTATATTGTCACCCTGCTTATTTAACTTCTATGCAGAGTACATCATAAGAAATGCTGGGCTAGAAGAAGCATAAGCTGGAATCAAGATTGCTGGGAGAAATATCAATAACCTCAGATATGCAGATGACACTACCCTTATGGCAGAAAGTGAAGAGGAACTAAAGAGCCTCTTGATGAAAGTGAAAGAGGAGAATGAAAAAGTTGGCTTAAAGCTCAACATTCAGAAAACTAAGATCATGGCATCTGGTCCCATCACTTCGTGGCAAATAGATGAGGAAACAGTGGAAACAGTGACAGACTTTATTCTTTTGGGCTCCAAAATAACTGCAGATGGTGACTGCAGCTATGAAATCAAAAGACACTTGCTCCTTGAAAGAAAAGTTATGACAAACCTAGAAAGCATGTTAAACAGAGACATTACTTTGCCAACAAAGGTCTGTCTAGTCAAAGCTCTGGTTTTTCCAGTAGTCATGTATGGATGTGAGAGTTGGACTATAAAGAAAGCTGAGTGCTGAAGAATTGATGCTTTTGAGCTGTGGTGTTGGGGAAGACTCTTGAGAGTCCCTTGGACTGCAAGGAGATTCATCCAGTCCATACTAGAGGAAATCAGTCCTGAATATTCATTGGAAAGAATGATGCTGAAGCTGAAACTCCAATACTTTGGCCACCTGATAGGAAGAACTGACTCATTGGAAAAGACCCTGATGCTGGGAAAGATTGAAGACCGGAGGAGAAGGGGATGACAGAGGATAAGACGGCTGGATGGCATCACCAACTCAATGGACATGAGTTTGAGTAAACTCTGGGAGCTGGTGATGGACAGGGAGATCTCGTGTGCTGCGGTCCATGGGGTCACAGAGTCAGACACGACTGAAGCAACTTAGCAGCAGCAGCAGCAGGAGCACAACGCTTTGCACACAGAAGATCCTCAGCGACGTTTGTTGATTGTCTCGGAGACACTGAGACATATTCCTATGTCCTGGCTCCGTGATGTCAGTCCATCACCTCCACGTCCCGGGCCACCTCGCCTTCCACTACCATCTGCCCAGCTGACCTATAGCTGACCTGTGTGCACTGTAGTCACTCAGGTACTGGGATTTGCCCAAAGGGGTATCCCCAGACCCATTTGCTCAGGGGATTTCACTCCTTCATTTTGTTTTCAGAAGAGTTAGAGCTCAGAGAGGACTTTCTCAAAACCAGGGGTTGGGGAGGACCAGAGAAGGATGATGACTCTGAAATCACCCTGAGTTTAGGCTTGCTCATCCTGGGCATTTACAGAGAAGAGGCAAACTAGGGATGAGTACTAGATATCCTCTAGGAACATGGAGCCGAGAAAAGTCTAGGGAGAAGATCAGAGGAAGCAGTCTGATGAGGCAGAAACTTATTCTGAAACTTATCCTTCCTTTAGAAGGAAGCCAAAACTGGGAAAGCATATCATTATTTAAAAATCCCATTAAGACTGTGTGGGGGTGGTGGGCGGCTGTAGGGGGGGACTTGCTAATTTCAGGAAGTGACTGAGTAGTCGTAAGTACCCAAAATTAATTGATGGTTTTAAGGAAGAAATAGAGTGTAGGTAACACTGCGTCATAAACCCATCGCCAGGGAAGAGGAAGACTATTAATTCTCATGATTCCTCATACCACAAGACAGAAAAGTAATAGTTCAAGTTGTGTATGATGAAATCTAATGCTGTGGCATAACTTCTTCTCATCGATTGGTTCCCAGCCTCTCTCTCCCGTGATTTATAGGAATAACGGGGAGGGAGTGCTCACTGCAGGTCAGCCAGGGCTGGGGAAGTTTCTGTGCGATATTGGTTTCCAGAGCTAATAGATTTTCAATTACGGCCCATGAAATCCTGTTAGCTCCTAGAGGCAGCAAACCTGAAATGCAGCCATAGCTGGCTCACCAGATGCCACCCACCACTCCACCCTAGGCGCCTGAGAAGATGGGAGAAGATCCTCCTCAGGTCAGTGACCCAGGGACACATCTACCCGAAGGGGATCTCAGTCCCATCTTTCATCGGTGGAAACCTAATGCCCCCAAACTACTCATTCCAACACCCCTGAGGCTGAAAATCTGGAAAAGAAATGGCTCACAGAACCAGAATTAGACCTCTTCTACCCAGGGTAACGTGTAGCCTGGGAGAGATTTCATTTAAAAAGCTGAGTCTAGAATAGCAAGCGGGTGATCTTAACAAGAGTCGCAGCCAAGAGTCTAATCAGAAAGGAGATAGTCAAAGATGGCTCGGGGCTGGGCACCAAAAGGACAGGCAGGCATCAGCATTTGACCAGAATTCCCTAGAAAGGAAGCACAACCTCTTCTTTATCTTTGTATCCTTAGCATCTAGCCCACAAATGGGCACAAATGGGCACTCCAATAGTTCTTCAATAAACGAATGAAACAAGTCTGTAGTGTCTGCTACAGGAATAGCCGGGAGACCTTTGTCACTCATTGAATATTCACACATTTTCCACCTTCCCAGCCCCCTTGCAAGTGACTGGGGCCATTGACTAGAGTAGGCCAGGGGACTGTGAGTAGAAGTGACATAGGGTATTTAAGCATCAGTGCACCAATCTCCAGAGATCTCTTCCTTTGCAATCATGACTGTGGAGATCACTGTTTCAGATGATACATTTCAAGATGCAGGGAGTTCTGTCAACCCGGGTTCTTCGATGTCCACGTGGAGCAGAGCTCCCTCCTCCCCTTGTTGCTGAGTGATCAGTGTTAGGTAAGCAGTGTGAGTAAGAAATACACCTGTGTTGTGTTTAGTCACTTCTTTTTCCTTAGCCAATTCTGAAAAAATATGGCAGATTTACCAACTGCCTTAGCTCAGGCTGCTATGACAAAATACTATAGACTTGGCGGATTAAGCAGCAGACATTTAATTCGCATAGCGCTGGAGGCTCAGAAGTCCAAGACTGAGGTACCGGCAGATTTGGCGTCTGGTGAGAACCTTCTTCCTGGGTTGCAGACAGTTGCCTGCTCGTTGTATGCTCACATGCTCACTTTTCCTTGGTGCGTGCACTTGGAGAAAGAACTCTGGTCCCTCTGCTTATGAGGACACTAATATCGATATGGGGGCTCCACCTTATGTATATGTAATTACCGCTCAAAGGGTCACCTCCTGATACCATTGCATTGGTGGATGCAGCTTCGGCATATGAATTTGGGGTGGGATAAACATATTCAGCCCATACCACCAGTTCAATCCAGAGGCTTCCTTCAAACCCTCTTTTTGCACCCTCTCTTTGAAAGTTAGGTCACCTGGTTCCCTGTCTTTTCACTCTCTTATTCATCTTTGTCACCCTTGTCCTCTGTCTTCCTTTCACTCCCCTCATTCATTACAGATTTTATTAGCTGGCTCAGAAATATCTCTTGTTCTCAGCTCCTGTCACCGTTCTGTTTCACATCTATCCCAACTATCCACCCAGAGTCTTATCTCTAAAACACCTTGACATCATCAACTCCAACAACACTCATTAGCGCCAATCCATATTAGCTTCAACCAGCCCTCCTATGGCGACACTCTGGATCTTCTCATCATATAACTCTTCCACCTTTGGAAATGCAAATGCCAGTAGATGAATCTTTCCCCCCTCCCTCATCCTACCACTCTGCTGTTAGACCTCACTGCGATCTTCAATCCTTCAAGTCCAACTGCTTCCCCTACTAGACCCTAAGCTCCCTGAAGTCAAGGCTGTGTTATACTCCCATCACTTATGGCAATGCATGGTCCAGGGAGTCACACAGAAGATATTCATGAAAAATGAATGAGTGAAGTGTCTGCCACTGCACACCTGGTGGGTCCTCCCCACAGCCTCTTAAAGGTGTTGTTTGTTAAATGACATTGTAGATTCCCCTCAAGAGTATTTGGACAGAAATCACAAGGTTAGAACTCTAATTCTGGATCCATTGCCAGTGATCTATAAGGTCTTGGACAAGTCCCTTGCTTTCTTCCTGAATCTCAGCTTCCTTTTGTCTTTCTCTGCTAAATTATTATTAAGAATCAAATGAAATCACAAACATGAGAGTGACTTGAAAATGTGAAGAACTCTATAGAAATGTAAGAAATATTATGGTAATACCATCGAGCTTTCTATTTCTCAGTGTGTACTATGCACATTCACATTCTACTTTAGGGAGGAAAAGTCGTGCAAGTGTTGGGGGAACCAAGTGCCCAGAAAGCCAAAGATGAACCATCAGGTTTTCAGATCAGCACAACCTGTTTCTTCCAGCTCTGTCTTCATTCACCAAAACATTCCTCAATTTCCTATTATTTTCAGTTACTCAGTACAGTACAGGCCTGCCTTCAGGGAGCTCTGTGTTTTGGGGGGAAGAGATGAGTAAGGAAATGCTGGATCCTGGGAGTGAAGGAAGCTCTAATTATCTGTGGGGAGAGAGGGACACAGAGAGTTTCACAGAGGAGGGGGTCCACGCTCTCCTCATGGCACGGTGCCAGCTCTCCTGGGGACAGACATTAGGCCAGGATCTGGGGGTACAGCTGCCTGGGAGATGACTGAAAACAGCTAGGCCTTGAGCTCCTTTTCTTAACTCCTCCCCCAGGCTATGTCCCTTGCCCTGGCACTACCTGGATGCAGCCCCAGATGTCCCAGGTGTGTGCAGCTATTCCTCCCCCTGGTCCTGTGGGGTACAGGCCACCGTGTGTCTCTGTGAATTATACCCAGACCTTCTGAGACTAAATTCTGCTTTCTTTTCCCCCTGCCACACTGCTCACAAGTACTTGAAAAAGACATAGTGTCAGAACCTGAGAAGGAGGATGAGGGTCTCTCACAGCACCTGTGATTGGTTTCGGAGCCCTAGGGCAGGGTTACTATCCAGGTGATGAGGCTGCCTCCAACCAGAATCCACTCTGTACTGGTGGTTCCCTGTAGTGCAGACCAAACAGATCTATACCTCATTATGCCAGATTCTCCGGCCCCATGCGGTGGAAACTAAATGCTGTCTGCCTAAGAGCTGCACACAGGCCCTGCGTTCCCAGCTGCCCAGGCAGGACCAGGGATGACAGGGAGAGTGGAAATGACCCCCAGCGATGACAACCTGACCAAGCAAGTGTGCCCCGAGAATCTGCTGCATAAGGGCTGGACAGGCTGTGCTCCCAAGTTCAAGGGGCTTGGGTCTTCCTCTCTGGACCTTTGAGCAAGCATGGCTCTGTCTCATACAACATATATATATATATATATATATATATATATATATATGTATATATATGTATACATATATACATATGTATGGGGGTCCTGGGGTCCTCAGACTCAGCCATTTAATTGGCACAGGGTTGCAGAGCATAGTTTGAACAAACAGCTGGGGCATTTTTAGTAACCTGTGAACAGAAGGGATTATGGCTTCAAAGTTAATTTCTTTTTTTCTTCACTCCTATCCTAGCCCTTTCGACTCTCTCCCCACATGTGTGTGGGAGTTGGCAGAGGGTAGCCGAGGGCAGGAGGTGGGGTGGGGAATAATCAGGTGTAACTTTTGATATAAAAGTTAGCATTTTTAATGACACTCTACTCCTTTCTCTACCTTTTCTGCTTGTAACTATGGAAACTCATAATATATAACACAAGGGGGATGATTTTAGAAACAAAATATAATCTGTTTTCACGCATCGCTTACCCTGCTTCCTCTTCTGCCTGCCCTTCCTTACTAGTTACTGATGTACATTTGGCTTTCGTGGCTCATCAGAGAAGTGGCCATGCCATCAAAACCCACAGCGGACTCGCCTTGGAGTTCA
Source organism: Neotragus moschatus (assembly GCA_006410615.1). Classification (NCBI taxonomy): domain Eukaryota; kingdom Metazoa; phylum Chordata; class Mammalia; order Artiodactyla; family Bovidae; genus Neotragus; species Neotragus moschatus. The sequence continues at coordinate 368,054 of SJYA01002142.1, read as the reverse complement.
TCTCGGAGCCTTCTCAGTGCTTGTGACCCTGTCTGTATGGACTGTATGATGGAAAAACTCAGCCTTGTCCTTCCTGTGCAGGGAGAAACCCATTTTTCCTCCTGTTTTTCTTCCCCGAGAGTCTCCTTCACGGCTCACACAGAACACTCTTGACACTTTTGGTCACCAACTATGTGGAGAGTTTTCCCAGGAAGAAGCAATTCCCTGTCTTCTCTCCACTGTGCCACCAGCTGAGTGCCCTCTTCAACCTGATTCTGGCCCTGCCTACCAGGAGGCACATCGGATTCCACTGGTTGAGGGTTTACTCCTATTAGATGCCCCTCCCATTTCGGATGCCAATCACAGACCCTGATTCCCGCCTGTGCTTCCGAATGATTGGCTATAGATCTGAGGTTCTGACCTCTTCCTCGGGTTTGATTAATTTGCTAGAGTTGCACATGGAGCTCAGAAAAACAGTTTGTGCTTACTGCAGCTGCTAAGTCGCTTCAGTCGTGTCCGACTCTGTGTGACCCCATAGACGGCAGCCCATCAGGCTCCCCGTCCCTGGGATTCTCCAGGCAAGAACACTGGAGTGGGTTGCCATTTCCTTCTCCAATGCATGAAAGTGAAAAGTGAAAGTGAAGTTGCTCAGTCATGTCCGACTCTTAGCGACCCCATGGACTGCAGCCCACCAGGCTCCTCCATCCATGGGATTTTCCAGGCAAGTGTACTGAAGTGGGGTGCCATTGTGCTTACTAGTTTCCTGTAAAAGGATGCAATAAAGGAGCAGGTGAACATCCAGATGGAAGGGGTGCACAGGGCCAGGTGTGGGGCAGGAGGCAGTGCTCCCATGCCCTCTCCGAGTGTACCATCTCCAATACCTCCATGGGTTCCCCATCCCAGAAGCTCTCTGAATCCCTGTACTTTGAGGATTTTATGGAGCCCTCATCACTCAGGTTGTGTGTATTAGTCACTCAGTCGTGTCCAACTCTCTGTGACGTCATGGACTGTAGCCCTCCAGGCTCCTCTGCCCATGGAGTTTTCCAGGTAAGAACATTGGAGTGGATTGCCAGTTCCTTCTCCTGGGATCTTCCTGACCCAGGGATTGAACCCGAGTCTGTTGCATTGCAGGCGATTTCTTTACCGACTGAGCTACCAGGGAAGCCGCTTAGGCATGACCAATCATTAATTCCATTTTCAGCCTTTATCCCTTCTCAAGAGACTGGGAGCTAAGCTTAAAAATGCCAAGCTTCTTATCATGGTTTGGTCTTTCTGGTGAGGAGCCCTCATTCAAGAGCCATCCAGAAGCCCCACTGCCACCTCTCAGCCTCACTGCCTCATTAGGATAAAAGATACACCCATCACCTAGGAAACTGTGAGGGTTTGTGGAGTGCTGTGCCACGGACGGGGTCAAAGACAAAAAGCAGAACAAGAGAGGCTCCTGGTATTATTACCACTTAGGAAATTACAGGGGTTTTAAAAGGGACCTCTGTGCCCGGAACTGGGAACAGAGACCAATATGTAACTTTTTATTACTTTACAGGTTGAAAGAGGGGTGTCCTTGCCCGGAGGTGGGGTACCACAATGCCTCTGATTTCCCCAAGGGGACAACTTTCCAGAATTCAGACAAGTCTGAGATGTGAGAGTACACACACCCCTTTCTCATCCCCAGTGAGAGGGTGACCCAGGCATGAAGCAAGTACACAACAGTAGTGACCTCCGCAAAGCTTAGAATCATGGGGTCCACGTATCTGCATATATTAGGCAAGGGATGTGCTTCTCAAGATAACAAACCTCAGGGAATAGGGCACCAAGGCTTCAAGTTATAGCAGAAATACGACACGTTTTACTTCTCCTATCAACTTTACTGGATGATCACTGATTCAGTTATTTTCATATTAAAACAGATATAGGTTACCAGGAAGAACGCAAAATTCTAAAGAATTTTTATGGTACTCCAGGAGCAAATTAAAAATAATTTGTGCCTGAAACAGGCAGCCCCAGGTTACATCCCAGGACTCTAAGGATATTCTTTTATTCTCTACTAGGAATATTTCACTAAAAAGTTGAGAGGTTCTGCCAAGCTGTCCGCACCGCCTTGACAAAATGATTCACCTTTCCAAGGATCCATGGGAACCATTCTGTAGCATCTTGGCAAACTTAATTTTGCACCAATTTTCAGATGGCTCAGGTTCAAAGCCTGCCTCTCCAGAATGCAGGAGACTAGTCTAACAGCATCTGAGACCTGAAGTTCCTCTCTGCTCCCCTGCAAAGACCCCAGGATGCTCTCACTCACCTTACCAGACCTACAATTCAAAGGTGGAGTTCTGAGAAGATGCAATTACCCCTAAATGCCTGCACGTTACCCACTAAACTGGGAAAACTCAATCATAGTCATTTGAAGGGCCTCAGCATGGAGCCAAGAACAGAATCAATATTCATTTTCTTTCCATGGAAAAGAAACGACAGAGGAAGTTGTCCAACAGGGCAGCCTTTTCATTTTAGCACCACTGATTTATCGGTCATTTGACAGGTGGACCTGGATTCCAGGCCTGACTCCCTCATGGTCTCCCTGTCCTGCCCGTTCCCCACAAAGGAGACTGTGAGCTGTTCCCACAGATCCTTCCAGGAGTGCCTGGGCCTTCATGCAGGCTGAACCGAGGCTTCTGGCTCTTAAGATCTCTGCATCTTGCTGCTTCTCTGCGAGTTTGCCATTCTTTGTTTAAGGATGCGTAAGCTGCAGTCCTAACCACTTCTTCAGGTCTCCATTTTTTTCCTATAAAGGGTCCCGTGTGCTATAAAAATATTAAGAGTTCCACGCTTTTCTCCTGTTTAACTTGTCTTCTGTCAGCTTTATTACCAGGTGAGCAACAGAACCAAAGAGAATGTTGGAAAAAACGGTTTTTCTCCTATATACACACTTGGAGGGCTTTCCAGGTGGTGCCAGCAGTAAAGAACCCACCTNATATATATATATATATATATATATATATATATATGTATATATATGTATACATATATACATATGTATGGGGGTCCTGGGGTCCTCAGACTCAGCCATTTAATTGGCACAGGGTTGCAGAGCATAGTTTGAACAAACAGCTGGGGCATTTTTAGTAACCTGTGAACAGAAGGGATTATGGCTTCAAAGTTAATTTCTTTTTTTCTTCACTCCTATCCTAGCCCTTTCGACTCTCTCCCCACATGTGTGTGGGAGTTGGCAGAGGGTAGCCGAGGGCAGGAGGTGGGGTGGGGAATAATCAGGTGTAACTTTTGATATAAAAGTTAGCATTTTTAATGACACTCTACTCCTTTCTCTACCTTTTCTGCTTGTAACTATGGAAACTCATAATATATAACACAAGGGGGATGATTTTAGAAACAAAATATAATCTGTTTTCACGCATCGCTTACCCTGCTTCCTCTTCTGCCTGCCCTTCCTTACTAGTTACTGATGTACATTTGGCTTTCGTGGCTCATCAGAGAAGTGGCCATGCCATCAAAACCCACAGCGGACTCGCCTTGGAGTTCATCTCGGAGCCTTCTCAGTGCTTGTGACCCTGTCTGTATGGACTGTATGATGGAAAAACTCAGCCTTGTCCTTCCTGTGCAGGGAGAAACCCATTTTTCCTCCTGTTTTTCTTCCCCGAGAGTCTCCTTCACGGCTCACACAGAACACTCTTGACACTTTTGGTCACCAACTATGTGGAGAGTTTTCCCAGGAAGAAGCAATTCCCTGTCTTCTCTCCACTGTGCCACCAGCTGAGTGCCCTCTTCAACCTGATTCTGGCCCTGCCTACCAGGAGGCACATCGGATTCCACTGGTTGAGGGTTTACTCCTATTAGATGCCCCTCCCATTTCGGATGCCAATCACAGACCCTGATTCCCGCCTGTGCTTCCGAATGATTGGCTATAGATCTGAGGTTCTGACCTCTTCCTCGGGTTTGATTAATTTGCTAGAGTTGCACATGGAGCTCAGAAAAACAGTTTGTGCTTACTGCAGCTGCTAAGTCGCTTCAGTCGTGTCCGACTCTGTGTGACCCCATAGACGGCAGCCCATCAGGCTCCCCGTCCCTGGGATTCTCCAGGCAAGAACACTGGAGTGGGTTGCCATTTCCTTCTCCAATGCATGAAAGTGAAAAGTGAAAGTGAAGTTGCTCAGTCATGTCCGACTCTTAGCGACCCCATGGACTGCAGCCCACCAGGCTCCTCCATCCATGGGATTTTCCAGGCAAGTGTACTGAAGTGGGGTGCCATTGTGCTTACTAGTTTCCTGTAAAAGGATGCAATAAAGGAGCAGGTGAACATCCAGATGGAAGGGGTGCACAGGGCCAGGTGTGGGGCAGGAGGCAGTGCTCCCATGCCCTCTCCGAGTGTACCATCTCCAATACCTCCATGGGTTCCCCATCCCAGAAGCTCTCTGAATCCCTGTACTTTGAGGATTTTATGGAGCCCTCATCACTCAGGTTGTGTGTATTAGTCACTCAGTCGTGTCCAACTCTCTGTGACGTCATGGACTGTAGCCCTCCAGGCTCCTCTGCCCATGGAGTTTTCCAGGTAAGAACATTGGAGTGGATTGCCAGTTCCTTCTCCTGGGATCTTCCTGACCCAGGGATTGAACCCGAGTCTGTTGCATTGCAGGCGATTTCTTTACCGACTGAGCTACCAGGGAAGCCGCTTAGGCATGACCAATCATTAATTCCATTTTCAGCCTTTATCCCTTCTCAAGAGACTGGGAGCTAAGCTTAAAAATGCCAAGCTTCTTATCATGGTTTGGTCTTTCTGGTGAGGAGCCCTCATTCAAGAGCCATCCAGAAGCCCCACTGCCACCTCTCAGCCTCACTGCCTCATTAGGATAAAAGATACACCCATCACCTAGGAAACTGTGAGGGTTTGTGGAGTGCTGTGCCACGGACGGGGTCAAAGACAAAAAGCAGAACAAGAGAGGCTCCTGGTATTATTACCACTTAGGAAATTACAGGGGTTTTAAAAGGGACCTCTGTGCCCGGAACTGGGAACAGAGACCAATATGTAACTTTTTATTACTTTACAGGTTGAAAGAGGGGTGTCCTTGCCCGGAGGTGGGGTACCACAATGCCTCTGATTTCCCCAAGGGGACAACTTTCCAGAATTCAGACAAGTCTGAGATGTGAGAGTACACACACCCCTTTCTCATCCCCAGTGAGAGGGTGACCCAGGCATGAAGCAAGTACACAACAGTAGTGACCTCCGCAAAGCTTAGAATCATGGGGTCCACGTATCTGCATATATTAGGCAAGGGATGTGCTTCTCAAGATAACAAACCTCAGGGAATAGGGCACCAAGGCTTCAAGTTATAGCAGAAATACGACACGTTTTACTTCTCCTATCAACTTTACTGGATGATCACTGATTCAGTTATTTTCATATTAAAACAGATATAGGTTACCAGGAAGAACGCAAAATTCTAAAGAATTTTTATGGTACTCCAGGAGCAAATTAAAAATAATTTGTGCCTGAAACAGGCAGCCCCAGGTTACATCCCAGGACTCTAAGGATATTCTTTTATTCTCTACTAGGAATATTTCACTAAAAAGTTGAGAGGTTCTGCCAAGCTGTCCGCACCGCCTTGACAAAATGATTCACCTTTCCAAGGATCCATGGGAACCATTCTGTAGCATCTTGGCAAACTTAATTTTGCACCAATTTTCAGATGGCTCAGGTTCAAAGCCTGCCTCTCCAGAATGCAGGAGACTAGTCTAACAGCATCTGAGACCTGAAGTTCCTCTCTGCTCCCCTGCAAAGACCCCAGGATGCTCTCACTCACCTTACCAGACCTACAATTCAAAGGTGGAGTTCTGAGAAGATGCAATTACCCCTAAATGCCTGCACGTTACCCACTAAACTGGGAAAACTCAATCATAGTCATTTGAAGGGCCTCAGCATGGAGCCAAGAACAGAATCAATATTCATTTTCTTTCCATGGAAAAGAAACGACAGAGGAAGTTGTCCAACAGGGCAGCCTTTTCATTTTAGCACCACTGATTTATCGGTCATTTGACAGGTGGACCTGGATTCCAGGCCTGACTCCCTCATGGTCTCCCTGTCCTGCCCGTTCCCCACAAAGGAGACTGTGAGCTGTTCCCACAGATCCTTCCAGGAGTGCCTGGGCCTTCATGCAGGCTGAACCGAGGCTTCTGGCTCTTAAGATCTCTGCATCTTGCTGCTTCTCTGCGAGTTTGCCATTCTTTGTTTAAGGATGCGTAAGCTGCAGTCCTAACCACTTCTTCAGGTCTCCATTTTTTTCCTATAAAGGGTCCCGTGTGCTATAAAAATATTAAGAGTTCCACGCTTTTCTCCTGTTTAACTTGTCTTCTGTCAGCTTTATTACCAGGTGAGCAACAGAACCAAAGAGAATGTTGGAAAAAACGGTTTTTCTCCTATATACACACTTGGAGGGCTTTCCAGGTGGTGCCAGCAGTAAAGAACCCACCTGCCAATGCAGGAGATGGGAGAGATGCAGGTTCAATCCCTGGTTCAGGAAGATCCCCTGGAGAAGGAAATAGCAGCCCACTCCAGTATTTTTGTCTGGGAAATCCCATGGGCAGAGGAGCCTGCATGCTACTGTCCATGGGGTCGCACAGAATCCTTTGCAACCCATCACAGAGGCCGAAGCAATTTAGCCCATTCGCACACACACATACATACTTGGATCTTTTTCAAACCAGGCTTGGCCACTCTGGTTCTTCCTGTTTCGTTTTGCACTGGGAGGCAGAGGCAGGCCTCCACCCCACGCCCGTGGCTGATCAGATGAATATACTTGGAGGTCAGTCTAGTCTCTTACCCTCTCTCCCTGTAGGTCAGGGCAAGTGTGATCTGTGTCCCAGGACTCAGTTTCAAGATTTGGCCTGAGCCATAGTCTCCAGTCAGTTTTTGCTAATGTTTGACACAACCATGCTGTCTAATCAAGTGATTCTTCTTTTCCCATTCGATAGTTGTTCTCTGTGCACAGACCCTTGTGTGCACCTCCCTAGTAGAGAGGTCAGTGACACCCTGGACCCCAACAATGATGATCACTAATGTGAGAACCTGGACAGACTGCAAGGATTACACGAAACTTCCCCATTCAAACTGGTATGTGCTTCACGGCGACAGGGGCAAGGTCCATTTGGTCTTATTTCCATTTATCAAATGAGGAATCTCAGTGCTAGAGATTCAAAGTCAACTGATGATGATCAAAACAGCTAGTCAATGCAGAGCAAGGCTTGGGGATCCAGACTTTGGAAGCAGGAAATACAGTGGAAATGTTGCAGGCAGAACTGTATCTGAATACCAGCTCCCAGCTACCTCCCTTTCATGCCTGGATTCATTGTGTGTGTGTATGTGGAAGGGGGAAGGGCCACCCCAACCTTGCCTTTCAGCTCCCACATAGCTTTTCATCCCCCTCTGATACACACCATAGTCCCTCCAGTCCCCACAATGCCAGCCTCATTTCCCCCAGAGAACTTCATTCTCTGGATGAGAGATTGAATCAGGATGAGCCCAGGGGAAAAGAGCTTTAAAACAAGAATATCCATCTGGTCCCCATTCAGAAATAGGGACAGAGTAGGGGAGGGGATCTGGGATCTTCCCATGAGCCTCTGCAGCAGGGAGCCTTCTCCATCCCCAGTCTCCATTGTTAGGCAAACAAAGTCCTTGGTACTGGGGTGGTTTCAATGCAAATTGAAAGGAGTCTCCATCTGTTAGTTTATTCATTGCGGAGTTTTGTTTTGTTTTTCTTTTTCCTTTTTGGACTCGCCATGTTTCATACTTGCTAATGAGCAGATCAAATAGCATTAGGGGCTGTGGGCACGAGGCAGACCTGCTCTGCCAGGAGCCCTAGCACGCTCTCCTCAAAGAGACACCCCTCCCCCTCCCATCCTAGCTTTGCACTCCTGCTGCCTCAGTCCTCAGAGACAAAACGGGAATTAGCACGTTGCTCATTCCATCCCCCACTCCCATCCCACTATTCCAGTCTCCCAGGTCCACAGTCCAGGATGTGGTAAGGGATATGGCTGGAGGGATATGAGGCATACACTCAGGTGGTCCCTCGCTCAAGTTCTCTAGAGAGGAACTGAAACTTAGCAACAACTTCTGAGCTCTGCTCCCTACCTGGAGGTCAGCCCTGCGATCGGAGGGACACAGGAACCTCAGGCCTCCTCTTCCTTGGTTCTGTCCCAGTCCTAAAAATGCTTGCCCACAGAGTCTCTCCAGACAGTTTGGATTGTTGTAGCCACGCGTTCCAGGAAACAAACTCACTCAGAAGGACAATGCAGATAGTGGAGTGCAGTTTATTACACCGGCGGGCCCAAGGCAGAGTCTCCTCTTAGCCAAGGACCCCGACCAGCATTTGTGAAAATCTTTTATACCCCATGTGTACGTGTCTGAACCCACCACTCCAAATTCCTTGAGACTTACATAAACCAAGAAAAACACAATCCCAGTAACCCTATCATTCATGTACTAGGTGCTCATGTGCTCAAACAGCCAATAATCAATAAACCCGAGGTTACACTCCGATAGATACAGAAAAATGTATGGCCTGTCTGGAGGAGGGGGTGATTAGTGTATGTTTTCTCTTAGGCGATGAGTAACCTAGATACGATCTTCAAGGTCCCCCTGTCTGGAGGGGGTCTTATCTTTCTGTTGTTGTTTTCATAGGCACTAAACAGAGAGTTCAGAGTCCACTGGAAAAGTGGCTGAGCATGATCAGCATGAACAGGCCTGAGATGGGGTCCAGGCCCTGTGAATTCCTTCTTCAGGATGCACAGAGAAGGAGGAGGGGAGGACTCTGGAGCAACTGTGAAAATACCAGCAATGATAAGAAAAATGAAAACAATCAAGGCCACTGTTACTATTGGCCATGATATACAAACGCTCATTTTAAAATTCTAATTCACATCAAAACCGTTCAAAATAAATAGTATCATAACATTTTCAAGTGCAAGTATCTCAGAACACAACTCTAACAGGCTAACAACAACAACAACAAAAGATGGGGGAGGTAGATTGATTTATGTGACTGAAAAAGTCCAGTCTGGGGATTTTAGGTGTCAGGCCCTTCTGGATTGAACAGCTAAGATGATGTCCTCAGGACTTGGTTACTCTTCCTCTCTCCTCTCTGCTTTATCTGGTTTGAAATTACTCTGAGACAGCATTCCTCAATTCAGTAGATCTAAGCAGTCCAGACTTACCTCAAGAGGAAATTAAAATCTCTCTTTCTGGATAATTTGCACTCAAGTGCTGGGTCCGATTTTTATTGGTGTAGATTGGGTCACATGATCACCCATCACAATCACTGTACTGGGAGACACCATGTCCACTACTTTTCTTTCTTTCTTTTTAATTGAAGTATAGTTGATTTACAATGTGTTAGTCTCAGGTGTATAGTCAAGTGATTCTTTTTCAGATTTGTTTCCATTATAGGTTTTTATAAGATATTGAATAGAGTTTCCTGTGCTATACAGTAGGTCTTTGTTGTTTATGTTATATATAGCAGTATGCATACGTTAATCCCAAACTCCTAATTTATTTCTTCCCCTCCCCCTTTGGTAACCGTGTTTGCTTCCTAGGCCAGTGAGTCTATTTTTGTTTCGTAAATAAGTTCATTTGTATCATTTTTTTTGGTTCCACGTGCATGCAGGATGCTCAGTTGCGTCTGACTCTCCGCAACCCCATGGACTATAGCTCCCCTGTGCCACATTCCTCTGCCCATGGGAATCTCCAGACAAGAATGCTGGAGTGGGCTGCCATTTCCTCCTCCACAGGATCTTCCCAACCCAGAGACTGAACTTGAGTCTCCTGTGTCTCCTGCATTGGCAGGCAGAGTCTTACCACTGTGCCTTCGATTCTACAACAATGCCCATTGCTACTAGGACAAGCCTAGATCACGTGTGCATCTCTGGAGAGAAAGAGTATGACCTCAGTGCCCCCTACCCTTGCAAAACACCAGGCTTGTGTGTCAGTGGGGGGGTGGATTTTCAAAAGAAAAGTGGGTTCCCATTCCAAAAGAAAAAAGAACAGATATTAGATGGCAAAGACAATAAACATCCATTGTAGATGTTATGCCCTTTTACAAAAACAAAAAATCAGAAAAGTACATCATTTTCTTAGGGTCATATAGTGAGTAACCTGCAAACTGGTAGCCACATACTGTAGGCAGTCCTTCCTGCTACATTGAGTATCCAGGGGAAAGGGAGATAGAAAAGAAAGGAGGGGTGTCAGAAGCAGAGAAATGTACACAAAAGAAAAAACTTCCCTGAATTAATTCAGATTAAGCTTACAAAATGCCCTGATATAGCACAACTATGTCATGAGAGGAGGGGGAAACTCATTAACCTGTTGGAACTATCTCATGATGAAAATACTCTTATAGTCTAGAGCAAGAAGGTATCTTAGGTGATTTCAGATCACCTGAGCTCATGTGAGCCTCCTGGCACAGTTCCTTATCATCCCCTCCCTTATCCATCCTCTCAATAGGTACAAAGGCCATCGGTCACCTGGAAGAAGGATCCCTCTTCTGCCTTGAAGAGATGTGTGTTCTCTTCACATAGATTAATGAAGAAAAATCAGAGAACTGACTTTTATAGTCATCTGTGCCTCTGTTTGTCTTGGCCACTGATACTCCATAAATATCTTTAATACTGTAATACCAATGCTGCGTCAGTTAAGTCATTCACAGTGGAGGCTGGGGTGCCCTCAACCCTGTCTCTGCCATTTTACCTTCATGCATCTTTTTGTGTTCTTTGACTATAAGCAACAGAAACCCCCTCTGGCTAACTTAAGTTGAAGGGTGTATGATAGTTACAGAATACACAGAAAATCTGAGCGACTTGGCTTCAGGAAGGACAGAAAGCAGGACAACTCCATGGATACAGGAGGATGAAAGTCATCAGGGTAACCCAACTGAGCGGGCAAATTAGAGTGGATTTAACCTGCCCTCTGATCATCAAGACTTGTCTCTCTGTATAGGCTTTTGTCTGCCTGGAAATAAAGGGTGCCTTTTTCTTTGCTCAAGGATGTCTCAGCTCCCTTTGCTGTGTGCCTTTTGTAAGTATCACAAAAGGCTAGCAGTGGCCACAGATGTAATAAACAATCTTCTCAGGTTGCTGCCATAAAAAATACATCAGCTCCAACAATTTGTGATCTTGTGTATTTCTACTCACAGTTCAGACTCTAGGGAGGGATTGACTAGTTTGAGCCACTGATAGACAGTTTAATGAAATCTCAGGAAGTCAGGAGTTGGCCACTGATAATTCCATGAAACTTCAGGGAGTCAGGAGTTGAAAGGATGGAGTGGAAGAAGAGAGAGAACTCAACATCTAAAATCAGCATTCTTTCTCAAAGAAGGAAAAATATTGCCGGGCAGACCATACCAATGGATGTTCACCACACCTGTGAGCTGAACAGGAAGTAAGTGCTCTCCCTTACTCAAGGCTGCTGTGTCAACCAACCTTGAAGGAATTGTCTACAGTGAATCTGGTGTGTATGGTACCCCCGTGGAGCTGTGCAATACCCCTTGCCCCTTCGCTAGACGCCTCCCGCCTTGCCAGTCTTTCCAGATATAAGAGATTCTGGGCTACAGTTGCTGTCATCTCAGGTTTTTTTGCTGAAAGCTCAGAAAGATCTCTCAGCCTAGCATGATGTAGGAAGGATAACCAGCTTACAACTCTTCCTACCTTGCTTCTTCTTCTTCATCACCCAAGGAGAGGAGGCCCATGTCTTCAGAAGTCTTCCCCACTTGGATAGCCACTGGCACCCTCTCTTTCAAGCTCTCTAATCTGCATTCCATACTCCTCCCTCTGAAAGCCACCTCTGCTTCACGGAAGGAAGATGTCTCTCCTTTTTGCCTCTTGTGTCTTGCAAACTCAGAGTCTTTAGTTCAATAGAATGCACCCAAAAGTTTTCTTCTAGTTTCAGGAGGAATGGGAGGAGTGAATGCTCTAACTTCAGTCCGCTCTTCCTTGCTAGTTATCTTTGAAGCAAAAACACTAACGTAAATGCTGTTTTTCCCCTGTCTGACTCCACCTAAGAAAAGCAGACCCTTCCCTTTAATGTGTCTTGGACCTTCCTTCTTGCAGAAAAATTACCCTTGAATGACTGGGCTAAGCAGCTTTTGACCCCTTTCTGAGGCTGGCCTATATTATAAAAGCCATCACATTAGCTGTGAGTAGCTGGGCCTGAGCCACTGGGATAGCAGGAACCAGGTCCTATTAGACTCCTTCCAATCCTCAAATCTCTTTCCTGATAGAAGGGTAGGGGTTGGTCTCACTTCATCACATCATATTTTCTATTTAATTCTGGTCTACCTTGCTGTTGATTCTCCCAACTATTAACCTTGATATTCATTTCTCTGGATTTAGCCTTAACTGACCTTTAGACTTAATTCATAGCACTGCTTCCTGGTGCTTCTCAACAACCCTTCTTTTCCCACATGGTCTGCTGCTGCTGGACTCAGATGTTAGTCAAAAGATTCTTTCATATTAGGGAACTGTCTGTAAAGAAGGGAGAACCGAAATAGGAAAATGAAAAAAGAAAAAAAAACCATGAACAGGTAAGTTTTGATGAAATGTAATTTCATGAAAATCTGTCTTGGTCAAGGATAGACCCAATGAGAAGCCCTGGCCACCCTTGACCAGAATGATGGTATTGGGTAGAATGGGAGAAAAGGGCTAGTGCTAGAAGCAGGAAAGAACTGTCAAAGTCAATTCCAATGCATACAGCAGGCTATGTCTATCTCTAAGCAGCAGGACTCCCTATGGGATAAGCAACCAATTTATTCAATCTCCTCTGCAACCTGGATCCAACAAGAAGAGAACTGGGCAGAGTGGGAAAGAGCTACGATCCTTGGGGCAGCTGGTAACAGCGAGGCAGCCCACCAGCATCACTGCCAGATTCAGCAATTCCTTGTCATTTCTGAACTAGGAGATATAGGAAGGAATTCTACAGTTATCCTGCTGCTAATGGGTCTTCCCCATTACAGTGTAGTCCCAAGGTCTGTATTAAAGTGAAAGTCACTCACTTGTGTCTGACTCTTTGTGACTCCCATGGACTGTGGCCCACCAGGCTCATCTGTCCTTGAAATTCTCTAGGCAAGAATACTGGAGTGGGTAGCCTTTCCCTTCTCCAGGGGAGCATCTCAATCCAGGGATCAAACCCAGATCTCCTCCACTGCAGGCTGATTATTTACCGTCTGAGCCACCAGGGAAGCCCAATCTCAAAGGTCTAGAATTGGCAGTAGAAGAATTGGAAATATCTGACTCAGGGAGGGTCAGAGTGGTGAGCTCAAATGTAGCACCCAGGAACTTGATTCCTTTCTGAAGACACAGTTGATCAAGAATGTTGGGAAAGTGGGGGTGGTTGAGGGGGTGAGGTGTTACACATCAGCTCTCCTTTCACCAATATCCATCTTGGGTGAACCCAGACATCCTGAGGATCTCAGTTGGTATCAAGCTCAGGATATTCCAAGCGGCTCTCCTAGACTCTCTACCTCACATCCAACTGCCTATTAGACATCTCCACCTGGATACTCCACAGTCGCACCACATTCAGCGTGGCCCAGCCTGAACCATGGCCTGTCCCCAGACTTTCTGTGTTTCCTGTTTCAGGGCAGCATCTCATTACCAACACATAGTTTCCTAAGGCAATAACTTGAGTACTATCTGATTCCTCTCTCTCCCGCTACGCCCCTGGCAGTTAGTCAACCGCTGAGACTTGCTAATAAGAGAGAGAGCGGGAATGCATGGAATATATTTCAGCCATTGGAAAGGAAACACCGCCATTTGAGACAACTTGGATGAAACTTGAGGGCATTATGCTAAGTGAAATAAGTCAGACAGAGACAGATAAATACTATATGTTATCAATCTAAAAAATAAAAAAAAAACTGAAATCATAGAAATATAGATTGGTAGTAACCTGGGGCTGAATAGGAGAAATGGGGAGACATTATTCAAAGCATATAAACTTCCAGTTATAAGATCAAGGGGACCTAATATACAGTATGGTGATTATAGCTAATAATACTGCATCATATACTTGAAAGATCCTAAGAGAGATCTTAAATGTTCTCATAACACAGAAAAATGGTAATTCTGGGACAGGATGGAGGTGTTAGCTGATGCTACCAGTGGTAATCACTTTACAATATATGTGTACCAAATTAATGTGTTATACACCTTAAACAATATTACTTGTCAAACATATCTCAATAAAACTGAAAAGAACAGATTAAAAGGTGACTTCATCTTTCCTAGGCCTCACACATACAATTCGAGGCGCCTAATTCATGCTCTTGTAATGCACCATCTTATCTTAATATTGATTGTCCCTGCTCAACGGCTGAGTTGCCTCTGACACTGTGCAACCCCATGGACTGTAGCCCGCCAGCCAGGCTCCGCTGTCCGTGGGATTTCCCAGGCAAGAATCCTGGAGTGGGTTGCCATTTCCTTCTCCAGAGGATCTTCCAGACCCAGGGATTGAATCACACATTGAATTCCACAACCTGAATCTTCCAGACTCAGGTTTACCTGAGTCTCTTGCGGCTCCTGCGTTGGAGGTGGATTCTTTACCACTGAGCCATCTGGGAAGCCTCACTGATCCTACTACCTCTTATAATCGCCCATTTCCATTGTACTACCACTTAATGATAGTCTCCATGGGAACAAGGCTGATGTGCGATATCCCCCAAAACAAGCACACAATAGACATTAAATAAACTGTAAATAAATAGGTATTTAGTAAGTGATGACCAAATTCCTTGGCTTATTTAATTCTCCTCCCTTACTTCTAAAGCATCAAGACTGTTCAGTACGGTCCTTCCCACCGTCACCTTCGAGGGAGTTCAGTGTTGCGGTCGAGATCATGGACTCTGGATTCAGGCATGGCTGAATCCTTCTGGCTCCTTCATGTTTTAACTGTGGGAATCTGACCAAGTTACTTAACCCCTCTGAGGCTCACTCCTTCATCTGTAAAATAAGGGCATTCCCAGAGTCATGTGTAGTTTGCGAGGCTTAAGTTCAGTAATATATGGCTCTTGTTTTGTATATACTGCCTGCGTGCTCAGTCACTAAGTCATATCTGATCCCCATGGACTGTAGACTACTAGGGCTTTCTGTCCATGGGATCTTCCAGGCAAGAATACTGGAGTGAGTTGCCATTTCCTTCTCCATGATATATACTAAATGCTCCAAAAACAAAAACAGAAACCTTTGTAACGATCACTCCTCCTTTCAACTTTTCGTCTCCTCCAGCCTGTGTATTCCAAAGTCTGGAGGAAGGAATACACAAATGGGAAACACATTCCATCTTTTAAGTATATCTTTGACCTGAAGCTTCTGCTTTTGTTCCAAGGAGAGGTTGAAAGAGAAGGGGTGTCTTTGTGATTCCAGCTATCTTATTTTCAAGAGGAAAGCATCACACAGACTCACAGCAGCCACAGAGTGCCGAGCCAGAAAGCCTGGCTCAGGGAAGTGACGCCGCCTGCTCAGTGCAAGGATATCGGCCTCAGAGACAGATCTCATTAATGCTAATGGCCTTGGTGCAGCTAATTAGCAGCACCCCACACTCAATATTTACCCTTGTGTGCCTACAAAGTTCCACTCTCTCCTTGGGAAGCAGGCTGTTTCTCTACCTGACTCATGGCAAGGAAACTTCTGTTGCCAGATAATGTCTCCATCTCTGCCTGGGTAGGCTGGGGGAAAGCTGATGGGGCTCCAGCCTGAGGCCTGGTGGAAAGGCACGATTGGCCTTCCAGTCCTGGGTGGAGCACAGCACGGAGCCTCACCCAGCACGGGTGCCATTCTCATGAGTCAGCCAGGCAGCTGTTGGCCCCAAGTGCCCCCCAGAATGTCTGCATGTGAGACATCCTCTTTTTCCTTCTAAAGGAGTGGTTCTCTGAGCTCAAGACAGCCCCTTCCTTCCCGCAGGGCCTGGGAGAAGGGGTGAACGGCCAAGAAAGGGCCTTCTGGGAGGTGGGTCTATGTGGAGAGCTCCTGGTGACCTGCCCACCATCCTCTCCACAACCTTTAACAGAGCTCTGAAGCTGAACCACGCCATGAGCCCCAGGCTGGCAGGGCTCTTCCTGGAGAAGGCCCAGGAGACTAACCTGCAAGGGACTTGGTTAAAAATCCAGCTTCCAATGCTAGGGACAGGGTTCTCTCTGGCCTAAGATGCCAAACTAAGATGCCACATGCCCAGGGCAATTAGGTTTGCAAGTTGGAACTAGAGAAGAGCCTGCCTGCTGCAAGGAAAGATTCCACAACTAAGGCCTGACATAGCCATAAATAAGTAAAGATGTCGATTTGGTGTTTTAAAGACTGACTTGCACCAATCACATGCACTGAGGGAGCATGGGCCAGAGCCAAGTGTCAGGGAAGGACTGCTCAGGGCGGACCAGGGGAGTCGAGAAGAGCTCCGTGGAGGTAGAACTGCTGAACTGCCTGAGCACCAGGAGCTCTGAGCACAGACCTGTCTCCAGTGGAGACGTGAGCTCCCTCAAGGGCCCTGCCCCTTCCTCTGAAGCAACCAACAGGCTTGGAACCCAAGGAAGCATCTCATCGCTGAGCCCCAGTTCTGAGTGAAGTGATGTAGAAGGAGAGGTTGCCTGTAAGACCGAATGTTCTAGAGACCAGCAGGCCCATGGCTGCCCTGTCAGGAGGAACCTGGGCTGGTTCCCTGGAAGGTCACCTTCTCAGCTCACTGTATTCTTTTCTGCCTCGGATGCCCTCCAAGCCTGTGGCCTTGCTCCATGGTGAATATCAATCACACCGATGACCACTCAGGGCTAGTGGTCTCTCTTTACCCCCCAAGAGATGTGCAAAGACTGAATGAGGTGTCACCCCCCCCCCAAATTCACATGTTGAGACTTAACCCCCATGTGATGATGTTGCTTCCCTGGTGGCTCAGTGGTACAGAATCTGCTTTGCAATGCAGGAAATGCAGGAGACTCAGGTTCAATTTCTGGATCAGGAAGATTTCCGGGAGACGAGCATGGCAACCCTCTCCAGTATTCTTGCCTGGAAACTCCCATTAGCAGAAGAGCCTGGTGTGCTATAGTCCATAGGGCCACAAAGAGTCAGACATGACTGAAGGGACTGAACACGTAGGTACATGATGATATGGGCAAGTGAGGACTTGGGAGGTGGTTAGGTCATGGGGGTACAGACCTCAGAAAAGGGATTAGAGGGACTTCCGTGGTGGTCCTGTGGCTAAGACTCTGCCCTTCCAGTGAAGGGGGCCTGGGTTCAATCCCTGGTCAGGGAACTAGCTCCCACAGTCAGTCAGTCAGTTCAGTCACTTAGTCGTGACCGACTCTTTGCAACTCCATGAACTGCAGCACGCCAGGCCTCTCTCCATCACCAACTCCCAGAGTATACCCAAACTCATGTCCATTGAGTCAGTGATGTCACCCAACCATCTCATCCTCTATCATATCCTTCTCCTCCTGCCCTCAATCTTTCCCAGCATCAGGGTCTTTCCAGATGAGTCAGATCTTTGCATCAGGTGGCCAAAGTATTGGAGTTTCAGCTTCAGCATCAGTCCTTCCAATGAATATTCAGGACTGATTTCTTTTAGGATGGACTGGTTGGATCTCCTTGCAGTCCAAGGGACTCTCAAGAGTCTTCTCCAACACCACACTTCAAAAGCATCAATTCTTTAGCACTCAGCTTTCTTTATAACCCAACTTTCACATCCATACACGAATACTGGAAAAACCATAGCCTTGACTAGACATTCCTTTGTTGACAAAGTAATGTCTCTGCTTTTTAATATGCTGTCTAGGTTGGTTGTAACTTTCAAGGAGTAAGCGTCTTTTAATGTCATGGCTAGAATCACCATCTGCAGTGATTTTGGAGCCCCAAAAAACAAAGTCAGCCACTGTTTCCACTGTTTCCCCATCTATTTGCCATGAAGTGACAGGACCGGATGCCATGATCTTAGTTTTCTGAATGTTGAGCTTTAAGCCAATTTTTCCACTCTCCTCTTTCACTTTCATCAAGAGACTCTTTAGTTCTTCACTTTATGCCATAAGGGTAGTGTTATCTGCGTGTCTGAGGTTAATGATACCATGAGCTGCAGCTAAAGATCCTGCGTGCTGCAACTAAGACCTAGTGCAACCAAATAAATTAAATAATTTGAGAAAAGAATTAGTACCCTTATTAAAAGGACCCCAGAGAGCGCTCTTACCCTCTTCCCAACATGTGAGGGCACAAGGAGAAGATGCAGTGAAGGGTCCAGTAGAGAACTCTCACCAGAGCCCAGCCATGCTGGCACTGTGATCCCAGGCCCCCGGCCTCAGAACCTGGTGGAAACACACTTCCACTGTGGATAAGCTACCCATTGCTGGTGCTTTGCTGTGGCAGCCCAAACTCAGACAAAATGCTGGCTCAGAAGGAATCCTTCCACCCCGTGAAGTGGTTGCTTGGCCAAAGACTGGCCCCTAACTGCGCTGGAATTCTTGCTCCACCCTTAGCCCTGTTCCTGTTGAACACATCCTGGAACCATGCAGAGCATCAGGAGAGAGAGCCTGAGTCCCCCAGGGACCCCCATGGAGCTCGGGAGGGTGGGCTGCTCTGTGCTTCCAGGCAGGAGTTGGGGCTAGAGGGTGATCTTCTGCTGCAGAGGTGACCGCAGAACCGGTGGCCTCTCCCCAAGCCCCAGGAGCTGCCCAGCCACTCCTGACACACGTGCACCCGCCACAGCCGTCAGCTCTGCTCACCAGGTACCACTGAAGGCTGTGCGGGTGGAGTCGTCAGCCAGGCCCCTGATGGGCTCCCTGCCAGCCATTCTCTTTTGGACTAAAGGATTGTAGAACAAGCCGTAGTGTCAAGGAGGGACCCTCTGTTAGTCACTGTTTTGTATGCTACTGTACAGCCGAGTCTGTGTAGGACAATGCAGCATCAGTGAGGAGCTGGTTTATCCCAGGTGAAGCCTTCCCGTGGAGTTCTTCCTCAGCGGCCTGGGCTTGTTTGTGGACTTGAGGTGGACTTCAGAGCAGAGCCTGGCCCAACGGCACTGGCCTGGGAGCCGGCAGGGAGACCGCGATCAGCTGCACGTGGGGCCTACTTTCAGGCGTCCACTTCCCGGACTGAAGCTATTTCCACTTGACTCCAACAGCTTTCTTAACCTGTCTTTCTCTTGTTCTCTCAGGTGACCCCAAGGGCATTATTTCAGGACAAAGCAGAACAGTCAAGACAAGAGACAGCCCCAGCACCAGGGCACATTCTGCCCTGATAAGTCATGGCACATTGGCCCTGGCCTGGCCTGGAACATCCCCGACCCATGGCAGCCGAACATGAATGCCCAGCCGTTGTTGTGCTGGGGACACACACACACACAACACACACTTTCAGGAAACTGCCCCACCTGCTCAGAAAAGGGAAGTGCACATGCTTTTCAAATGTCAGAACCAGGAAGAAATCAACAAGTCATCCAGCTCAGCAGCCCTCTCGACAGATGGCTGGAACCAAGGCCTCGGGGGGGAGAAGAGCCTTGACTAAACTCGCCTGGCATGTTATACCCTGGCCTACTGACTCTTCCTAGACCCTCTGGTCTCCTCCTGGTCTGTACCCTCAGTGACCAAGGCACCAGCTCTTGTTCAAGTTCCTCCCTTCACTGCAGAGCTGGTCAGAAGCTCGCACCATGACTGACTGGTGGGGTTTCCAGCTTCAGCCTTCACGTGAGATGGCTGGGCTATACAGTCTGATGGTGAGAACCCAGCTTTAGCAGCTGCCAACACAGGGCTGAATCCCAGATTAATCACTGCTGCTGCTGCTGCTGCTGCTAAGTCGCTTCAGTCGTGTCTGACTCTGTGCGACCCCATAGATGGCAGCCCACCAGGCTCCGTCGTCCCTGGGATTCTCCAGGCAAGAACACTGGAGTGGGTTGCCATTTCCTTCTCCAATGCATGAAAGTGAAAAGTGAAAGTGAAGCCGCTTAGTTGTGTCCGACTCTTCGCGAGCCCATGGACTGCAGCCCACCAGGCTCCTCCATCCATGGGATTTTCCAGGCAAGTGTACTGGAGTGGGGTGCCATTGCCAGAACCTCAGTTTCATCATCTGCTAAATGGAATTGTAATACAATTTATCTCACAGACTGTTGTGTAGATTAAATGTCACAATTCTTTAATCTTAAAGAACTTGATACAGAGTAAATGTTATATGAACCTAGACTATTATTACTACCATTGGGGTATTTATTATAAAGGCTTCCCTGGTGTCTCAGATGGTAAAGAATCCTCCTGCAGTGCAGGAGAGGCAGGAGACACAGGTTCAATTCCTGAGTCAGGATGATCCCTGCAGAAAAGAATGGCAACCCATTCCAGTATTCTTGCCTGGAGGATCCCATAGACAGAGGAGTCTGGCAGGCTACAGCCCATGGGGCACAGAGAGTCAGACATGACCGAGCAACTCAGCACACACAGCATTTATTATAAATGCATGTTCCAGGAAGGCCCCACCCATGGAGAATCCATATTGGGAACCAATAATCTGCTTTACTACAAACATCACCAGTGATGTTAGTGGGTGCCTTGGGAGGCTCGTGGATTGGTCCAAGGATCGCATTCGTAGAAGCTGTTTTCAAGGTGTTTTGATCCCACTCCGGTCTGTAAAGAAAAGAACTTCAATGAGCTTGTTAGCCATCTTGCCAAAATCCTGAAATCCGCATTCCTCATATTTCCCTCCTTCCTGGACAGCTTGTTAAAGGACTGGTCCTCAGGTCTCACCGGAAACCTGTGACTCTCAGCTCCTGGGCTTAGGAAACAGCCTTTTCAGCACTGCTCCCTTCCAAGGTGCTTCAGAAGTTGATGGAAGGTTGGCAGTTGCTGGCAAAGAGCAGGTTTCCCTGCCCCACCCAGCCCAGAATGCCAGGCTGCTGACTACTGCAGGTCAGGGCAGGGGTGGGCAGACAGAGACAGCTGAGGAGGGAGCCTTTGCTCCCCTTCGCCTCACCCATGCCACTCCACAGATCTCGATCCAGGCCTGGGTGCCATTTCCACGCCGGCTCTTTATTTCCTGCCAAGAACAGAGCTGAACTCTGTGGTCTGCTGGCTCTCCGCCCAGCCATGCTGTAGGCGGCCTCATTGAGGACCTTTCGGCCCTCTCTCCCCCAGGACTGGAAAGGCTGTTCTGGAGTTGGGGGAGAGAGGGCCCAGGGCATCTTTCAGAAGGCTGCTAAGATCTAGCTTTGGGAGCAGCCAGGAAGACAGACCCCAGCCCAGACAGCCCCACCCTCCTGCCCAGACCTCTGTGTACTCATGCAAAGATAATTCAGTTACTGGGAATGCATACTGGAGAAATAACCTGATTTAGAAGCTGAGATCACCTGAGCTGGGCAGGAAAGACGGGTGCAGGAGTAGTCCTTATTAACCCAGGAAGGCTAGAGCAATAAAAAGAGGAAAGGGGTGTTGAGTGGAGAGGCCTTGGATGGCGGCTGGGAAAAAACGATGGCTGGGCTCTGGGGTCTGATTCCCCTCCAACTTAGCCCCCCACCCTTGGTCCATCCCAAGGCTTACTCACCCCTTAAATCTTCTGTGTATTCACTTTTTTTTCCTAGAGTGTTAACATAGCCATTATCTGGCTTATACAGCCATCTGGGGAGAAGATAAGCTGAGAAACCTATAAAGTGTCAGGGAGGGGGAAAGAAAAACCTTTTCTGAGGTTTAATTTGAGCCATTGATCACCAACTGTCCTCAGAACAGTTATTTCAGTGTGAGCTGTCATCTGTGAAAGCTGGGAGCTTGGCTTCTTCGGGCCCCGCTGGGGAGGAGGGCTGCCGGGGTCCTCAGGGTCAAGGTCAGAGACAGGTTGGACCAGGCCTCCCCTCCTTTCCCTTGCACTTGAAAGCCAGTCTTCATCGTCCCCCCGCCACCCCCCACAAATTCCAGGAGGACCTTGTCTTCCCTCAGCCAGCTTGAGCTTGGTTCCACCCTCTATATCTTTCTCACATCCTTGTTTGCCTGAAAGTCCTCTCTGCCATCTAATTGTCTCATTTTCATTCACCTGCATCTTAAGAGGAAGACACTCTGGAAATGGCTCTCCCCTGGAAAGGAAAGCGAACAACTAAGAGTCTTAAAAGCAGTTCTGGTCGTTTATCTCCGTCACCTTCTTCCCCTGGCATAGGGAAATTGCTCTCTGCAGATAATTTGTCTTTCTTATAACCTGCCTATTCTATGTCAGATAATGTGAGACCCTGGAGAAGCTGAGGCCAGTCCAAGAGTCCTCGGACATTTTGGACTAGACTTGTAGTCTAGAGGACAGATCTCAGGCCCACCCACACCTCAGAGGCTGACTAGAGACCACACACAGCCCTGCCAGAAACACCAGGCCCACTGCAGGATGGCTGGGCCCCACCCTGGGGGTTGGCTGCCTCATACCAGGCCTGGAAGCGCTCTACTAGTTAGGTAAGGGACGGGCTAGCAACAAAGGAGTTCATGGAGAGCCAGACGTTCGGTTCTCCAGCCCCCCTCCCCTCTCCCACTGGACCCAGATGAATAACCAGTCAGTAAGATGACCCCAATGGAAGAAGTCCAGAAGCATCCACTCTGCTCTCAGGGGTATTTGTACTCCTCTCTGCACAAATCTAATCACTCAGAATGAAGGCAGGGCGGGGAGGGAGCCCGGAGACAGGGCTTCTCCCCTTTCACAGGCTGGGCGGGGACCCACCCAGGGCAGAGCACTCAAGCCCCGGGGCCCAAAACCAAGGAGTGTGATAGCAGAGACAGCCTCCGACTCACCTGGCCCCAGCTGGTCTAGACTCTCTGCACTTTTTTTTTTCCCCGTGAATCTGTTAACTTTCCAGAAAATTGCAACTGGGCTTTCCCCAGCGTGGTAAAGGAATGAAGGGCCTCCTGTCCCAGTCATCTTAGCTGTCCAGGGCAAGAGGAGTTAACTAGGGGCAGGCAAAGAGATCAGATTTGAGAGAGCTTCAGAAAAAGCTGCAAGCCCCAGAGTCTGCCAGGAGCCGAAGACCTTCCACCTCTCCCCTCTGCTCCATGAAAGAACCTACTCGCCCGGCCCCAGCTCCTGCCCAGCCCTCCCAGCGGCCCAAGGCTAGCCTGCGTGGCTTTGTGCTCTTGAAAAGGCCTGCAGATTTATAGGCCTCAGCTGTGGACAGACATCCACCCCTGCCCTGCCTGCCCCTGAGAGCCCCAAACCACCCTCCCCCGTCCCTCTCTCCCAGCCTCACCCCATCAGCGGGTGAAGCGTCACTCGGGAGCAGCACCCTCTCCAGGCCTGCTTTGCTGTGACCTGCTAGTAGCTCGGAGGGTGATATTCCAGGGAAAAATTCAGCAGCATTCATTCCATTACAGCCCGCGATTGAGCAGGGGCCCTATCTTCCAGAATATTCTGCCCTTGTAATAGTCCTCAGGCGAAGTCTGTAGTGACAGCAGTCAGGATACCTCACCTCCCTCCCCAGATGAATTCAGCAAGTGTCCCCCTGATCCCAGACAATGTGAGTGGAGACTCAGAAATCCTAGAGATGTCAACAGGCTGTGTCTATGGAAAGAGACAATGGCCATAAGCAGAAAGGTGGTGTCAGGAGAAAAGCACCAAACTTGGACTCAGGAGTCCTGGGTCCTGGCCTCTTGAGCCATTAACTAGGTGTAGGTCCTGACCAGAGGCTGCACGTGAGGTGCACTTTGGTGGGGGCTGGGTTACATCACTGGGTTTCGAGGTTTCTCAGAGGATAAGTAGGCAGCAAGCGTCCTAGGAAGCAAGACACATTGTTCAAACAGTTGTTTGAGGATAAGGGACTCAGAAAGCAAGTTGAGGATGGACTAAGGGATGAGGGAGCCGAGACATGATCTGGGAGCTGGAATAAAGCCTGCCAATAGACTAGGGGCGGGGTCACCACAAACCCTTACCCAGCAGGAGGGCAGGTTCTGAGAGGAGCTGGGTGGTAATGGGCCAGAGCAAGGGCAGCGACTAGGGAGCCGAAGCATGGTCCTGGCCCCCTTGGCATCCAGTGTGATGAGCACTTACCCAAAGCAGAGTTCTGCCTTGCTGTCTGATCCACACATGCGATTCAGCTCTAACCTCCACCATGGGGCAGATCCTGGGATGCTGTGGACAGTGCACAGTGGTCCCTGGTCCCCCGGAGGGCTGGGTGCTCTCGAGCAGGTGCTGAAGTTCCATGAGCCCCAGTCAGTTCATGAACATCCGTCCATCATGGTGCTCTGCAGGGCTGTTCTAAGAAACAGAGGCAACTGATGACAAGTTCTTTACATACTCTTCAGCACTGAATGGTGTTCCTCTTGTGCAAATTATTGCAATAATCTATTTTATGGAGTATTATAAATATTATTTTCTTGGGCTCCAAAATCACTGCAGATGGTGACTGCAGCCATGAAGTTAAAAGACGCTTACTCCTTGGAAGAAAAGCTATGACAAACCTAGATAGCATATTCAAAAGCAGAGACATTACTTTGCCAACAAAGGTCCGTCTGGGCAAAGCTATGGTTTCTCCAGCAGTCATGTATGGATGTGAGAGTTGAACTATAAAGAAAGCTGAGTGCCAAAGAATTGATACTTTTGAACTGTGGTGTTGGAGAAGACTCTTGAGAGTTCCTTGGACTGCAAGGAGATCCAACCAGTCCATCCTAAAGGAGATCAGTCCTGAATGTTCATTGGAAGGACTGATGCTGAAGCTGAAACTCTAGTACTTTGGCCACCTGATGTGAAGAATTGACTCACTGGAAAAGACCTTGATGCTGGGAAAGATTGAGGGCAGGAGGAGAAGGGGACGACAGAGGATGAGATGGTTGGATGGCATCACCAACTCAATGGACATGAATTTGAGCAAGCTCCAGGAGTTGGTGATAGACAGGGAAGCCTGGCGTGCTATAGTCCATGGGGTCGCAAAGAGTTAGACATGACTGAGTGATTTATCAGTAACTGAACTGATAAATGTTACGAATAATATGAGAACCACGCCCACTTCTTACAGTGACCAACTCCTCAGATGCAGAGGAAGCTGAGAGCAATGCTAGATCCCAGCCCCAAATTTGCCCTCCCCTGCTTGGCCTGCCAGCCATCCCTGCATCTCTTTCACCCCTCCCTCTCAGTCAGGACCCAGGAACCCTAGCCTGCTGGTGACTCCAAGGGTGGTTGCAGCTCTAGGGACCTGGGGAAGACAGAGAGAGAGAGGGGGGACCAGAGTTGTCTTAGGGTCATTCATATGAACATCTACTTAGACTGAGAGCAAAAAAGTTAACGTGAAAATCCCATCCGAGAAGCCAGTAGTTATATATCAGCAGTGCCTTAAAGATCAGATACTTATTAGGTTTGGGGGAAATAAGTAATGTACTGAGTCAGGAATCACAGCTCTGGGAGAAAGAGATGAGACAAACATCTCTCCCTTCTCGTCACAGAGACAAGCCCAGGGATGGCTCACATTTCTGGTTGGGGCCCCAGGAGAGGTGAGAGGAGTGGGGCCCAGTGGGTACAGATGGTGGGCCTGTGCTGGGAACCAGCTGAACAAAGAGGGAAAAGGAGACTGACTCCCTGCACCTCCGAGAAGAGACACTGTGGGGCGGCTGGTAGGAGCTGGCATGGTGAGGCCTCCTCTGGGCAGCCAGGGTAGCTAAAGTACTTCAATTGAAAGAAAAATGTCCTCATCCACGTAACTATTCTTCAGGACCAGGCAGAGAAATTGACAATGTTGATTCATTTAGCTCAGCAGTATTCAGGTCAAAATCAATCTTGTCAAAAATCCATCACCCACACTCAATAAGTAAGAAAAGGGATACAGGCTCCCAGGGAATCAATCACACCCCAACAGGGAACAGCTGAAAACAGATCTATCATGGTCCCTGATGGAGGTGTCCATTACTCAATGTGCTGGTTCCTGAATGCCCCCTGGGGCCTCTCCCAAGGTCACGGGCACCAGCCAAAATCCCGGCAGCTTCGAGAACAGAGATGGCCCAAGGGCAGGAGGTCAATCTCCTAGTCATCTCTCTACAGCCAGCAGGTGAAGTTTCTGGAACCTCAGTGCTGATTTATACATGCTTGCTTTGCACCAGATCAACACTTAGCTGACACAGCCCTTAAGAAGCAATTTCATCCATTCCACGACTTGAGGAATCACTGTCACTTAACTCCCCTGCTGTCCTCAAGTCTGTGTGGCTGCCTCACATCTGTAGGGAAAGGAAATAATAGCAGCTTAGCAGTTCTCTGCGGTGCAAAGATCAGGAAAAGCAAATTGGCCTCTGCAGAGCTTCCCTGACCTTAGGACCTTTCACAAGACATTTTAGAAGGCAAGACTCACCATCCTCTTTGTTCCTCGGTCAGAAGCTGGCATCCTCCAAGGCTGGCATTACGTCATCCCTGACTCCCCCCACATTCAGAGGAGATGGATCGGTGGGGCCAAATGATGGAGAGGGCTGGGTACCATCTATACTATCCACTAGCTGTGTGGCTCCAACCAGTTCTTAAACTCCTGTCCATCTCTGTTTTCTCATTCATAGCATGGAAACCATAACAGTGTGTACCTCCTAGGACTGTTGAAGATTCAGCGAGACTCTGCATGTGAAGAAATGGCTCACAGACAATCCACAAGAGGTTAAAAACTCTTGTTAGATGAAGGCCCCTCTGGCCCTGAACCTTTTCTTCTACTGTCATCTTCCAACCACAAACAACCTCTAAAAATTGTCCACAGGACCCTTCATTCATGTATGCATTCACCAAATGTGTGTTGCCTATTGATTGGTCTACATCTGTTCTAGATGCTGGAGAGATAGTGTACTTACTGGATGCAGCTGGTGGATTCATTACAAGATTGATGGGGGCAGGGTGGTGCACTGATAACCTATAATTAAATAAAATAATCACAGATAGTAATAAATGACTCAGAGATAGGAGAATGAATTAGAGAGTTGGCAAGGGGAGCTACTTAAATTTGATTCAAGGGAGGCCTCTGTGAGTGGGGGACATCTGAGTTGAACCCCAAATGGTATAAAGGAGTAAGCCACGTGGGATCTGGAATAAGGAGGTGAGCTTGTGGACTGCTTGAGGGGCACTGAGGGAGGAACTGCAGAGACAGGCAGGCAGGATGGAGGAGGCCCCACCAGACGCTGGGCCTTAAGATGCAGGGGGGAGCCCCGGGAATGACGTTGTCAGAGCATCCCCTTTAGAAAGCTGGCTCAGAATGCTATTTGAAGAATGGATTAAAATGGGGCAAGAGTGGAAGGAATGAGACAAACTAGGAGGTCCTTACAGAGTTCAGGGGAGAAGGATGGAGGTTTTGTCAAATGGGCAGCAGTAGCTGTGAAGAGATACTAGCGTCCAGGCGATATGCTGGAGCTGGAAACAAGAGCAATTGTTAACGAGTGAGATATGGGTGCTGAGAGAGAGAAGAATCTAAGATTTCTCCAAAGCTTCTATTTGAGCCATTGGATAAGTGGGGTAGTAATTACTCTTCCAGGGAAGACCAGGTGGAACTGTTTGGGGTAGGCAAGTGCAATTAAGAGCTATGTGAAGCTGAGAAAAATGCCCATTAGGCATCCAAGTGAAGACATCAGTGGCTGGGTTTGGGAGTCATGGAATTGGACAAGATCAGCTGGGGGGAAAGCGTAGCTAGAGAAAGGGCTGAGAAGAGGACTGAGCCCCAGGAGGGTCATCTGGGGGAACCCTGTTCCAAAAGCCCCAGCCCTTTGAGGATACATAAGTTGAATTCCAGAACAGAATCACCCAAGGAAAAGGTCAGGATGAGGATTAGAGGCCAAGGAGACTTGGGGGAATACACCTGGAGGTGCAGCCTCACCCTAAAGAAAAGCAGGATTCTACAGAAATCTACGGATTCCTGCTTTCTGGGTGAGTATCTCTTGCAGGTGAGTGGAATTAAGTTCCCTATGCCACCAACGTGGCTACTCTGGAATGGAGGAAAAAGGGAAAGCAAAAGCACAGAGGGGAGTCTCTGCTCTAAATGCAACGAGGTTTTGTTCCAGGCAATGTGACGGACTAAAGATTTGTGTCCCCTCAAAATTCGCATTGAAACCCCAACGCCCTGTGTGATGATATTGAAGAGGGGGCCTTCGGGATGTACTTAAATGGGGCTATGAGGCTGGGGTCCCTATGATGGGATTTAGTGTCTTTATAAGAAGAAGAAGAGAGGTCAAATAACACTCTCCCTTGGTCTCTCTTCCTCTGCTTTTGTGAGAACCTAATAAGAAGGCAGCCATCTACAAGTCAGAAAGAGAGCCCTCACCAAGGACTGAATTGGCTGCCACCTTGATCTTACATTTCTTAGCCTCCCAAACTATGAGAAATAGACATCTGTTGCTTAAGCCACCTGAGCTTCTTTGGGACACAGTAGGACACACCACACATGCCTGAAGACGTGCTTATAACTAGGCCTGCAAGATCAGCCCCCTTTGCACACAGCGGCATCTTCCCTTGCTATTTTTGGAGCTCCCCGGGGCCCTCAGCAGTGCTCACAGGCTCTTCACATTCTGCCTCTCACAGCCCCCTGAGCCGCACGAGGGGGTGGCTCCCGCCTTCCAGCACCTCCCATGCCTCCCACTAGGACCCCACACACTCAAAGCCGCAGCACCAGGAGGAGCCACCTACACCCCCACAGCATGCCAAGGCCCATTGAAACTGAGGTCTCCCCTTTCCCTTCTCCATGTGCTGCCGCCGCCAGGGGAGGGAGCTGTCCACTGACCCGGTAGTTCATCAGACCCAGCCATGCTCTGAAGCCCCCCAGGGTGTGGCCGACCACTGAATAAGCCACCTCTCGTTTGCCTTGTGTCCCAGCACCTCGTGGGGTGCTTGCCTCGTACCTGGCAAGTGACTCCTGACAGTAGACTGCATGCCTCCGGCAGTTGCAGGTGGGTATAGCAGGGTGTGAAAGTCCTTGCGAGGAGGCAGGGCAGATAGCTCACTGCAGGAGATACAGGGTGATACCGAGGGGCCCCGGGCTGGACACAGGGCTTGAGAACGCTGAGAAAGCTGCTCAAGGGCGCTGTGAGGAAGCAGGTGATGATTTCAATTTCACAGCTGGGTGGGTTGGGGCCACGCTGAGGGAGTAAGTTTCTGGGACAGCGAACAGGCTTTGACTTCTCCCTGTGTCTCTATCTGGTTCAGTGGGTCAGGTGGTCGGGACGGGTCTGCCCTGGGAATCCAGGCTCTGGGCCGCATCCCAGCAAGCAGCCCCTCTGCACTCTGCCTGTACCGCCAGAGGCCCCTGGCTTGGCTCCCGGGCCTGGGGGCTCCCCGAGATACCACTTTCAGAGACACATGGAAGCTGAATAACCCCACTCCATTGTGGCTGTTGCCTGCGGGGCAGGTGGGGATCTAAGCGCAGGCTTTCTCGCTGAATCTTCATACAAATCTTGGAAGGTGGGTACTATGATTTCCATTTCACAGATGAAAAAACTGGGTCAGGAAGTTCAGTTCGTCCAATGCTTCACAGCTCAGGAGCAATAGAGCCATGATTCCAACCAGCTGCTTCTGACTGCAAATTTCATACTCTAATAAACTACCTTGATATATTAATTCCCAGGATAAACACACCATATGTGCCACGTAAAGTAGTCGAGGAGGGGGAGGGGACTCATAATCCACTAGGCGAGGGGCAAGTGAAGGGTGTCATCTCCACGAGTCAATGGGTCCCACACTGAGGTGTGCAGTCTTAAAAGCAGTTAGTTGTTGCCTCCCACACTCTTGGGAGTTGGAGCTGTTTTCCTTCTCCCAAGGCAGATTCTGTGCATGAGAAACTAGGTGGACATTCTTCATCTGAGACCCACAAAGCCAGGCAAAATTAATGGGATGCAGAACAGAACTGAAAATCCAGGCATACCCCAAGACCAGTTTCCGAAACAGGATCTTCAATCACCTCCAAAAAGGAAACCAGGCCCTCTGCACTGGGCCGGGCCAGCCAGCCCGTCCTTGGGGGGCAGTGGCCCCTCCAGATGTACCCCTCCCAACCCTGGCTCCTCCTCCAGTCCCCGAAAGTTCAGTACATTCCATCAGGTTCCCCACAGGTTCTCTGGACCAATTCCCTTGTCCTTCCAGTGGCCCATTCTCTTCACTAAAAGGGAGGCCACTGGCTCCTCACCCTGCATCCTGCCTGTGATCCTGCCTGGAAGCTTCCCTTTGGGTCTGGAGGTTGCTCTTAGCTGTGGTCACTCTCCCTCTCCCCAGACACCCCTGCCTGATCTCCAGCACTGAAGGTTGTATTAGTCTGTCTCACCTGCCCGTCCTGGAGCTCAACCTGCCCGTCCTGGAGCTCAAACCCATGCAGAGACACGGAAGTGGGCCCCTGCCTCTGGGATCTGGGTGAATGCCCCTAGGACCCTGAGGAAACTTGAGCCTAAGAGTTCTGTGTCAGCAGGCTTTAGACTCAAGTTTCAGAAACATGTGACTGACTTAAACTGGCTTGGTGTGCAGAAGAGAATAGAACCAGTTCCTTTCAGACCTCACCATACATAAGCCAGTTAAGGGATCTCTCTGAAATGTACTTTCTGATTCAGTAGGTCTGAAGTGACACCTGAGATTCTGCCTTTCTCGCAAGCTCCCAGGTACTGCTAATGTGCTTGGTCCAGGACTCACACCCTAAGTAACAGGACTTAACAATTTAAACCTCAAGGACGTGTGTTGCTTTTTTATAAAAAGCCTAGAGATGGGTGGCAGAGAAGGCAACGGCACCCCACTCCAGTACTCTTGCCTGGAAAATCCCATGGGCGGAGGAGCCTGGTAGGCTGCAGTCCATGGGGTGGCTAAGAGTCAGACACGACTGAGCGACTTCACTTTCTCTTTTCACCTTCATGCACTGGAGAAGGGAATGGCAACAAGGAAATGGCAACCCACTCCCAGTGTTCTTGCCTGGAGAATCCCAGGGACGGGGGAGCCTGGTGGGCTGCCGTCTATGGGGTCGCACAGAGTCGGACACGACTGAAGCGACTTAGCAGCAGCAGCAGCAGAGATGGGTGGCCCCAGCCTGGCTCAGAGCTTACTGATATCTTCACCAGGCTCGGCCCATCCTTTGCCCTCCTGCCCTTACCATTACAAGATGGCTGCCAGAGCTCCAGAATCAATCCTCACATTTCATCACCTCAACCCAGAAGGAAGAGTGCAGGGGTAAAGGAAGGATTCTTTTCCTCTTTCACTTTCCTGTTGTCAGACAAGGAAATCTTTCTCATAATCCTCCAGTTGTTTACTTTCTCTCATTGGCCAGAACTAGGTCCCATGCCCATCCCTGAGTCAATTACTATGAACAAGATCAGATTTCCACGACTGACTTAAGCCAAGTATGATTCATCCCCTGGAGCTGGGGACATTTCCCCCTGAACAAAAAACAGAAGTCTATCAGCAAGAGAGAAGGCCAATGGCTAAAAAGCAGACTGCCAACAGTGGCTACATGCCATCCTATAAGCAACCTATTGACAGTTCTCTGACCCCCTTTGCCCTTCTCTTAAGAGAAGCCTTCAGAGAAGGGGAGAGAGTAGGGGAGAGGCTGGAAAAAAATTAAAGAAGTACAATAAAGGGGGTTTTAAGGGGCAGAGTGGGAATAAAGGAAAGTTGCCACCCTAAGCAACTGTTGATATGCTGATCGGAAAAGGGGGGCAATCAGTCCTGTGTATCTTACTCATAGAGGTGTTGGGTGGACCATGTGTGCAAATGCATCTAAAAGCATCTTATAAACAGTGAAATGCCACAGGAATGCAAGCAGCTGTGGTGGCAGCAGCAATTTTAGCATCATTCCTGGTCCCCAGGAATGTGGGGAGAGATGAAGCAGAAAGAACGCCCTCCCCACAGCCCCCACCCCAGCCAGATGACCTTTGTGACATTGGTGGGAATTGTCCCTGCTCCTGACTCTCTCCCTCTTTGTTGATTGTTGCTGCCCAGCAATCAGCTGACTCTGCTGGCAGGGCTGGGTCGGCTGGCATGAGGCTTCGGCTGGAGGAAAAAGAGGCATTTGTGTGGAGAGGGATCCCTGCTCCTCAGTGGTGAGAAGTTAGAGGGCTGGAGGCTGGGGGATACACCGCGTCCTCTGCAGAGGAACCAGGCTCCCCTTTGGGCCCTGACTCTGTGGTCCAGTGTCTTCACACAAACTCTTCCTTTTCCTAGAGATGCTCTTCCCCACGTTGCTCAGGCCTGGTGTCTGGCTCCTTCTCTAGTTCCTCTGCAGAGAGGCCCTCCTTGGCCCCAGATCTAAAGGAGCCCCTCCATCTTCCTCTCCCCCACCCACTGTCCTCTATGACAACAGTTAATTTTTCTTCCTCACCCCATTTGCTACAGCTTGCAAATATTTGCCAGCTTATCGTCAATTAACCTGAAACTCGGTCAGGGCAAGGCCCGTGTCCAGGGCATTGCCTCCACGTGCTCAGCACAGGGCCTGGCACAGAGCATTCACAGAGTCAACACGTGCTGAATGAATGAAAGCGTGATTGAACGAAGGAGTTGACACAGCTGCACTCTGCTTCCAGGACGGAAGAACTGGAGTCAACATTTAAATGAAGCAAAAGAAACTTAGTTTAGCTTCAAGAAGTAAACTTTCCAGAAAACCTCTGGAGAGTGTGAGCAAAGAGTTTGACACACACACACATCTGTCACTGAGGGTGAGAGAGGAAGTCTGTCTTGAATCAGAAAGATGGTCAGAGGGCCTCTGGAAGGTCCCACTTCCCAAGGAAGACAGGACCTGTGTGTCACCCCACCCATCACCCCCATCTTGCATAGCAGCTAATAAATGGCCTTTTTGTTTAGCTTCTCTCATGCCTGATGTTCCAGCTTCTGCTTTCAGAACAGAAATGCTATATGGTTTTTTTTTGTGGGAGGGAGGGAAGTGGGAGCAATGGGAGGGGATGGAGTGGGACTAGAGGCTGGGATCCTGGGCTCTGGGTCCTGGTCCACTGGGCCATGTGATGAGTAGGAAATTGGCTGGAATGCTGAAACCATGACCCTGAACAGCAAACTCATTTCCTGGAAAGACTGGAGCATGATGGCAGGGTGGAGCTGCCATCACACCAATCACTCATGAGTGGCCTGGAGTTCACTTAAGCTGTCCTAGCGGCAGCTTGGGAAGGCTCCTGGTGCATCCTGCCTGGGCTAGTATGACAGGGATAACCACCAGGCCAGTGAGGGCAGAGGGGATCAATCAAGGAGACCCCCGAGGGAAACAGGATCGGCTTGCCCTGTCCCGCTTCTGCCCCTTCCTTCTGGCGTGTGGGGAGAACTACCTGCAATTTTCTGTGTGTACATGTGTCCATGTGTGTGTGTACATGTGTCCATGTGTGTGTTGGGGAGGTGGGTGGCCCACACAGAGGGAAGTTAAAGAGACAGTCAAGAATGAGGGCTTGTGTCAGGTGGTTGGATTTCTGCTGCTTTGGAGAGCCCTGGATTCACTCACCCATTCATTCATCCATCCATCCATTCACTCATTCAATTCCTTCACTTACTCATTCACCCACACTTTGCCAGGCACTGTGCTCACCATCCAGTTTCAAAAGCAACACAGTCCTGCCCTCCTGGAGCTTGTAATCTGCAAGGAGAATCAGACATGAACTGAATATTCAGACTGAAACTGCAGTAAATACTGGAAGAGTATGATGAGATGATAGTGATGATCAGACGCCATCAGATGGAGCAAGTTTTCCTAAAGATGTGGGAACTGACTGACAACTGAAGCAAGAGAAAGAGTCAGGGTAACAAGAGAAGCAAAAGTATTTTATGCAGCAGGAATGATAACATGCAAAGACCCTGAGGTGTGAAGAGACAAGAAGTAGGTGAGGAATGGAATGAAGACATGTGACTGAAACAGGAAGAGGAAGAGGGCCATGAGACCAGGTCTCTTTCTCAACTCAGGAGAGTCTAGGAGAGACAAAAACAAGTGGAGCCTCTTACTGCCCGTCTGTACACTGCCCCCCCAAGAGAAAAGTCTTAGTTACTCTGTCATGCCCAACTCTTTGTGACCCCATGGACTGTAGCCCACCAGGCTCCTCTGTCTATGGGATTCTCCAGGCAAGAATACTGGAGTGGGTTGCCATTCCTTTCTCCAGGGGACTTCCTGCCCCAGGGATTGAACTTGGGTCTCCTACATTGCAGGCAGATTCTTGACTGTCTGCAGCTCCACAAGCAACTGTATGGAACAGGGAAGACCCTGCTAGCTCCCAGGTTCATTCGGATGCACTGAGGGTTATAGACAGACATATTCAGGGAGCTTTGGAGGGCCCCATAAAAATGTGCTGTGTTGGTCTTGCTTTCCCATACTCCCCTGGGGGTTACAGAAAGATTAGTGAAGCTACACCACTGGCTGGCTCAAAATATAGAGACCCACGTTAGCCTGTTGGCTTAGCCCACCACCTCTCCCATCCCTGCCCAGTAGAGTCCTCAGGAAGGCACCATCCATCTTCCTGGCCCAAGAACCAAGAAACCAAAGTAGACTTGTTGAGCCAGTGGTCCAATATTCCCAGGAAGTTTGTTCATGGTCAGATTTCCTAGGGCTTGAGAGGCCATGCTATGCCTTTTCTTTTTCTCTTTACTCTTTTTCTCTCCTCCTCCCTGTATTCCTCACTTAAAAAAAAAAAAAAACTTTAATTGAAGAATAGCATTCAGGAAAGGACACAAATCCCAAGTACCCCATAATTTTTCACATAGTTAATCCTTTCTGACATTTGAGCACCACAAATCTACAAGGGTATTCCTGGTAGCATTGTTTCTAATAGTTCCAAGGTGAGAGACAAACTAAGCATCAACTATAGAATGGATAAAGAAAATGTAGTGTATTCATTCGGCGGAATACTATACAGTGATGAAGATGGATGTGCCACACCTCCATGAAACAACAGGCATTTAGTGTGCCTTGAAAACATTATGCTAAGTGAAATAAGCCAGACACAAAAGGACAAATGCTGTACAATTCCACTTACATGGAATTTCTAGAATATAAGAGACAAGTCCCTCCACTTGGCAAAAGGCAGATTTGAGAGGCTAGCAAGAAAGGAAATGGGAGCTATTGCTTAATGGGTGCAGAAATTCCTTGGGGGTGATATAAAATTACAGAAATAGATAGGTGAAAATAGTAGAAAATTCTGGGTACTGGAGAAGGCTCTTGAGAGTCCCTTGGAGTGCAAGGAGATCAAGCTAGTCACTCCTAAAAGTCAACCCTGAATATTCATTGGAAGGACTGATACTGAAGCTCAAGTTCCAGTACTTTGGCCACCTGATGTGAAGAGCTGGCTCATTGGAAAAGACCCTGATGCTGGGAAATATTGAAGGCAAAAGGAGAAGGGGGCAGCATTCGGTGAGATGGTTTGAGAGCATCACTGACTCAATGTACATGAATCTGAGCAAACTCCAAGAGATAGTGAAGGACAAGGAAGCCTGGGGTGCTGCAGTCCATGGGATCACAAAGAGTTGGACACAACTTAGTGACTGAACAACAACAACAAGTAACAAGCTTGTAGTCTCTTCTTTTTTGGTATATGTGCACTATTTCATTTTGTTTCGTTTTGGTGATAATATCTAGATTTAGAATTTCTGGGTTATAGGGGTGCATCTATTTAGCTACAGTAGATTCTGCCCGAAAGTTTTCCAAAGCTGTTGTCCCAATTTATACTCTCATCACTAGTATATTAGATTACTGCATATCTATACCAAGTCAACACTTGATATTTTTTCTTTTTTGGTGAATTTTAGCTAATCTTGTGTATATCTGGAGAAGGCAATGGCAAACCACTTCAGCATTCTTGCCCTGAGAACCCCATGAACAGTATGAAAAGACACAAAAGATATGACACTGAAAGATGAACTTCCCAGGTTGGTAGGTGCCCAATATGCTGCTAGAGAAGAGCGGAGAAAGAGCTCCAGGAGGAATGAAGAGGCTGAGTCAAAGTAGAAACGACACCTAGCTGTGGATATATCTTGTGGTGAAAGTAAATTCCAATGCAGTAAAGAGCAATACTGCATAGGAACCTGGAATGTTAGGTCCATGAATTAAGGGAAATTGGAAGTAGTCAAACAGCAGATGGCAAGAGTGAGCATCAACATTTTAGGAATCAGTGAACTAAAATGGACCAGAATGAGTGAATTTAATTCAGAGGACCACTATATCTACTACTGTGGGAAAGAAATGGAGTAGCCCTCATAGTCTGAAATGCAGTACTTGGGTGCAATCTCAAAAACGACAGAATGATCTCTGTTCATTTCCAAGGCAAACCATTCAATATCACAGTAATCCAACTCTATGCCCCAACCACTAATGCCAAAGAAACTGAAGTAGTTGAATGGTTCTATGAGGACCTACAAGACCTTCTAGAACTAACACCAAAAAGATGTCCCTTTTATCATAGGGGGCTGGAATGCAAAAGGAGGAAGTCAAAAGACCCCTGGAGTAACAGGCAAGTTTGTTTGGTCTTGGAGTACAAAATGAAGCAGGGCAAAGGCTGATAGAGTTTTGCCAAGAGAACGCACTGGTCATAGCAAACACCCTCTTCCAACAACACAAGAAACAACTCTACACATGGACATCACCAGTAGGTCAATACCAAAATCAGATTGATTATATTCTTTGCAGCCAAAGATGGAGAGCTTTATACAGTCAGCAAAAACAAGACTGGGAGCTGGTTGTGGCTCAGATCATGAACTCCTTCTCGCAAAATTTAGACTTAAATTGAAGAAAGTACAGAAAATCACTAGGCCATTTAGGTATGACCTAAATCAAATCCCTTATTATTATATAGTGGAAGTGACAAGTAGATTCAAGGGATTAGATGTGACAGAGTGTGAGTGCCTACAGAAGCAGGGTGACAATATTCAGCCTTGATGTATTCCTTTTCCTATTTGGAACCAGTCTGTTGTTCCATGTCCAGTTCTATTTTTTGCTTCCTGACCTGCATATAGGTTTCTCAAGAGGCAGGTCAGATGGTCTGGTATTCCCATCTCTCTCAGAATTTTCCACAGTTTATTGTGATCCACACAGTCAAAGGCTTTGCCATAGTCAATAAAGCAGAAATAGATGTTTTTCTGGAAATTTCTTGCTTTTTCCATACACATATTCAATTAATCTAGTACCATTAATTTAAAATATCATATTTTATACTCTGCAAAACAATGCACTTTGCCATAAATCAGAGAATAATATTTGTAGGTTTGTTTCTAAACCCTTCATCCTATTCCGTTGACCTATTTGGTTATCAAGGTCCTTCACTTGCACCAACAACATGTTACTTCAATTACTTTTCTGTATATTAATTGTAAGACTTATATCCACTCTTCTTTTCCTTCAGCTGTGATCATCAAGATCATCTTAGCTACTCTCATCTTTGAATTTCAGTGTAAATTTAAAAATCAGTTTGTTACTTTTCACATACAAAATATCACTGGCATTTTGATTTGATTTGCATTTATCTTCAGTTAATTTAAGGAAAACTGACAAAGTTATAGCATCGAATCTTTCAATATGAAAGCATTGCTCTGTGTACTTAGTTTTTGTTTTTCTCTTAACAATGTTTTGTAGTTTTCTTTAGATTTATTTGATTCTAATTATTTCTAGTTGTTAGTTTTAATACTATTGTAAAGTCATCTTCTTTTTTTGCATCTCATTTTTGTATTTTTTTAGTTGAAATATAGTTGATATGCAGTATTAGTTTCAGGCATAGTACATTGATATCTTATTGTGGCATCTTTCTTGAGTTTCATTTCCTTATCACCTTCTCCTAATATGTGGGAATGCTAAGATTTTGTGAAAATTACTTATTGATTCTAATAATTTATTTATATATACCTTTAGATATTCTACATAGGGATTTTTTATGTCATTTGCAAACAATGACTTTTTTTTTTTCTTTTCAACTTGCATACTTTTATTTCTTTCATGGTCTTTTATACCCAATACAATGCTGAATAGAAACAATGATAGCAGACATACTTGTTCCATTCCTCTCCTCGGAGAAGGAGCTTTCAATATTTCACCAGTGAGAAACATTTTAGAAGCTACCTTTTACCAGGAAAGGAAGTTCCTTTCTATTCTAATTTCTTATGAATTTTTTAATATGTATAATGAACAGTTTTGAAATTAGTCAAGTATTTTTTCGCATCTATTGTGATTATCATGTTTTTTCTCCTTTATTATATAAATATGATGAATTATTTACATTGATTGACTTTCTAATGTTAAACAGTTCTTGAGTTCCTGGAACAGGCTCCACAAGGTCATGACATATTATTCTTTTCATATATCACTAAACTAAATGTTTTCATATTTTATTTATTAGAGTTGCTTCTGTTTTTACGAGGGAGATTAATCTGTAATTTTCCTTTTTTGTAATATTCTTGTCAAGTTTTGTTATCAAGGTTATTCCGACCTGATAAAAATCAGTTGAGAAGTCTCTCTTTTCTATTTTTTAAAAGAGCTAGTTAGATTGGCAGGTTGTTTTTTTTTTCTAAAATTTTGAAAAAGTTACTAGTGAAGTCATTTGGAACTAAAGTTTTCTGTGTGGAAGATGTAACGATTAATTTCTTTAATAGTATGGAACTGTTAAGATTTTGTATATCTTTTTAGGCTGGTATTTATAAATACTTTTTTTCTAAGAATTTTTTCTATTTCATCTAAATTTTCAAATTTATTGGCTTAAGGTCAGTCATAATATTATCTTATTGATGCTTTTGAATTGTGGGGCTATAGAAGACTCTTGAGAGTCCCTGGGACTGCAAGGAGATTAAACCAGTCCATCCTAAAGAACATCAGTCCTGAATATTCATTGGAAGGACTAGTGCTGAAGCTGAAGCTCCAATACTTTGGCCACCTGATGCAAAGAGCCTACTCATTGGAAAATACTCTGATGCTGGGAAAGATTGAAGGCAGGAGAAGAAGGGGGCAACAGAGGATGAAATGGTTACATGGCATCACTGACTCAATGGACAAGAGTTTGAGAAAACTCTGGGAGACAGTGAAAGACAGGGAAGCCTGGTGTGCTTCAGCCCATGGATTGCAAAGAGTCGGACCTGACTTAGAGACTAAACAACAACAAATCATTGTACTATCTTTAGGGCTTGTAGTAATGCCTCCTTTTTTATTCCTGACATAGGCTTTTTTTTTTTTTTTCCCCTTAACTGCTTTTTCCTAATCAGTCTTGCTAGAACTTTATCAATTTTATTTGAATTTTCAATGATCCAAACTTTGGCTTTGTTGATTTTTTCTTGTTTTGTTGACTTTTTCTTGTACATTTATTTCCTATTAATAGATTTGTGCTCTTTACTTTTTTCTTCCTTTACCTTTATTTTGTATTAATTATTGTTCTTTTTGTACTTTTTGGAAGTGATAGATAATGGCTTCAAGTCTTTCTTTTCTAATATATTCACTTGAAATTATATATTTATCTCTTTAGGATCTTGACACTACATATTCTGGATGCCTTGAATTCTCTCTTATACTTACAAGTGACCATTCTGAAACTTTATTCAGCTTTTATGCTTCTTACTGGGAATGTTTGACACATAATACTCTATCATAACTGGAGCATCAATATTTACATCAATATATGGACTTTAAAAAATTGTGAACATGATGAGAAGACATAGAAATGTTTAGGTGATGGGCAGCACCATGCAAGTTTAAACTTATTGGACTTTATTCTACAAAGTCCAACCACTGGAAACTTTTTATCAAGAGGATCAAAGCTGCACTTTAGGTATTAACTGCTTATATTACTAAGATTTATTGAGTAATTATTATTTTGGGGGACAAGGCAGCAGAGTGGTTAGGTATGACTGTGGAATCAAACTGCCTAGGTTTGAACATGAGCTCTGATACTACTTATTAGCTATGTGGCCTTAGACAAATTACTTAATTTTCTGAGCTTCCTCATTTGTAAAATAAGGATACTAATAATATTTATCTCATAAATTTATTGTAGGACATTAAATGAGACAATGTCTACTATTCTAGGACAATGTCTAAAACAGTATAAAAGTTAACATGTAATGATTTCTTAAGTAATATTAATCATATTTTGGAGATAGTAAAATTCAGGATTCAGGGAGCTAAAGAAACTTGGCCAAGATCACAAAACCTAGAAATGACAGCACCAGGATTTGAATACAGGTCTGCTGCTGCCGCTGCTAAGTCACTTCAGTCGTGTCGGACTCTGTGTGACCCCAGAGACGGCAGCCCAACAGGCTCCCCCGTCCCTGGGATTCTCCAGGCAAGAACACTAGAGCAGGTTGCCATTTATTTCTCCAATGCATGAAAGTTAAAAGTTAAAATGAAGTCACTCAGTTGTGTCCGACTCCCAGCAAGCCCATGGGCTGCAGCCCACCAGGCTCCTCCGTCCATGGGATTTTCCAGGCAAGAGTACTGGAGTGGGGTGCCATTGCCTTCTCCAAACACAGGTCTAGATGTCTCCAAATCCAGGGGCTTAATATAAATGAAGGTCAGATGAGTTGGCAGAAGAGGAAGCATAACAAAGGGACTTCTGCAATACTCCAAGAATAAAGTCGTGGGGCCTAAATTTAAGTGGTGACATTGAAAAAGGGAAAGAAAGAAGATCTGAGAGGCATGACAAAGGAACCACAGGACTTGGTGACTAATTAGATATGGGATGGGAGTGGGGGGTGAGAGTGTAAGAAATCAGAGCTGAGTCATGGCTTTAAGCCTGAGCGACTAGAAAGTTGATGATTCGAGAGACAGAAATAGGAGAGCCTAGAGGAGGAGAGTGCTTGGGAGGGGAGGTGTTAGTCTCCGTTTTAGATGTATAGCAAGGGAGTCATCAGTTGCAGATGCAGAACTGGAGTCTGAAGAGAGGGTGAGTTGTAGAACTCATCCCTGGAGAGGAAGCGGTTAAAGCTTTAACATAGACATGGTCCCTAAGTGAGAGAATGAAGAGAGAGGGACAGAGCCCCAAGGACTGAGCCTTGGGACAGAGCCAGTGTTTATTTATGGATGTTCTAGAAGTGAATAAATAGACATGTAGATAAGGGAACTGGTGGATACAAGCTACTCAGACTTTCAATAAGCCTTTGGCAAGATTCCATTTCAAAGACTAAAAGAAATCAGGGCATGTTGGGTACGTGAGGAAAATGGTTTTGTTGGAAGCAAGGAATGGGTTCAGAAACAGAAAATAAAGAGGATAAATGGGTGGTCAATTCTCCAGGGAGACAATCATAAAGGATCATCCTAGGTCTTTACGAATGATCTTGATAAGAGAATGTCCAATAAAAATGTCCAAACTACGCTTGCAGTTGACGTTAAATTATTTCCATAAGTAAAGTACCTTGTTGAAGTGATTAGACTTGGGGGAGACCTTAGGAATGTGTGGATGGCAAAACATGACAACTCTGCTGACAACTCAGTCCCTTCTATTTCCCTCTCCCCTTAGCTACAATATCGGTCCTAGCTTTTGGGCAAACCCCTCTCTAATCCGAGGGCCTTTAAGAAGATCAGCCCAACCTTCTAGCCCTTAGCATCAGGGCTTCCTGCTTTTTGAGACCCAGTGGCTACCCTGGGCCCCAGCCTTGGCAGCTACATCAATACATTCCACCAATTGTTTGTTAAGTATTGCTGTGAGTTAGGTGCCATGTTGACTCCTGACATAGTCTCAGTCCCCAAGGGGCTCACAGTTGAAAGTCCCTGCCATTATTACCTTACAGAACCATTACTTATAAGGCTGGGGAGCAACCTTACTTTTCCTAGATGTTGTGGAGATAGTAGCGCTAACCAAATATACATACGATCTACATTTTCCAAGCTACTCTTGATGAGTTCTAGCCAAATGACTCACTTTAGCTAATAGTCTATGAGCTAATAGGTAATGAGATTATGCCAACTAACCACACTATCCCTTCCCAGGAGCTGGTGTCCTGTCTCCATAAAGTCCAATTTGTTGACTAGACCAGACCAGATATTGAAGACAATGCTACCTACATCGTCTTTAAATTACACCTGACCCAAAAGTCACTGTCTTGCTTCTTTTACTCGGGACTGACTCTAAATCTGTGGAACTTGTTTTCTACTGCAGGTTCCTTTAAACTGGATGCTAGTTTCCTCTGGGTATCACTGGCATTAGAACTTTCTGCAATGCAGGAGAAAGCCTCTATCTGCACTGACCAATGCAGGAGCCACTAGCCACAGTGGTTGGGCATCCCAGGTGGCATTAGTGGTAAAGAATCTGCCTGCCGATGAAGGAAACTCAAGAGACATGTTTCAATCCCTGGACCAGTAAGATCCCATGGAGGAGGAAATGACAATGTGCTCCAGTATTCTTGCCATGGAACATGCCATGGACAGAGGAGCCCGCGGGGCTACAGCCCCCCGGGGTCGCAAAGAGTCAGAAACAGCTGAGCAACTGAACACACACACACAGCCACAGTGGTTACCGAGAACTTGAGAAGTGACTTGTGAAAAATGAACAGAATGTTCAATTGTATTTCTTTTTAATTAACTTATACTTAGATAGTTACGTGAAGCTACCATTTGGATAATATGGAAAAAGCATTAGGAACACTGTCCACTGCTACTAAAGTTCCAAATAAAATCAGCTTGTGAGAGAATGTTATAAAAAAGTGACAGGTCTTTTTAATAGGAACAATGTTTAAGAATAAAAACTTTAAAACATTTAAATAAATTGAGTGATTTGGAGCCCAGTCCAAGAAAGAAACTTGGATTCCTCAGAGATTATTTCTGAGCTCCTTGTTTGCTTGTTATAGACCAAAAGATTTATAAAATATTGGCATCTGATATCATACCTAGCATTAGTCTTTCCTTAAATTTAACTTTCCTTAAACTTACATTCTTTAAGAATTGATTTTTTTTTTCTCCTTTGGAGAAAAAAATATAGAAGTGGAGATCTATGGAAAGTATGTTCAGAAGGAGGAGGACAAAGCTTCCATTGGAGGAAAAACTTGAAGAATTCAAGATTTCTCTAAGTATAAAGAAGACATGACCAAAATCCATATAGTAAAGAACAATTTCAACCAAAGTTGCCAATTTTTTTTTCTTTATCAAACTTTTACCAAAGATAAGAGATGAAAGGAGAATAAAACTGTGGTATGTGGTTTCTGGGTTAGAAGCAAACTTAGTGATTAAGGATCATTTAATTG
Source organism: Neotragus moschatus (assembly GCA_006410615.1). NCBI lineage: Eukaryota > Metazoa > Chordata > Mammalia > Artiodactyla > Bovidae > Neotragus > Neotragus moschatus. The sequence goes on along the minus strand of SJYA01002142.1, from coordinate 325,022 downwards.
CTGGAGATAGAGACCAATTAAAGATCATTTGATTTTTGGAGACAGAGACCCATTCAAGCTATTAATAGCTTAAGGAAAGGGACTTCATATAAAGACACCAGAGTCCATTTCAGTGATATGCAGAAACAGGAAACAAGGCTTCTCCAGAATTCAAGGGACCTAAAACTGGAATATCAGGTGTTAAATTCCTTCTCTGTCCCTCAGAGCAAAGTGACCTCCGGGTTCCCCTCTTTGCTCCTCCCAGTTCTGCCCTCTGCTTTCATACTTTTCTCTTCCCACAACCCAGACTTACAGCCATGGCTTTAGTTTCCTGACCTCCACCACCACTGCATACCTCTCTCCTCATCTTCCCCTGCCATCCAAGTCAATGTCTCAGTATCCAAGTCTCAGCTTTCCGGAAGACAGCCTGATTCTGTTTACCTGGATTCCCGTGTTTCCTGTTGCCATCAGCTGTGGTTGCGGTGAGCAGAGGAAAAGCACACAGGCGTACTCCAAGGGCTGGAGACAGGTTGGTTCTCTAAGAAGGATGAAGAGTGAGGAGACCATGACTGCTTTCAGCGATTTGCCTAAGGTCTCTTCCTGTAGTTTTTCCTATACCACACCCTTTGACAGTTGAGTAATAATCACAATACACTTATTGAGTATTTATTTACCAGCTGACACACACTGAGCTGAGTGCTTTTGGTTTTACACGTTACCACGTATAGCAGTCTCAAGTGTTTTAGGACTTAGGTGGGTTCCGTTTTTGTCTTGTTTTGTTGTCACTGCGCAGCATGTGGGATCTTAGCTTCCTGACTAGGGATCGAACCCATACCCCCTGCAGTGTAAGTGCAGTCTTAACCACTGGGCCCCCAGGGAAGTCCCCAAGAGTTAGGTATGTTTATTCTTTCCTTTCTGTTTGTAAGAAAACTCATGCTCAATGAAGTTAATTAGACTACAGTAAAATATTTAGCATGTGAGAGTGCCAGCTTTGAATGCTAATATTTCCAAATCTAAAGTTCCTAACTTCCATGCTAGTCTGCTCTTCACTTCATATAATGGATAACAGTTAACAGAATTGGTCAAAAGATGATAAAGGAAGAAAATATAAATATATTAGGATAACTTCTGAAGTACAGAACAACTAATAGATTAGAACTACCAAGGACACCTGCATATCTGTTAACACCACAAGATCAAAGACCTAGTCCACTGTGCTATCACTGATTTCGAGTTTCCAGGAAAGCAAAAGCACACAACAAGCATGCAAAATTTTTTTGAGAGGGAGGCAAAAAATAAAAAGAAGAAGACAAGCACCAGGGAAGATGACTGTTTCTTCTCACAATATATCTAAATCTTAAGGTGTCTGTAATCAGTAGACAGGTTTCTGGACTAGACAAAACCAACCTGGAAAGCTTATGTTTCTATTTAAGGAAAAAGTCAAAGTGTGATTCGGAAATACAAAAATAAGAGACAATTGTCAAAACCATCAAAAACTGTGGAAGTGCAGTAATCAAGGTGTATACCAGGTATTAAGGAAGCCTTAGGGACACTTACTCCTTGGAAGGAAAGTTATGACCAACCTAGATAGCATATTCAAAGGCAGAGACGTTACTTTGCCAACAAAGGTCCATCTAGTCAAGGCTATGGTTCTTCCAGTGGTCATGTATGGATGCAAGAGTTGGACTGTGAAGAAGGCTGAGCGCCGAAGAATTGATGCTTTTGAACTGTGGTGTTGGAGAAGACTCTTGAGAGTCCCTTGGACTGCAAGGAGATCCAACCAGTCCATTCTGAAGGAGATTGGCCCTGGAATTTCTTTGGAAGGAATGATGCTGAAGCTGAAGCTCCAGTACTTTGGCCACCTCGTGCGAAGAGGTGACTCATTGGAAAAGACCCTGCTGCTGGGAGGGATTGGGGGCAGGGGGAGAAGGGGACGACAGAGGATGAGATGGCTGGATGGCATCACCAACTCGATGGACACGAGTCTGAGTGAACTCCGGGAGTTGGTGATGGACAGGGAGGTCTGACATGCTGCGATTCATGGGGTCGCAAAGAGTCGGACACGACTGAGCAACTGAACTGAACTCATCTGAGGAGTTTTCTAGTAGGACTCATTCAGCCAGTGGTGATGGGCTTGGCATTGCAGAGAGGAGCGACAGCATGAGCAAAGACATAGGTTTAAACCACAGTGTAACAGTGTAAACCGGGGAGGGGTGGCCACAGGCAGCTCCCTGTTACTGAGGATGCAGATTAGAGGGCGCTGCAGTGGGAGCTGAGAGTGGAGGAGCTGGCCAAGGCCTTTTCTGCCATGTTAAGCATCTTGGACCTTTTCCAAGTGATTAAAGCTGGAGAAGAACAGGGTCAGATTCATGTTTTAAAAATAGATCTTCCTGCTCTGAAGAGGACTGATTTGAGAAGGAAGGCCCGGGGGCACAGAGACCTATAGGGAATCCAGGCAAGAAATGACAAGGGCTTGAATTGGAGCAGAAGTTCTGGGGAGAACAGAGGGAGGAACTTCAAGAAATACTCAGTAGGTTAAATTGGCAGCACTGGTAATTGATAGCAATTAGAGGCAAAGGAAAGGCGGTGGTGAGGATTCCAGACATTCTAACTCGGAGCTGTGTAGCTGGAGGAGTGTCACCAAGATGGGGAAGTGAGGCGAGGTGGGCTGACGGGGGGAAGTGCTGAGTCCATATTTGGTACATCAAGGAGATGATGAGACTGGCTGGAGAAGATGTCTGGAAGGAAGTTCATGGCAGAGGCTGGGCTTGAAGATACAGATTTGGGAGATACCTGTTAGACCCTGAGCAGGCAAGGTCATCTCTGGAGAGTATATCAAATCAAGTCAGAAGGGAAAAGGGCCAAGAACCGAACTCCAGGGATGACCAGCCTGTCAAGGAAGGTTGAGGAAAAGGAGAAAAAGGAGACAAAGACAGAAGGAGGAAAAAAAACCAAACAGACTATGAGGCTAACAATAAAAGGGAACAGAGTAGATAATTTTGCATAAAGCAAGAGAGACCATGGGTCGAATACAGAAGAAAGATCCGGTGAGGTCAGAAGCAAACTTTATTCTTTGGATTGGGCACTTAGCAAGTCATTGGTAGGGCTTCCCAGGTGGCACTAGTGGTAAGGAACCTGCTTGCTAATGCAGCAGATGCCACAGACAAGGGTTCGATCCCTGGGTCGGGATGATCCCCTGGAGGAGGGCATGGCAACCTACTCCAGTATTTCTGCCTGGAGAGTCCCATGGACAAAGGAGCCTGGTGGGCTACAGTCCAGGGGCTGCGAATATGCCATTGGTCATCATGTGGAGAACTAGTATCCTGTGGGGCTGGGGGAGGTAGGCCCTTTCAATGGATGAAGGGGATAGTGGAGTTCTGTAGCGTGAAGGGAAGACCGTGATCACCATGTCAACATTCACAGCCACGATGTCCAGGTCGCCAAGCGGAAACCAAGTGCAAAGTGCTTAGGTGTAACTGGCAAATATACAGTGAATCCCCTACACACAAACCTTCAAGTTGTGAACTTTCAAAGATATGCGTGTACATTCACATGTCGAATTACAAAAGTTAGTTCACATGTTTGGTGTACATGGTCCCTTGTGTGTATCCTCAACAAGTAGTAGTGCATTTGTGTACTTTGCCGTAAAGTACTGTTTAGAGTACCGTGGCACAATATCTTTATCTCAAGCCCAGGATGTCTAGAAGCAAGCATAAAAGCAGCAGTGGGACCTCCCAGCAGTCCAGTGGTTAAGACTTAGCCTCCCAGTGGAGAGGATACCGGTTCAACCCCTGGTTGGGGACCTAAGATCCTACATGCCTCGTGGCCAAAAAACTCGAACATAAAATCGAAGCAATACTGCAACAAATTCAGTAGAGACTTTAAAAATGGTTCATATCAAAAAAAAAAATAACTTAAAAAATAAAGTCCTGATCAACGTAAAAGAGCAGTGATGAGAAGCGTCTGCTGTTGTACTGTGTGTGCACGCTTAATCACTCAATCGTGTCCAGCTCTTTTCAACCCTATGGACTGTAGCCCACCCAGCTCTTCTGTCCATGGAATTTTCCAGGCAAGAATACTGGATTGGGTTGACACTCCCTCCTTCAGGGAATCTTTCCAACCCAGGGATAGAACCCATCAACTCAATGTACAGTACTACTGTACTTGTAAAGGTACTATGCTATAAGATTTAAAGTGTTTTCTTTATGTTTTGTGGGTTTTTTTAATGTATCTGTGTGAAAAGCTTTATAAACCTATTATAGTACACTGCTGCATCGCTGCTGCTGCTAAGTCGCTTCAGTCGTGTCCGACTCTGTGCAACCCCATAGACGGCAGCCCACCAGGCTCCCCCGTCCCTGGGATTCTCCAGGCAAGAACACTGGAGTGGGCTGCCATTTCCTTCTCCAATACATGAAAGTGAAAAGTGAAAGGGAAGTCGCTCAGTCGTGTGCGACTTTTAGCGACCCCATGGACTGCAGACCACCAGGCTCCTCCGTCCGTGGGATTTCCTAGGCAAGAGTACTGGAGTGGGGTGCCACTGCCTTCTCCCTACTGTATAACTAATTGTGTTAGTTGAATACCTAGACTAACTTTGATGGATTTATGAACAAATTGGACCTCCAAGCACGTTCTCAGAAAAGAACTCATTCTTATGAAGGGGACTTACCGTTCAAGCACTAGGGGCTTTGCAAAGAACCCTTTCTCTGTAGTGATGGAAACACACATCAGATGGCAAAGGGGAAAAGTTTGCTGGTGGTGGGGTCATAGCAGCTTAGTGAGCTGATTGGTAATTTGAAATAGAAAAACATGAGGAAAATAGAATAAAAGAAAGGGAAGTAAAGCCAAGCAGGCCTTGTGATTACCTGTTTGAATTTTTGCTTAACTTTCGAGTTGGCGTAACCTGAACATCTTGGGAGACATAGAGGATGGAGAAGTATTATAGGAAGGGTGATAACCGATGACACAAGAACTCAGAGGAGACTGGAGATGGAATCATGAGCACCACTCAGAAGATACAGCCTTGCAGTTTGGAAGAACTGTTCTTCTTGGATAAGGTGAGAACTTGAGAATAAAGGCAGACATGTGTAGATATGGAAGAGAAGAATCAGACTTGGTGGTCTCTGCCTTCTTAGTAAAGGAGGTATGTGTGTGAGCTTGAAAAGACTTGAATTTGACATAATACCAGGGCCAGGAAAGCTGGGGAGGGGATGGGCAGGGGGACATTGGGGAGCCATCAGGAGATGAGTAAAATTATTAGATCAAAGAAGGGACTCACTTAAAATTAGGTTAGTGTTAGTAATAGAATCAAAGGCCATAGAAAAGTCTTCTGAAACAAGAAAGTAAGACATTATGATTAAGAGGTTCACCAAGGGACTTAAAGTAGTTAAGATTTCACCTTCCACTGCAGACGACGCAGGTTTGATCTCTGGTCAGGGAATTAAGATCCCACATGCCTCGTGGCCAAAAAACCAAAACATAAAATAATGTTGTAACAAATTCAATAAAAGACTTTAAAATGGCCTATATATTTAAAAAATCTTTTTAAAAAAGTGATTCATCAGAATCTCTACACAATATTGGAGGCACAGACAAAAAGAAAAAGCTTGCAAAATGCCCATTTATACATAACATGAAGAACCTACAACTTTCCAGAGACAATCGACTCTCCTTTCTCAGCCTACCATAAGTCGTCCTGCTGCTGATTTTGGCCATTTGCAGGAAAGGGTATGAAAAACAGGGGAATCAATACATGTGCCCATCAAACAATGTAGGTCTTGGCAGTTTTAGCCCCCACTGCCCCCTCACCAGTCAAATCAATTCATCAAACATTACTGAGCACCTTCCAAGTGTCAGGGCTGGATTAAATGCTTTTATAGACAGTGGGGAGAACACCACCAAGAGATGCTCTCCTTAGCTTCACAAGGCAGTTCAAGGACTTGTCACCTAGAGGGGTCCCCAGGGCCCACTTCTGTTATACTCACAGCCAGCCAATAAACACCAAACCTTCTCTGAACAGAACTGGCAACTTGGAAGGGATTTTTCTCCCCCTGAGATCTGCCTTATAGGACCAGTCCACTATGGTCCATCATTATTACTGGCTGCTTAAAATTTCAGAAGTATGAATGAATCAGCTAATAATAAGGAAACACCCATGGCAGGCAGAGATTGCCAAACACACATCAGTGAGTACCACCCCCAAGGCGGTTATACTGAGGATGCTGGGCCCCACAGCCAGCCCTCTCTGGAAGCTGTCTGTGCCTGGCTTCCAAGTGCTCTTACCACACAAACCGTCTCTGTCACTGGTCTTTATTGTTCCTCAGAAGTTTCCATAATTACCTCAGGCAAGAGCCAATCAGATATGAAAGCTGGTGCAAAAATACATACAGATTTGTCAGAACTGATACCTAATTATCATGACAACTTATATTCAAGATACCTACTGAGAAGGTTTAGTGTTTATTGGCTGGCTGTGGGTATAATAGAAATGGGCCCTGGGGACCCCTCTAGATGACAAGTCCTTGAACGGCCCTGTAAAGCAAATTCCAAAGACGTGATTGCGTCTTAGCCCAAGTTCTGCCTTCTCTGACATCTCAAAATAACAGCTACAACTTATTCTGCCTTATCCAAACCCTGCCTTTTGTTTAGAGCCTGTCTTCTCCATGAGGGCTCCAATGTCACTCTAGTCCATTTCACACCAACTCTATCTGCTGACCTGCTATAACATGTGTGTGACATGTTTAATTTTCTAAGCGAATAATCTAATAATTTTCTGATTATTTAATTTCCCTAGTTTTTAAATCTCTCTATTTAAGTTTCTGATTGGAGAAACAATTTTCTTACCACCAACCTCCCCTATCAAAGATTATGATTTAATGCTTCTCTGTGTCACTCAATCAGTTTTTTTGAGTTATTCCAGATACTGGGAATGCAACAGTAAACCAGAAAATTTCTGCTGTCAGAGAGTTTACTGTGAGGGATAGGAAAGAAAATTGACCATTTTAAATAAAGCATATTAGGTGCCAAGATAGGAAAGCACCAGTGAACCCAGCCTTAGTTTGTTCCATCAGCAGGTGGTGAGGTGGGGTCAGGGGACTTCATGTAAGAGGTGGTATCTGGGCTGAGTTCTAGAAGTAGAATAGGAATTGTGTAAGTCAATATCAATAGTGTGGGCAGGAGGAGGGGATCCTATGGAAGGAAAATTTTTAGTTGGTCCAAAGTTGGTCCATTCTGGGAAACACATGTGGTTCTGTAAAAGTGAAAGGTGAAAAAGGGGATGATCAGACAAGTGTTTGAGGAGTTCACAGTCTTGCCCAAGACATGGGACAGTCCAGAACACAGGCAATATGGTACAGACAGGCTGGACAGGAGCATAACCTTGTTTGGGAGATGGAGAGTTAGGAAAGACATCTCAGCTGAAGCATCAAGAGTAAATAGATTTAACCAGGGAAGAGGACAAGAAAGGGCATTCTGGGCAGAGGGAACAGAACATTCAAGATCTTAAGGATGCTGTGAGCTTCAGGATTGTAGTATGATCAGCACTTTCCTTTTTCTTCTGGCCCCTCTTGATGCATTCAAATTGTTGACCTGTCTCTAGCTCTGCTTAAGCTCAGCTTCACAGCCAAGCCATAGTCAGAACTGTCCTGTTAGAGAGAGGAAGAGAAACCAGGAAAAAGGAGAATAAGAACAGATTCTTTCCTGGAAGAGTGTTGGACCTTAGGGTTGAGAAGGAGGAGGGATCAGTGAAGGAGGTGGTGTCCAGCAACTATGGAATTTCATTCTCAGAAAGGGTCCTTATGTCAGTAGGAAACTTTCTCACTTGGTAAATTATAACCTAGGCGTTAACAGCAAAGAAAATTCCCTTAAACCTGACCTCAACATTATGAATTTCTTGAATGAAGGGACTATGATGTTTAGTTTTGTATCCATTAGTGCTTGAAATAACACCTAGTATTACGGTATATGGGCAGCTAATAAGTATTGAGTGATACTGTTTGAGCTGCTTCCTACAGTTCTATTACTAAGTGTTCTACTACTAAGTGTTAGCTAGGATGTCTCTCATTCAATAAAACACCCCAGTATACCCATTTACCAACTACTGCTTGCCTCTCATTCTAACCAATCCCTCAGCAAGTGGAACTGGGTGCCGAACGGTCAGTCTTCTTTCTCATATGTTTACCCAGCTCACTGGGGGCAGGTAGGGCACAGATAGTGATCATTTATATGGCCTCAAATTTTCACCTTCAAACAGTACCTGCCTTATTTATATCCCTTTTCACTCTGGTAACTTGGGAGCTGCGTGCTTTAAATGTTTAAGGGTTACTTAAAAAATTTTTTAACAGGCATGCTCAAACCTATTTAAAGATATCTAAGAAATTTAATATTTCCATTCTTCCCTAAAGTAAGCATGCCAAATTCACTAAAATGTCTGCCTACCTACTGAATAGCATACTACGCCAAATTTTGTTAGCTGTCGTCTAGAGAAGCTGATGGAGAAGGAAATGGCAACCCACTCCAGTATTCTTGCCTGGAGAATCCCAGCGTCAGAGGAGCCTGGTGGGCTGCCGTCTATGGGGTCGCACAGAGTCAGACACGACTGAAGTGACTTAGCAGCAGCAGCAGCAGCAGCAGAGAAGGTGAGGTAGGAGATAGATAGGCCCCAGGCTGAGCAGCTGTAATTGGTTTCCTGTTGTCCTTTGACAAACCAAATATGGGCTTAAGCAAGATGAGTGGCCAGAGACGACCCAGAAAACTGCCCTCACATAAGCCACCGAAACTGCCCCTATTGCTGCAACTCACCCTGAGTTCACCTGAGTGAGTTCCACATGTACTTTGCTTCTAATAGATGCTGTCTCGATTTCAGAATCTTGGTCTCTTTGCTGAATTCTTTCTTTGAAAAGACAAGAACTGAAGTCCTCCTTCTAGCCATTCCAACACCTGAATCAAAAAGATGGGAAAACTACCATTCCCAGGCCAAACCTGACTAAACATCTGTTTTTTTTTTTTAATAAATAACATTCTTTTGGAAACACAGCCATGTTATTAACTCATGTATTGTCTACGGATTCTACTCATCTACAATGGCAGAGTTGAGAGTTGTGATAGATACCACTAGGGTTTCAGTTCAGTTCAGTTCAGTTCAGTCCAGTCGCTCAGTTGTGTCTGACTCTTTGCAACCCCATGAATCGCAGCACGCTAGGCCTCCCTGTCCATCACCAACTCCCGGAGTTCACTCAGACTCACACCCATTGAGTCAGTGATGCTATCCAGCCATCTCATCCTCGGTCATCCCCTTCTCCTCCTGCCCCCAATCCCTCCCAGCACTGGAGTCTTTTCCAATGAGTCAACTCTTCGCATGAGGTGGCCAAAGTACTGGAGCTTCAGCTTTAGCATCATTCCTTTCAAAGAAATCCCAGGGCTGATCTTCAGAATGGACTGGTTGGATCTCCTTGCAGTCCAAGGCACTCTCAAGAGTCTTCTCCAACACCACTAGGGTTTACAAAGCCTAATATAATTTACTCTCTGGCCCTTTACAAAAAATGTTCGCAGACCCTTGGTCTAGAATTTTAATTTTGCCCCTTTTCAATGTAAAACAAGGTGTTTTGTTTTTAAATAGTTAGTACTTAACTAAATATGTTACTCTTTTTTTAATTTCTGTTCTCACCATCATTTCTAGTGTTCTGGATCTTCTCTCTGGATCCATCTACTTTTTAAAAAAATAATTCCTGTCTGTGGTTGGCACATTCTCTTTGTTTTTGCATAAAGAATGATAGTTTAGCTGGCTATAAAATTTGAAGTTGATGGTTAATTTTCTTTAGCACTTGGAAGATTTTACTCCACTGTTTTCCTTCCTCTGTTATTGCAAATAGGATAACTGCTATAACTTACATCATCATTCCTTGTAGAACAGGATGTTGTCTCTCTGATAGGTTTAATATTTCTCTTCATGTTCTGTAGTTTAACTACAAGTCTAGGTGTGTATTGTGCTTATTCTGCTCAGTAATACAGATGCATTTTGAACTGGAGCATTCACGTCTTTCTTCAATTATGAAAAAACTCAGTGGCCTTTTTCTTCCAATAATGGTTTGTGTGTGTGTATGTGTGTGTGTGTGTAATTATCTCTATTCATTTATAGATTTCTAACTAGTTTTGCTTTATGGCCTCCTTTTTCTTTTGTTTTCATTTCTTCCACTTTGTTTCATACTTTTTGTTTATTTTTCATTGATGTTATTTTTATCTCTGTGAGGTTTTAAATATACTTCATTTTAAAACTTTGTTAGACTGATCCAAACACTTAACTTCATTTGGAGCTAATTCATGTTCTGTTTATTTATCTATTTATTTTTTTTGGCTCTGTTTTTTGCCATCAGATTTCCTCATGTGTTTTAGAATTTGGTTTGCAGAAGTCATTTTGAATAGGATATGTTGCTGTTGTTGGATATGAGGATAATAGGATATGAACAAGGCTATTGTCACAGTGTTCTTCTCTGTTTCCCTACTGGTAATTTTACATTTGCCTCCACTTGATCCCCTGTGCCCAAGTCCAGAAACAGGGTTGTGTTAATATTTCTGGGTCTGTAGCAATGCTAAGGATATCACAGATGCAGACATGAATTCACAGATGGCTTCACATAGTACCTGCTCACAAAGCTATGTTCATTTTCTTCCAACTTCCCCAGGCCACAACTTCCCATCAAACTGTGGTTCTTACAGTCTGTTCCTTACAGATAGAATAGCATCTGAATCCCTGGAGACTAGTAAGAAATGCAAATCCTTCCCTGAAACCTACTGAACCAACATTCTGGGGTTAGTGCTCAGCAATTTAAGTCCTCTTGGTGGTTTGGATGCACACTCACTACAATCAGCCCCCAAAGGACTTAGCAAATTACTGCTCTTTCTTTGTGTGAGGAGGGATGTTTACCAAAGTCAGCTCCATACTTTAGACAGTGATCCTGATACTATTCCCCATCTCATCACTTTTTCCTACCCTGCATTTTTTCTGTCCTGCTTGTGTTTTTTTTCTGCTTCTAGTTCACATTGCATTTATCTTATTTTTGAGCCAACTTGTGTCTTGCTGGCTTTCCCTCTCATATTTTATTATCTATGTGCTCAGGGTAAAGGGAGAGTGCTGAAACTTGAACTTACAAAGACATCCTTAAAGAAGGGCTAAAACCTAATCCACACTCGCCTTTTAGACTTTATAGCTACAGCATTACCTTACTCATTATACACTACCTGACTGGCTAACTTAAACATTAGCTGCATTCATATACCACATACATTTCACCAGGCTTTGTGATCTTGGGCAAAAAGCCATTCATCTATAAGATAGTAATGATAACTCACTGCAAGTCTTAATGCAAGCACTAAATTCAATGCCATTTGTGAAATAAACTAGCATAGTGCCTGGCTCATAATTAGTTCTCAGGGGTTGTTAATCTCTTACTTTTTAAAATCTTTTTGACTTAAATTTAGTTTAAACATTAAAATTTAGACTGCCTGGCTTCCAGTTCATTTCCAATTTGCTTCTGATCTGAACTCCTTTTGTCACAATCCTAATTCATCAGAATATAATATTAATAACAGCCTAAGACAGAAATATTAGGAAGTTCCTCCTAGTTATAAAGAACATCCCCTTCCCCAACCTCCTCACTCCAGGGGCTGGAGAAATGTGGTTATTGGCCACAGCATATTATACACAGTCTTAGCAGTGATGAATATTTACAGCTCTGCTCCATATGGAACCCCTAGATCCAAAGAAGAACAGCAATAACTGTAATAGCAGTGGGACTTCCCTGGCAGCACAGTGGTTGAGACCTCACCTTCCAATGCAGAGGTTGCAGGTTTGTTCCCTCGTAGGGTAACTAAGATTCTAAGATCCCATATGTCTTGGGACCAAAAAACAAACATGTAAAAAACAGAAGCAACATTGTAACAAAGTCAACAAAGACTTTAAAAATAGTCCACATCAAAAAATCTTAAAAGAAATAAAACAATAATAGAAGTGATGACATTGATGCTAATAAATACGCCAAGCACTGTTCTAGGCACCTGACATGCGATATCTCAATCTTCAAAAGAGCATACAAGGTAGTTACTATTATTAATATTATCCCTGTTTAACAGATGAGGAAATTAGTTACATAAATGTTAAATAACTTATCCATTTCTGCCCAGCTAATAAGTTGCAGAGCCAGGATTTAAACCAGGCAATGCGACCAGACAGTCAACCTATAGGGAATGCTAAGAATGAGGAATCATCTCCTCAGTCAGTGATCTGCGTCTAACCCTCTTCATTTTGCAGCTCTGATTATTCACAGCCATTGGATCACATTTTCATTCAGTTTCAGCAATTGGATTCTACCCAGGTTCTGTTTCCATCAAAAAATTGCAGCAGTTCTCCAGGAAACAGGGAAGAACAGCCCCCTCAGGCAAAATCACCAGATCCTCGGAACATCTCCCTGGTGGAAGGGAACCGCTCTCTTGATGAATGTCTCCTGCAGTCAGCGGCCACCTGTCCTTGAGGATTTTTGGCCTCTTTGTTCCTTTCTCTCTGCCGTGGTCTGTCTCTGCCTGACCTTCTCTGACCAGCTCTGCCTGTTTCTGTCACTCTCCTTTTGTTTCTTTAGCAAACAGCTTTCACAGTGTGGTAATAACTTCCCACCTGCAGTGGTACCACTTATGTTGAAAAGAATGTGAGTTTACAGATTAAAAAAAAAAAAAATCCTTCACTTTAACCAATTCTTCATTTCCTCCACTTCAGATAACTCTGTCCCAAAGAAATTTTTTGTCTGCATCACTGATGAGGGTGGTGATCCAGGCACTCCCACCCAAGGAGCAGCTGTCTGGCTTCAGGGGCAGAATCTGGGGCCATAGGGGGACAGACAGGGCTGCTCAGGATGGTGGGATCGCCAACACCTCTGGGTCCCACACCAGACGTCAGAATTTCCAGCTGGGATGATTCCATCTCGCACTGACTCAAAAATTGCCGTGATTTTGGTCTATAAACAGCTTGGAGAATGGGTTAGGATAGAAAATGCAGAGGTCTTTCATTCCAGCATTTAGAGAAGTTTCAGGCTTCCACACCTGGGAGGAGAAAGGAAAATGAAGGAAGAAGATGGCTCTTCACTGGGGCATAAATGAAGGCAGCTGATCCGCACTCACTAGCTGTAACATCATCCCCGCCTTTTCCAAAGTGCTAATTCATTAAAACTAATGAGGCCCCGATGCTGCCTAAGCTGAATGCTGATCAGATTCCCGGCATGCACCTGCCACACTGGCACTCAGTCTCTGCTGCGCCCGAGAGAGAGGAGGGGCCCTTGTCAGCTGGAAACAGAGGCTCTGGGGCCTCTATGGATCCGATCGTGGACTGAGACAAATCGGTGCTAGATTTGCACACAATGACATGCCACCAAGTCCATGTTGAAATGCACAGACTTCCTCCACCCTCATTCTGTAATGCACCTACTTCCTGCTAGGCCAAGCTATCCTGTCTGCTAAGGAGCCCCCTGCAAACACCTTTTTTTCCTAACACATATCTGGAGGTCCTGAAGTCAGCTGCACTTTCTGTCTGTTCACCTGGCAGAGGGGAGGCCCTTGCTAGAGAGGAATGGGGTGCAGGATGGTAATTCACATAATCTTATTCTCAGAAGAGTATAAATTCTGCCTGTGGCCCTGTTTGAAAGGAGAGCGTGAAGACAGGTGCAAAGTGAGAAACAGGTGGCAGGGAGAACTATTGGATGCTCACTGATAAGGCAGCCTATCTCCTTTAGTCCATACATATTTACTGAACTCCTCCAGTGGGCCAAGAAATGTTCTGGGTGCTGCAGAAATGTTACAAACTAAACAGAGGTGTTCCCGCTCTCTTTGAGCTTATTCTCTTGGGTGAGAGAGACGATTTAAGAAGTAAATTAATGTCAGATTAAATCAATTTGGGAATTATGATCAAAGTAAGTGGGGTCAGGGTGTGTGGAGAGCAATGTTAGTTTGGGGGTCAGGGAAGTTCTCTGTGGGAGACAATATTGGAACCAAGACCTGCAGAGCAAAAAGGATGGGTTTGGGGGAAAGTGAATCACAGATCAGGGCAAGCCCTTGCAGGGACACTTTCTGAGACTAAGAATAGAGAATGGACTACCATGACAGGGAGTAACGGGCAATCAGATCAGTACAACCCAGCAATCCCACTGCTGGGCATACACACCACAGAAACCACAATTGAAAGAGACACGTGCACCCCAGGGTTCACTGCAGCACTGTTTACAACAGCCAGGACATGGAAGCAACCTAGATGTCCATCGGCAGACAAATGGATAAGAAAACTGTGGTACATATACACAATAGAATATTACTCAGCCATTAAAAAGAATGTATTCGAATCAGTTCTAATGAGGTGGATGAAACTGGAGCCTATTATATAGAGTGAAGTAAATCAGAAAGAAAAATACCAATACATTATACTAACACATGTATATGAAATTTAGAAAGATGATAACAATGACTCTATATGTGAGACAGCAAAAGAGACACAGATGTAAAGAACAGTCTTTGGACTCTGTGGGAGAAGGCAAAGGTGGGATGATCTGAGAGAATAACATTGAAACATGTATATTATCATATATGAAACAGATCACCAGCCCAGGTTCAATCCAAGAGACAGGGTGCTCAGGGCTGGTGCACTGGGATGACCCTGAGGGATGGGATGGGGAGGGAGGTTGGAGGGGTGTTCAGGATGGGAGACACAGGTACACCCATGGCGGATTCATGTCAGTGTATGGCAAAAACTACTACATTATTGTAAAGTAATTAGCCTCCAATTACAATAAATAAATTAATTTTTTAAAAAGAGAGAATAGGCGGGGGTTACTTTATTCCTCATTTGTTGTACCTGCAAGGACAGAGATTACACAGAGTTTATGGACATATGCATTCTAAACCCTTCTAGGACACTCTTCAGGGTCTAAACTACTACATCCTGCTGTGGATAAAGCCCATATCCTCCTGCTCAGTCAATTTTACTACCATAAGAGGCAGCACAGTTTCAGTCCATTGCCTTTCCATAGACCCTAAGACTGCCAAGGGAACAAAGTCCCCTCAGATTCCGGGGACCATTGAGAGTGGCGTCCTTAGCCCCTGGCCTCATTCTGCTGTGGAAGAGAGGAAATCTCAGCTTGGCAGCAGTTCTGATCTACTACTCTGTGCCGAAGTCTGGAGCCCTGGAACGTTTTGTCTGAATTTTGTTAGAGATCTTGCAGGCAGAAGACCAGTAAAAGAGGGACCTACGATTCTCTAAAAAGTGTGTCCCTCTAAATTTGTTTGCTATTAGGTTGGCAGACATCCAACAAGAAAACCATGGCTCCTATCTTGTTGGCTTCGACTGGAATCTGCTTTCTTTTTCTCTTCCATCGCTTCTCATGGTCTGGCCTCATGCAGTCATCTCCCAGGGCCTTGTGACTCTGTGTCTGCTGCATCTTTGGTACCCATCCTCTCTTCATTCCATGTATAAATATCCAGGTTCAGCTGATTCTTCCTGCCTCCAGTTATTAGCTTTCCACATTTGGGCTCCTGGCTGCTCTTAGGGATCTTCCTTAAACACAGATCTAATCATGGTCCTCACCACTTGGGAAACTTCGAAGGTCCCCCACTGTCAATGTTGAGTTTCCTTGACTTGATTTTTGAATCTAGACACAACTCTCATTTCTAGTCTTTCCTACTTCTATGCACCTTTGGACATTTGGTTAATTCAGACATCTGAGGTCCATACCAGATGCTATGATCAAACCACTTCCTCTGATTAGAATAGGGTTCCCTTTTTATCCTCACCCCCTCACCCCTAGTCTCCTATTACAGCCACCTATAAAATTCCTACTCATTCTTTAAGGTCTAGCCAGAGTTAGACCCTCTGCATTGTGGGCACTTTAGGAACAGAATTGCACCTCCATGGTACATTGTGTGGTGATTGGGACCACTCCAGCTGTGGAGTTAGACCCAGGTCATCTAATACTTGCTCTGTTGTCTTGAACAAGGAACTGAAGTTTTATGAGTCATTGTTTCCTCCTCTGTAAAGGGGACCAAACCTCACGGGATGATGGGAAGGATTAAATTAAACAACCTGTGTAAAGAATGACATCTCATATATGTGTTTAATAAAACATTTATTAAATGTGTACCTGTGCACGCTCAGTCACTTCAGGCATGTCTGACTCTTTGCAACCATATGGACTGTAGCCCTCCAGGCTCCTCAGTCCATGGGGTTCTCTAAGCAAGAATACTGGGGTGGGTTGCCATGCCCTCCTCCAGGGGGTCTGGCTGACCCAGAGATTGAAACAGTGGCTACCATATGACACACTTTAACCTAAGGTGTTTGGGAAATGCTCCTCTGTAGAATAACATTTTAGGTAGCTTTTAGCATGTCTATCATAGTTTTTAACATGGACTTATGTTACTCAATTCAGTTGAAAAATCAGCTTTCCAAAAGACCATGTGATGTAAGGCAATAACTTCCCCTTATGTTTGAGGTTGTGGCAGAGAGTCCTAGTCACCTGCCTCATGTCTGGTCTTCTTCTCGCAAACATATTAACAAAAAGTGGATTTTATTTGAGATGTCATATAGGCAAGTTTCCCAGCTTGCCTTGTAGACAGGTGTCCTAGTTAGCTTGGGCTGCTTAACAAAATACCATAGGCTGAGAAGCTTAAATAACCAACAAGTATTTCTCACAGGTCTAGAGGCTGGGAAAGCCAAAGATCAAGATGTAGGAAGATAGGATTCCAGCTACAACTGTCTCCCTAGCTTGTAGAAAGTCACCTTCTCACTGTGTGTTCATGCAGCCTTTCTTCAACGCATGGGGGTGGACACAGAGAAGTCTGTCTTCTTTTTATAAGGACACTCATCCCATCATAAAGTTCCCACTTTCACGACCTACTCTAAACCTAATTACCTCCCAATGGTCGCATCGCCAAATACCATCACACTGGGGATTAGGGCATCAACATATGAAGACATTCAGCCCATAACAACAGAAAAGTCTACATAACATAAGGTTTACTAAGCTTTTTATTGTTTATTGGATTATGGCCAGTAACAATATCATGAGAGCTTTAAGTGAACAGCAAAGGGACTCAGCCATACATGTACACGTATCCATTCTCCCCCACAATCGCCTCCCATCCAGGCTGCTACATAACACTGAGCAGAGTTCCCTGTGCTATACAGTAGGTGCTTGTTGGTTATCCATTTTAAACACAGCAGTGTGCGCCTGTCCATCCCAAACTCCCTAACTATCCCTTCCCTCATTCTTCCTTCCAGCAACTGTAAGTTCACGTGTAACACAGTTCTTGTCAATGATATGTAAGAGGCAGTTCTCTTGTGAGACTTCCAAGAAAGCTCCCTAAAAGGGGTGGGGGTAGACACAGCTGCCGTAGCTCTCGCACTTTGCTTCCCTCCGTCTTCCTGCCCAGAACACAGACGGCATGCTAGAGATCCATCGACCACCTCGTGTCCACCTGACTTCTCCTATCCTGAAGGAAAACTCAGAAGGATTCTTGGTTTCGGAAAAACATCCTAAAGGCATCATACCAGGTCCATGCTCACCCCTTATTTCAGGAGAAAAACAAAACTCTTAATTTGTCACTGAATGCCATTCCCGGTACAAAGCTGTTGGTGCATTAGTTGTATTCTCTCACTTAACTAGGACCTCCGGATCTTTACTTATTTTTGTAGCTTTCATGACTGTAGCTTTCATGTTGTAGCTTTGCCTAACATGATGCTTTGCCCATAGTGTATATTTAAGAAATGCTTGCTGAATTTTTAACAAGTACTTATGTTCTCATTTTTTTTTTTTTTTGCATAAAAAATTTTCAAGAAGTCTGGACTTTTCTGTCCCCAAATCTTTCACTCACTGTTGCCTGATCTCCTAATTTGTGGTCTTTAAAGGGTTAGCATATCCTTTCTGACTGAAAATCCCAGTTACATGTAGATACTCCTCTCTGTATGGTCACTGGACCACCAAGTTTGTCGTTTGCTCTCTTGTATCATGACCAGAATGTCCTACCCCCTCTCATCTCTGAGGCCCAGATGGAACTGAAGCCTGGACCAGCTTCTCTTCCTCAATCTCTGGTCTCCTTACCATCCCCCTTCCTTGTCTTACTTAGCCAGGATGCACTTGAACTCCAAAGTGTTACAAAGTGACACTTGGCCTGAGATGACCTGCCTTCCATTCAGAGGAAATACTTATTCTGTGACCTTGAGAAGTTCACTTCTCTTCTCTGTCCAAATGTTCTAAGCTCTCAGACAGAGACAGTGACTCACATCCACAACAGTTTGATGTGTAGACTAAATAAGTTTACCTCACTTTTGAAAGCGCCAGGTGTACCATAAATACTCAATAGTGATACTTAATGTTTCATATTATTTCTACTGCACTTAGTTCTAAAACCCAATTTTTTCTCCCCAAATATCTCAGCTTTTTTTCTATAGCACCCTTGCCACTCCATCTGCTGAATATATTTTGTTTTGTCTCTCATTGTCCTTATTCTCATCTTATCTACCTAACAGTTGGTCCTTGTATTAGTAACATTGTATTTGGTTTACAAGTAACAAAATCTCTAACTACTGTAGACTTTTTAAAAGGGGTTTAGTTGATTCATCTAATAAGAAGTTTGGGCTTCCCCAGTGGCTCAGACAGTAAAGAAAGCAATGTGGGAGACCTGAGTTCAGTCCCTGGGTTAGAAAGATTCCCCTGGAGGAGGACATGGCAACCCACTCCAGGATTCTTGCCTGAAGAATCCCCATGGACAGAGCAGCAATAGAGATGGGCAGTGCAGGGTTTATGCGGTCACTCAGCAATGCCACTAGGGATCCAGACATATTGATCTCTCTGCCCTGCCACCCGTAATATGTAGAGTTTCACCCTCGTGCAGATTGCTTCATGCTCACATCATGGCTGCTGCACTTCCAGGCCTCATGTCCCAACTCCAGGCAGGAATAAGAGACAGGACAACTCTTTTTATTCAAGAGGGCAGGCTCTTCCTAGAGGTCCCCCTCCATTTCATTGACCAGAACTGTGATCATAGCCACTGCTATGAGAAGGGCTTCCTCAGTGGCTCAGTAGTAAAGAATCCACCTGCACTGAGGAGACACAGGTTGGATCCCTGGGTCGGCAAGATTCCTTGGAGAAGGGATTGGCAACCTACTCCAGCATTCTTACCTGGAGAATCCCATGGACAGAGGAGCCTGGATGGGCTACAGTCCATAGGGTTGCAAAGAGTTGGACATGACTGAAGTGACTGAGTATGCAAGCATGCCTTATAAGAGAATAAGGGAAAATGGACCATCAACTGGACACATTGCTCCTTTGAATAAAAACTGGTCTTCTGTCCATTAAGAAGAAGGAAATAGAAATTAGGCAATTAGCAATGTCCACCAAAATCCTTTATCCAAATACAGTTTTAAAATTACAAAGCAACTCTACTCAGCTTGAGCCAGTCAGCTTGAGTTTAATTAGAAACACCTAATTTGGGCAGGGTAATTTATTGTTGGACTTCCCTGGTGGCTCAGTTGGTAAAGAATCTGCCTGCAATGCAGGAGCCCCTGGTTTGACCCCTAGATCGGGAAGATCCCCTGGAGGATGAAATGGCAACCCACTCTAAAAAAAATGTCTTTTTAATAAACTCTACTTTTTAAAACAGGTTTAAGGCTCACAGAAAAATTCTGATGATGGTACAGCATTTCTTGTATACCTAGCACCTAACTTCCCCTACTGTTACACTTTATTTTAGTATGGCACATTTGTTAAAATTAATGAACTAATATCAACACATTGTTATTAAGTCAGTGCACAGTTTATTCAGGTTTCCTTAGTTTCAGTTTTTACTTAATGTCCTTTTTTTGTTCCAGGGTCCCATCCAGCACATCACATGTCATTTAGTTGTCATGTTACCTTAGGCCCCACTTGGCTGTGACAGTTTGTCAAACTTTAGTTGTTTTTGATGACCTTGACAGTGTTGAGGAGTACTGGCTGGATATTTCATAAAATGTCTCTCAGATGTGATTTGTCTGATGTTTCCCTCATGCTTAGACTAGGATTATGAGTTTTTGAAACGATGACCTGAATGATAAAGGGTTTTTTTTTATCACATCATATCATATGAAGAATACACACAATCAACATGACTTACCTCTGCTGATATTGACCTTGATCACCAGGCTGAGATCATGTATATCAGGGCTCTCCACTCTGAAGTTTCTTTCCTACCTCCCCTTTCCATACTGCCCTCTTTGGAAGGAAGTTATAAAGTGCACCCCACAATTAAAGAATAGTGAGTTATGCAACACGTTTTGAAATGAGAGGATCTTTACCTAAATGATTTGTAATTCTCAAGCAAAACAAATTTGTTTCTTCTCATCATTGTTTATTTTTATTGTAATGTGATTGCTCTACAATGTTGAGTTAGCTTTTGCTGTGCAGCATCGTGAATCAGCCATTTGTATACATATACCCCTTCCCTCTTGAGCCTCCCGCTCACCCCCTTATCTCACCTCTCTAGGTCATCACAGGGCACTGAGCTGAGTTCCCGGTGCTACACACCGGCTTCTCACCAGCTATTTTACACAAGGTAGGAGGAGGCAATGGCAACCCACTCCAATACTCTTGCCTGGCAAATCCCACGGAGGGAGGAGCCTGGTAGGCTGCAAGTCCATGGGGTTGCTAGGAGTCGGACCCAACTGAGCAACTTCACTTTCACTTTTCACTTTCATGCATTGGAGAAGGAAATGGCAACCCACCCCAGTGTTCTTGCCTGGAGAATCCCAGGGACGACGGAGCCTGGTGGGCTGCCGTCTATGCGGTCGCACAGAGTCAGACACGACTGAAGCGACTTAGCAGCAGCAGCAGTGTATATACGGCAATGCTGCGCTCTCAGTTCATCACCCGCCTCGTCTCCCCGCCCACCCCCCGTGCCTTCCTTTCTGGCGTTGCCAGGTGCTAATCCTATGTGTCTCCTGCCCAAGCCCTAGAACCAACCATTTGTTCATGCAACCCTGGTTCCTTTTACTGGAGAATGGTATTAAAAACCAAGATCTGGGCCCTGAATATGCTCATTGTGGACAGTTATCTTTAATTACAGCTTCAGACTTTCTTCCCCATCTCGCAAATGAATAATCATTTTGCTCCTGTGCCCAGCTTCACTTTCTTTCTCACCGTCTCTGCCCACACAGAGCTGAGATCAACAGGAACGCTGGGCTTCACAAAGTTAGGGTGGAGAAAGCAATTTTTTTTTAAGTCTTTTCTTGGTAAATAATTTCCAGAAATGATTTGATTGGAAGAATGCTGAACTCACACAGTTGCTGACGGTTGGAGATATTATGTAGTCCAAACTTACCTGTTTCTGTGGCTCCAAGCTGGTTCTTTGGGACAACCTAGAGGGATAAGTTGGGGACAGGAAGATGGAAGGGGGGTTCAGAATTGGGGGGACACATGTATACTGCTGCTGCTGCTAAGTCGCTTCAGTCGTGTCCGACTCTGTGCGACCCCAGAGACGGCAGCCCACCAGGCTCCCCCGTCCCTGGGACTCTCTAGGCAAGAACACTGGAGTGGGTTGCCATTTCCTTCCCCAATGCGTGAAAGTGAAGTCGCTCAGTCCTGTCCGACCCTCAGCGACCCATGGACTGTAGCCTTCCAGGCTCCTCCATCCATGGGATTTTCCAGGCAAGAGTACTGGAGTGGGGTGCCATTGCCTTCTCCAGGACACATGTATACTTAGGGCTAATTCATGTTGATGTATGGCAAAAAAAAAAAAAAAAGCACAATACTGTAATTATCCTCCAATTTAAATAAATAATTAAAATAAAAAAGAACTAAAGGGATGGATCCCCGATCATGCAGCCACAACTAGACTCTAACCGCTCCAGAGATTTCCCTGTTGCCCTCTTCCCTAAACCTCTCTGCTGGTAAAGCCCATTCATTCCCTCACCTCTCAGATTAGGGCAGGACTGGCCACTGCCTCGATGTGGCTCTGACCAGGCAGAAGCTCCAGTCGACGGAGGACAGAGCCGGCTGCTAACATTCTGTGATAAATTTTCAGGGCTGGATGATAAGAAAAAGCAGAGATGTCAGACAGCAAAGAGCTGTGTGGAAGGCAGCCCCGGCCTCAGCCGGGCAGGAAGGGGCATCCTCCCTGCAGATAACAAGGTGCTAACACAGCTGCTCCATCTCAGGGGCCCCCCTGGGTCCCAGCCGCCTCTGCCACCCCTACCGGAGGAAGAGCACTGATTCAGGACGTGCGGCTGTTTGGATGATGTTGTTTTTCTGATGTAACCCCTGTTGGTTTCCCTACCTCCCTTTCTCTGCCTCCTTCCCTCCCTCTTGGGAGCAATTTGTGTGTCTCTGGCTCCTTTTAGACTGGGAGAGATTGCTAATGAGCTGTCTGATTCATCCCAGACCACCTGTCCCAGGGCACTTGGCAGTAAGGCCAGACTGGGCGTGGCCCCCAACTCTCCAGGGCAGGCAAGTATCCCAGGAGCTGATACAATCCCCCATCTGACGTGGGGCCACGGATCAGGCTGTGTGATGGGTGGGAAGGAATATTCTGCTTCAGCAAGGCTGGTCCCTTCTACACCAATTCCTTTATATTAGCCATTGGGCAATTGGAGGAAAAGTGATTCCTACAGTCTTTGAGGGCTCTGACTTTATTTCTCTCCTACAGCTGAAATCTCTTTTCCAAGAAGGGCTTCCCTGATGGCTCAGAAAGTGAACAATCTGCCTGCAATACAGGAAACCCGGGTTCTATCCCTGGGTCAGGAAGATCCCCTGAAGGAGGGCAACCCAGTCCAGTTATTATTGCCTGGAGAATCCCATAGACAGAGGAGCTTGGCAGGCTACAGTCCATAGGGTCACAAAGAGTTGGGCAGAACTGAGAGACTAATACTCCACGAAGAGACCGGTGACAAGCGTCCCAGAGGACATCTCACCGTCAATGCATCTAGGCATGTTTCATCCTCTTCCTTCTCACCCCACATTTACCGTGGAGCCCACATTTACCGTGAAGCCCACATCCGTTCCAAGCCTTGCAGAGGTCATCAGAGCAAAATATCTCTCCTCACCTCCTTGTCTTTCTGATGATGGCAACTCCCTCACTTCCCTTGTCCCATTCAAACCACCAGATGAGGCTTCAGCCCTTCTGCCCGTATCACGCTGCCCTTGTCAAAGGGCCACATGCAGTCCCTTTTGCGGCTCCGCTGTGTTCAGCACAGCCGGTTTCTCTTTCCTTGATCGCTTCTCCTCTTGGTGTACAGAACACCAGGCTTTCCTACTACCTTTGTGGTGCCTCCTTCTTGGACTGCTTGGCTGGCTCCCTCTCCTTAATAGACCCCTTCTCATCTCCATCCCCTCTCTCTCACAAGGTGATGTATCTGACCACGTGGCTTAATACCATCTATGTATTTAACGTGCATTCATGCATTCTCAGTCCCTTCCAATTCTTTGCGGCTTCATGGACTGTAGCCCACTAGGCTCCTATGTCCCTGAAATTTTCCAGTCAAGAATACTGGAGTGGGTTGCCTACTCCAGGGGATCTTCCCGACCCAGGGATCAAACCTGTGCCTCCTGTTTCTTCTGCATTGGCAGGCGGATTCTTTATCACTGAGCCACCTCGGAAGCCCACTCTGTATATTAATATTTAATGGATGTATATAATACCGTCTAGGCATCAGACCTTCACTGGAAGGACTGATGCTGAAGCTGAAGCTCCAACACTTTGGGCACCTGACGTGAAGAGCTGACTCATTGGAAAAGACGCAGATGCTGGGAAAGACAAAAAGCAAGAGGAGAAGGGGATGACAGAGGATGAGATGGGTGAGTGGCATCACTGACTCAATGAACTGGAGTTTGAGGAAACTCAGGGAGATAGTGATGGGTAGAGAAGCCTGGCATGCTGCAGTCCGTGGGGTCGCAAATAGCTAGACATGACTTAGCAACCGAACAGCAATAAGTGCTAAGGACTCCTGAAGCATTCACTCCTCTGTTTGCCGAATCCAAATGCCCAACAACTCAGTATTTCTGCTAGAAGAGCAAGGCTCAGGCCTGCAATCTCCTAATATTAATAAAATTCAGGCCATTGTACGGACAGACATTAAACTGATTTAAACATCGTGACCAGGCCTTAAGTAGTTTTTTTGCTTCTTATACTGTTTTTACTTCCTTTTCCTTCCTTAGACTTCCTGCCTGATCATATAATGATGAATGATGATGGTAATAAAGTCATAAAGCAAGCAACAGTTACTGACTTTTCAGTGGGTGCCAGGCACTTGTGCCCAGCACCTTATAGGCATCATCCCATAGAGAACAGCCTGACAGGGAAGATATTTTTAATCCCCATTTTGCAGCTCAGAACATTCAGACTGAGAGGAATTAAAGCACTTGCTTAGGTCATGTGGCTGGACACAGCAGAGGCAGAACTAGAAACCTACTTTGCTTGACTCCAGAGCCCGAACTCTCAAACCAGCTCCTTACTAACTGCCTCTTCTTTTGAACCCACTGCTGCTGCTGCAAAGTCACTTCAGTTGTGTCCCACGGCCATGACCAATTTTCTACTAAGTCTCTTGTTGAGGTCACTGGTCACCCCTTCTAGGCCTGCCATGTTCCTCTGCCCTTGCAACTTGATGTGACAGTTTCTGTCCTTGTCTTATGCATCTGGACACCAGACAGTCTAATAAAATAACTTTTGCTCCCTCTTGAACTAAGTACTATTGGTGTTGAAGAGAAGGGGCACAGGACAGTCAGATGCAAGAAGATTTTGAAGGAGAGAGTTTAAGTCCCAAAGAGGCTGAATCCTAGTCCCCCAGAAGTGAATTGCCTGGGGATCAATCTGTACAGGTGTGTCTGAGGAACCAAGTGTAATTAGACATCAAAGAAATCTTTCAAGCTGACTCAAGAAAGAGTCCAGAGAAGACAGTAGGCTTGGATTGAGATGGAGATCACATTTACAGATCTCTCTAGGAAAAGTCTGCCTACCCCTGCCCTTCAAGGAGGTATGACTAGAGAAATTTTTATTTCAGCCATGTTTGAGAGCTCCCAACACAATAGGTGTTTTCTTGGTGCGTCTCCAGTCCTGATGACCAAAGTTTTCAATCTGGGTTGAGGCTTGAGGTTCCATAGAGTCCTGAGGTCTAAAAAACCCAACTTTCACAGCAGCATCTTCATTCACCTGTTATTTGGGGGGTTCACATAAGATTGCACTAATTAAAAATCTTCCATTAAAATTTTTGCTGCTGCTCGGTTGCTCAGTCATGTCTGACTCTTTGCAACCCCATGGGTTGTAGACCACCAGGCTCCTCAGTCCATGGAATTTTCCCGGCAAGGAAAACCCACTGGAGTGGGTTGCCATGCCCTCTTCCAGAGGATATTCCCAACCCAGGGATCTCACTCTGGTCTTTTGCATCTCCCGCATTGCAGGCAAATTCTTCACTGCTGAGCCACCAGGGAAGCCCAAAAAGATTTTAAAAAGAAGTTTAAAAGAGTGGAAGAAAATGCAAGAATTACAAAGAATGAAAGAATTTTTTAAATTGTGCTTTATTTCCAAGGAAACCATGTATTAAAGACAATAGGTTTTAAAATGAGACATGTCTGAATTGGCATCTTCATTCTGCAACTTACTAGTTAACATCTTCCAGCATTCATTTCCTCCTCAGTGAACTAGGGACCTTGGGATCCTCTTCTCTGGGTGGTAGGGAGAAGTAAGTGAAATAGAATGTGAATAGTCCCAGCAGAGTGCTTGTCACAGAACAAATGTTGTGTTAAGTCCACTTTTATTCCTCGTCTTCCCCTTCATGACATCCTGTCGCCCAAACACAGCCAAAATGATCAAGGAGGATTTTCATCTGTTGGGACTATGGCTAAATGGACGATGTTTCCATGGTATCTCTATCAGTCTGATAAGGTGGAACTATCCCATTTAACAAGCCCAAAAGCCCTTGACTACCTGCAAAGAGCCATCCTACAGCCCTGCCTCTGCCCAGCCCAACACCAGACTCTTCAGGACACCGTCAAGGGACTCCTAGACTCTTTTCTGAAATACAGCCAGCTGAGGGAAATGGGTTGATAGCTCCTCAAAGCTGGCAGCAGCAGGCATAGAAGCAGCCCAGGAGACGCAAGGCAGTGAAGCTATTAGAGATGGATACCCAGACAGCAAGAGGAGTGAGAACAGATCTTCTGTCATTGAAATAGGAGTCAGAGCAACGAGAAAGCAGTGCAGACATAGATTACCGCTCTGCGAAATTATGATCAGCAGCCTCTGGTTAAGGAGGAAGGCGAGTGTGTAATGCATTTTCGAAAAATGTCTGCTGAAAATGATTAATTTTTTTAAGGACTGATTCTGACTCTTGAAAGGATAAGTTTCACTTCTTTGGCTAGTTTGTGTAAATTCTAACAATGCCAATGAGGCATCACTGAACTAGAACTTAGTTCCTAGACTTGTGGGTCTGCTTTAAGTGATGGGGTGAATAGGGACAAGATTATTGATGGATCTCAGCCTCAGGGGAAGTTCCCAGCAAAGCCCAGAAGTCAGGACCACTGTCTGGAACCAAAGAAGGGGAAGGAGGGGGAGGAGAGACATCCAGGCTTGAAATGGCAGATGATTAGATCCAGAGCAACGCGCAACTCATTAGGTTTTATATATCTTCAGTGAGCAGAGACGGAAGAGAGGAGTAAGTGTCAGATTATCCATTTCATTATTTTTTAAAACCCTCTCTTCACAGGTCTTGCGTGACTGTAACATAGTGTATCATTTATACACAGATGTGAAAGCCCCACCAAACGAGAGCTTCAGGACAATGGTCATTCCATGAGTAATGCTAAGGGTATTTTGATCAAGATATATTCCCAAACTTCCCAAGGTGGGAGCACACTACTGCCAAGGAGCCTCACAACTCAAGGCGGGGCAACCCCATGGCTGGTCTTGGGAAGGGGCATTGTTCTGGCTTCCAGGGCCTCAGAAAAGCTGCCAATCACATTTGACAAACATTTGTCCTTTGCTGGAGACAGTTTAGGACAGTGGTTCTTTGCTTAGGGTCCCACCCCAGCGAGAATCTGATTTCCCAGATTCTCACTGAGAATCTGGAAAATAGCTGCTGGGAAAGTGGACCCAAAGGTAAGAATGTACAAAATCTGCGTTCAATTTCAAGGGAGTTCCACTCTTCTTGAACTCCTGGTAGGGGAAAAAAAATCAGTATCATAGCCTTTCCAAGTCTTCCTGGTTTTCACTCTCACCAGCTTTGTTATTCCTCACCCTGCCCTTGTTAACAGCCTTCCAGCGCCTGGGGCCACGTTCACAGCCTTGGAACTGCTCAGTAGGGATCTTCCACAGTGATGTCCTGATGGACCACCATCCTCCTCCTTTTTCCTCCCTGTTCTCCTTGACTGGGCTTCTGCAGATACTTGTTTCTCTTCTAAGAAGGGATGTGTCATCCTCAGGCCTTGGCCTGCATCCAACAGGTCTGCAGGGTCCCCAGGCTTCCTGGAGGACCCTTGACTCACAAGGCAGCTCTTGCATCCCCTCCAGCAAACTGGACTTCTATCCCAAGCCCCAGCTCTCCTCTCCCTCACAAACAAATCCAGGCGTCTGAAGCCAGGTAGGACTGTCTGGACCCCAGACTCTCTGACCTGCAGATCAGAGAGTGGCTTGTCCAGGGTCACCAGGTGGGAGTGAGATGGAGACTGGACATGGGCCTCTGGCAGTCAGCCCCCTTCCCTTCCCCAACGCTGGCAAGCCTCGGCCTTGTTTGTGAGGGATGGCGTCAGTCATTTGTTACCAAAATTAAGTACTGACATTTACAGACGGCTTACTTTATCATAAATTTAGTTAGAGAATCAGAATAGCAAAGTTGTTGCAAGTGGGCATCTTGGAGTGAGTCTGAATTCTGGCTCTTTCACTGACTGTTTTTGTGACCTCAGGCAATTACCACCACCTCTTTAAGCCTCAACCTACCTGTCTGTAAAATGGGATGATGAGAGTATCTACCCACTAAGGGTTCTTGTGAAGAATAGGTAAGACAGGATATGCCAACTGCCTAGCACAATGTCTGGCCTAGAAGCAGCTAAAAATAGATGTTGACTGAAATTAGTATTCGTATTTATATATAGAAATAAATTCAAGAAGCCACTTCTAAGAACGGTACCTCTCTCCCTTTTATTCTGACAGGCTTTCCTGCAGCAGAGAAAGAAAAGGGTAGAATTGCAGGCTGTACAGATGGAATTGTACAAAATAGCAGCTTATCTTATTTATTTATTTATTTATTTTTTGGGCACATTTACCAGTAAGCTATCATTGCTGATGTGCTAATAATATTTGTGGTGGTTACAACTGATGATAATGCCTTGCTTCCCCCCCAAATAAATATAAATGTGTGTGTATGTTTCCCCCTCATTTTGGCTGCCCTGGGAAAACATATCTCAGACTCGAGCTTCATCTGCCAAGCATGTCGGGACAGAGGGATGCAGACAGCATCAGCACCCACGTGGCCCAGGGGTCTCTCCCTGAGACCTGAGGCATAAGGTAGGTCCCAAAGGCAGAGCAGGAGGCTCCCCTGCCCGGTAGGCCGGCACTGCCATCCTCGCGTGCTCAGCCAGGGACGCCTGCCTCTTCTCCCCGATGAATATGGAGGAGCCTTCACTCATGCTGATTGCACTGGGGCTTTGTTCCTTTCCACCACTCCCCTGCTCTCTGATCGGATGTCACTCTTTTTATTATTATTATTCCCTCTGTGTTGACAAGTGATTTAAACACTTCACAGGAGAAAAGGAAAAAGAAGGTGGGGGTGTCAGGGAGAACCTTTTCTTTGAATCCAGGGTGTTCGCTTTTTCAGATTAGCAAATAAATGGCTAGGAGGGTATAATTAAAACTAATAGGTTAATTAGGGAACATTTAGATCTTTCTGGAAAAAAATAATAAAAGCCAACAACTGTCTCCTTCTGAGGCAAACCAAGAGTGTAATAAATAAGCCTGAGGAGGAGCAAGGCACTTACAGCTTATTTTTTTCCCCCACTTCAAGGCTCCACAGCCATTGTGAGTAAGCCAGGAACTGGGCAGACTTGTCCCTGCAGACCAGGAAGGAGAGCGCTGGAGCCAGGCTCCCTCGGGAGGCGGAACAGCTGCTGTGGGTATCTGGGCGCCCTGGGCCACACCCTGTCTCCAGCTCAGGCTCTCATTCTGTTCTTTCTCATGTTCCCTCTCTCTCTCTCTCTCTCTCTGCCCTCTCCTGCTCAGCTGTGACTGTCACTCAGCCTGAACCACAGTCTCTGCCCTCCAGACAATGAGATGCCAGAGCATCTATGCCAGGATAACCTTTTCTGGCGGCAGAGTAGGGGGACAGGCAAAGGGAAAGGCCAGCACCTAAGTCACGTCTGCTCTGGCAGGCTGGCCCTCTGGGGCAGGAAGAACTCAGGCTGGCCTGGAGGCGTGGCCGGGTCAGAACTCTCCGCTGACCCCTGGGTTCTGCTTCCCGAGCCAAGGACTCGGGATGTGTGGGATGGGGATACAGGCGCTGGGCTTAATTGGCCCTGGCCAGGCAGGCTCCAGCGCTAGGCAAGGGCAGGGAAACCCAGAGCCACCAGTCAGCCCCCTGTTCTTTCTTTCTGGTGCAGCCTATTTGGAGGCAAAGCTGGAGTTGTGTCCCAGAGCCCCGCTGGCATCAAGGCCTTTGAGATGGATGATGGAAGAGCCCTGATAGGGATTGAATTATGTCCCCCCCAAAAGTTGCACTGGAGCCCTAACTCCTACTGTCTCAGAACGTGACCTTAATGGGAAATAAGGTCATTGCAGAAGAAACTCCTTAAGATACAGTCATACTGGAGCAAGGTGGGCCCTTAATCCAACAAAACTGTGTCCTTGGAAGAAGGGGAGACACATAGAGATAGCCCCAGAGGTTAGGGTCTCTCACAAGCTGAGGAAGGCCTGGGGCTCACAGAAGCTGGAAGGAACCAGGAAGGAGCCTCCTCTGGAGACTTCTGAGATAATGTGGCTCTTTTCAGACCTTAATTTGGACTTCTGGTCTCCAGACTGAGAGAGAATACACTTCTGTTGATTTAAGTCATCTAGTTTGTGGTACTTTGATGCAGTAACTCTAGGAACCAATACACACTCTCCTCAGCCATCTGAGTCAGTGACTAGTGAAATCCCAGATTCAGTCTGGCAATAGAATCTCAACCCAGGTATCTGGAGACAACAAAGCAGGTCTCAGAGTGACCACGCAAGCTATCGTACTATGAAAGGTTCAGGAGCCAGACCCTTGCCCTACTCCCTCTTCAGGAGATCTCATTGTCCATTTTGGCGAGATGCCTTCTGTCCCGAGATAGACAGCATAAACCTTGAACAAGAGACTGGATTTCAGGGCCTTGGAGAAGAGAGACAAATCATATCTTTTTCTTTCATGGTCCCGTTGTTTTTCATCATAACAATACCTCTCATTTCCTGAGCACTTTCTCAGGCATTGTGTCAAGCACTGGACAAGGATACTGTCACGTACAGCTGCACTTAAGTAAGTCCCATGGCTCCTGAGGGTCCACAAAGATGATGCCTTCCTTCGCACTGACCCAAGATGTCAAAATAAACCTGCAGGAGATGAATGAGGGGTGGCAAATTTTCAGTTTTCTACAGTCGCTGGAATGAAAACTGATGCACCACTATTTCCCTTCATATATATCCATTTATTCACCCTAGTTCCAATTTTCTATAAAGGAAGTTTTTGATTTTTTTTACCTTGGTGACAGTTTCACAAGATTAAACCAAAGAAGCAGAAAAGCTACCTTGCATGAGAGAAGATCCAGAAAGGACTAGAAAAGCATCTCGTGTCTGAGGCATAGTTACACCCGCTCAGCTGTTTAAATTCTTTTTAAAAAACAAATGATTTAAGAACTCCTCTCCTCTACCTACTCAAGTAGAGGGGAGCAGGAACAGGCAACAAAAGAAAAGTCTTGTGATGAAATGGTAAGCCAACGTCACCATCTTTGTCTGCTTCTCCAAGAGCACTGAGCTTCAGAAGCGAGGCAATGAGGCAGGCGGGAAGAAGGGAAAACACTCCCCTGTTGATCACTGCCATCTTCAACCTCAAAGAGGCTGCTGCCCACCCAAGACCTGTCCAGGACAGGAACGACTCAGGGGCCAGAGAAAAGCCCATCTTGAGAGTGAATGGAGCCAACGCTTCTTGGAAAGTGGGCCAGAAAGGGAGGCTGGATGTTGAATTTCCAGCCATGGAATTAAACCTGGTGGAACAACCTCTCTCCTCTCACAAATGGACACACTCCTCTTCACAGTGGACACACTTCTTCCTCCCATAACAGGTCTATAAACTTTGATGCATTCCAGCTCCATCCTAGGCCTGTGGTCTTGTTAAAGTCACTTAAAATGAAGCGAAGTCGCTCAGTCGTGTCTGACTCTTTGTGACCCCATGGACTGTAGCCTACCAGGCTCCTCAGTCCATGGAATTTTCCAGGCAAGAGTACTGGAGTGGGTTGCCATTTCCTTCTCCAGGGGATCTTCCCAACCCAGGGATAAGCTTTTCCTTATTTTCAAAAGGTAAAATAGAAACCAAAGGGGAAAAAAAGTAAACTGCATGCGGGTTTTGAGGACAAATGGAATAATGCCTATATGCATAAGATCAAACTTGTATAGTGAGTTATAATGTGTAAACTATTAGCAGCTATAATATGTAAACAATATTATAATGATCATTGTAGTCTCCCAAACATTACTGGGGCTGCTGGAACAGTAAGGAGTATTTCGAGGCTGAGAATTGTGGGAGAGCCAATTATTCTAACGATCAGTTCTTCCTAATTTGGCAGCCCAGCCCGCAACCTACATTTTCAACTCGCAGAAAAGAAGGAAAATACAGGGCGACTCCCAGGAGGGAAACTGAAGGAAAAGAAGAATGAGGGAAGTGGCTAGAATCGAACTGCAGCTAGGTGGTTTGATTTTCTGTGTTGAGTTAAAGGTGTCAAGTCCAGAAAGCAGGTTTATCAATAGTTACTGTGTTTACCCAACAAAAAGAGATTGTGTTAGACCCCTACTGACCCGCAGCTAATCCCGTTCCCAGCAGGTCTAGGAAGGGGCTATTTGCTCAGGCTGCGAGCAGTTTTTGCATCTAGAGGCTGCAGCAAACACAGACTAGAATAGAGCAAGCTCGCAAACAGCAAAACCCCTCTCCCAGCCAGAAAGCTAGCAGGAAACACCTAAAGGGAAGGGATTTGTGAGCTTCCCTTACTGCTTGGGGAGCCAATCACAGGAGCCCATTCAGACCGACAGCCAATCACATCGCTCGTCAGGACAGAAGCCAATCATCTTGCTTCCCGGATCTAGGCCATTTCGTAGCAAACCTCCTCCTGCTGAGGGCTTGTTAACAGCGCTGCCAGTGGCGGGGGATGCTAGAGAGGTGGGGCAGTCGAGAGCCCCAAGCCAGGTCAGTGTAAGGGGCAGGCTCTGGCAGAAGGGCTGAAAAGAGATACAGCAAACATGCAGGCAGAGCCCAGCTCCAGTTCATCAAATCCACAGATATTTCTCTACAGGATACTGCCTATGTCCCAGTTTCCCTGGAGGCTCAGACGGTAAAGCGTCTGCCTGCAATGCGGGAGACCTGGGTTCTATCCCTGGGTCAGGAAGAGCCCCTGGAGAAGAAAATGGCAACCCAATACCCAGTACTCTTGCCTGGAAAATTCCATGGATGGAGGAGCCTGGTGGGCTACAATCTATGGGGTCACAAAGAGTTGGACACGTGTCAGTCGGACAGTGTCCCGGGCACTGGGAATAAGAGGGATCCCTTCAAAGAGCTCACAGTCTAGTTGGAGAAACAGAGGAGTTAAAACAGCCAAGCTAGAAGCATGGGGTGTTGTGAAACCAGATTGGTTCAAGAGGACAGTGGCACCCAGGGGCCTATAGCCCAAAAAGGACCTGAAATATCTTGAGACCCTCAGCACACCATACCCATTGGTTTGCTAAGGCTGCCATAACAAAGTACCACAGACTGCGTGAGGGGGCTTAAACCACATTTCCAGAGGTTAGATATCTGAGCTCAAGGTGACAGCAGGCTTGATTTCTTCTGAGACCTCTCTTCTTATAGGAGGTTGCCTTCTCCTAGTGTGTACATGTGGTCTCACCTCTTTATCCACAACCTTGTTCAAATGCCCTCTTCTTATATGGACACTAATCCTATGAGATGAGGGCCCACCCTCATTTTACCTTATTTTTACCACTTTAAAGGCCCCATCAGGAAAAGGCAGTGGCATCCCACTCCAGCACTCTTGCCTGGAAAACCCCATGGGCGGAGGAGCCTGGCGCGCTGCAATCCATGGGGTCCATAAGAGTCGGACACAACTGAACAACTTCACTTTTACTTTTCACTTTCATGCACTGGAGAAGGAAATGGCAACCCACTCCAGTGTTCTTGCCTGGAGAATCCCATGGACAGGGGAGCCTGGTGGACTTCCGTCTATGGGGTCGCACAGAGTCAGACACGACTGAAGCGACTTAGTAGTACATACGTATGAACTTGGGGAGGAACAGTTCAGTCTATAACATCATCAGTTTTCAGAA
Organism: Neotragus moschatus; assembly: GCA_006410615.1. Lineage (NCBI taxonomy): Eukaryota > Metazoa > Chordata > Mammalia > Artiodactyla > Bovidae > Neotragus > Neotragus moschatus. The sequence continues at coordinate 291,476 of SJYA01002142.1, read as the reverse complement.
CTATTATGAAGCCCCTAATTAGCCACTTTCCCCCGCAGAGTCCACAGCGAGCAGAGCCCCTTTGTCCCCTAAATCTCCCGTATCAAGTGCCTGGTTGACTCACTCCTGTCAGCCAAGCAGGATGACGAAGATCTGCGTCTGGTTCTTGAAGCAAATGCTTCGCAGTTCATCTTTTTCTTCAAAAATCTGCATGTTGATGAGCATCTTGGAATTATGTCTTTCCACTACTCACCAGCCCCATTTGCTGGCCTCATGCCCAAGGAATTTGATGTGTCACTGAATCTATGATAAGGACTGGTATTTCTTTTAGGCCTGGCAGGGAGCGAGCCAGCAAGGTGGCTGTCCATCCATCAGGGCCCACGCGGGCCAGGCTGGACATCCTGAGGAGGGTGTGCATGCCCTGAGTCTCCTGAGATGGGGCACAAGGGGTATTCTGTGATTCCAGAGACCACAGGGCAGCCAAGCAGGGTCTGCACAGTCTCCTTGAGGGTGGTAAGAGCCCTGGTCTTTGTTGTCCCACTCAGTGTGGCAAAGGTTCATTGAGTATCCACTCAGTGCCAGGCAACTGCCCTGTGCGAGAAGCCAAGACAGGGGATGAAAGGATCACCATCCTGTCCTCAAGGAGCTTACAGTCTCCTAGGAAAGGGCTAAACACATAATCCAGCCTAAGACTGTGGTCCAGTTATGGCCATGGGACTCAGGGAACAGGGAGTCAGTCTGGCCCTGTTTCAGGATTCAGAGAAGCTTCCAGCAGGAGCTGATGCGTGAACAGTCTGGAGAGACTGATGAAATTAGGCAGCTGTTGGGGACAGTAGAGAGAGCAAGATGATCAAAGGAGGGGGTTCCAATAGGCAAGGGCAAGGTGCTGGGGGGATGAAGCATCACATGTGTGGGAAGAATCTCATGCACACCTGTGTAACGAGCCTAAAAGGTGAAGGAGACAGTGGCAGGAAGTAGATGGGAGAGATGGTCAGGAGCCAGGTCATAGAAAGCTATGTAAGCTGTGCGAAGTGGCTTGGACATTTCCTGTGAGCTTTTAAACTGTGTTTATAGGAGCAATTCGACTCTTTCCTGATGCCTTAGGACAAGAAGCGAGACTGAACACGTGAGGCGTTCATCAGAGCATCTTGACTCTTACCTCTTTTATACAAATGACCCCAAATTTCTTTTCTACTTGAAAAAGACATTTTCTAAAATTAAACAAAATCAACAAATACTATTGCTTTAGCTATTGAAGACTCTTTGTAGAGTTCTAAGCATAGGGTGGTATGGTGGTAGCAGGAGAGGGGGGTGGTCTGAAACAGAGGGGTACAGGCTTTGCAGCAGGAACACCAGGTAACAACCACTTCCAGCTGCTTTCCTCTTGCCTTATTTTAGTCTGCCCCTTCTCCCAGAAAGATTCTAAAGCACCAGTTGGGAATGAAATGGTCCATGAAAGAGAAATAGAAAGGAGCTGAGAGATGGGAGAGTTAGGAGATGAAACTGATGGGATGTCATGATTGATTTAACATGCAGAGTGAGGAAGAAGGAAGTGTTTAGAAAAAACACTAGGTTTATGGCTCAGGTGACTGGGTGTGCGCTGGTGCCTTTAACTGGGAAAATAAATAGAGGGAAGGAGCTCACTGGAGCAGACAGATGACAAGTAAAGTGTTACCCATGTGGCCTCTAACATGCCAGGGGACATCCAACTGGAGTTGCCCAGGTGGCCATTTACTGGAGTCAGATACTTCTTAATACAGTCCAGCCTGAATAGATGCCTTGCATATTGTAGCTAGGTGTAGGTGGTAATTTTTTTTTTCTACAGATAAAGCCTTCAGGTTTTCTACAATCTCTTCTAGATCTACTTTTCTATCTCATCTCTTTGTACTTTCCAGAAGCATGTGAAATCAGAATAGGCTGGTCCATCCTGTCCACAGTTGTTCTGCTCAGATAGACTGTGTTCTTTCTTGTCCCCAGACATAGCTCCCCCTGTAGCCTTTGGAATAGATACAGGGGCGATGGAATTGATGTCTCTCATGTGGGATCCATGTAAAATGTAATAAAAGGAACGCTACATGGGGTGCTGGTCCTGTTTCTGCTAACACCCTTCTCCCGCTCCTATGGGATGTGACTCATCCTGCCAGACCCCTGTTCTCCATTCAGTTCCTCCATGAATCCTTCTCTGCTCCACTCCTCTGAGGAGGGCAAATCACAGGTCAGTTTGTTTGCAGAAAGTGTCCATGAGGGAAAATTCACACATCTTTTTGCTGGTTCCGTTTTCCCGGAGACTCCTCATCTGGGTACCCCAGCCCCTTACCACTGAGATCAGTTAGTTGCCTTTGTCTCTAGTGAACAGTAGCGCTGGCTCAGGAGGGGTCCTCATCAGAGTGCTGAGGATTCTTGGGGACCCTGGGCACCGTTTGTTCTGGGTCAGAGGCTCACCGAAAGGTCCTGGGCCCAGCCAGCCATCTGTCCACCCGTTTAGCTGTGTCGGGGTCTATTTCTACCCCGTCTGGTGTTTCTTCGCCACGTCTCAGTATGACTGAGTTTCCATTGTGCCCATGTGCTCATCTTGCTTTCCCTCTGCTTTATTTTTAGTCTGCCCCTTCTCCCAGATGGATTCTAATTCTCCAGCCCTGAGCAAATGCTTAGCAACAAAGCCCAGGAGCCCAGAGCCTTTTTCCACTCTCCAAGCAGCACCTCTTCCAATGGAGAACTACCTTTTCAGTGCTTTGTTCCATGAGGAAGAAACAGAGAGGGTTACTCTTGGTTCTGCAACACTGGCTGGTAGCTTTCCCCCCTCCCACTTTCTCTTTTCAGTCTCTCTGCTTTTTAGGGTGCCGAGATGACTCCGGCACAGAAAATTGCCTCTTTGGGGGCAACCAAGATGTTCAGCTCATTTTTTATGTACTGGCTTGCATCAGATCAATAGAGATTCTTTCTACCCCTCCCAGATATAGAAAGATTTATATAGCCTACATGGTATGCTTATAATATACACATGAGGCCTGATAAATTATACACTATTTATTATGCTACTAAAATGATACCCTTTGCTTAATTAAAGTAGCCATATGCTGCAGTGCAAATCATTCTCATTCATTAAAATCCCAAAATATGTTTTTTTTTTTTTTTAAAAAAAAGGACAGCCAGCAGCAGTTTGGAAGAATATAACCAGATCACACAATCCTGAGGACAAAATTGCACTAAAAATAGTTTTGATGCCTCAGACAGAAAAAAAAAAAAAAAGAAAGAAAACATATCCACCCGTCCATCCATCTCTCTGTCTGTCCCTCCATTCATCCATTAATTTAGCAAATAATATCAAGCACCTTTGGTGTGTCAGACACCTCCCTGCTGCAGTGGCCAGTGTCCTGTCCTTGTCTTCAAGAAGTACACAGACTCCTGTGAATAGTGACAAGTCAGCAAGTTCAGTGTGATGACAGTGGTGAGCCAGGCGCCTGGTAGCACATTGTCACTGTTGCTGTTTAGTCACTAGGTCGTGTCCAGCTCTTTTGCCACCCCGTGGACTGTAGCCCACCAGGTTCCTCTGTCCATGGGATCTCCCAGGCAGTAAGACTGGAATGAACTGCCATTTCCTTCTCTAGGGGATCTTCCCAACCGAGGGATCAAACCTACAATGCCCTGCGTCTCCTGCGTTGCAGGCAGAGTCTTTTTACCACTGAGCCACCTAGAAAACCTTAGAGAGTATCTCACTTAGCCTTGTTGGACCAGAAAGACTTCTCAGGAGAGGTGTTTTCTGGGTACATCCTAAAGGATAATTAGGTCTGGGAAGTGTTCCAGACTATTCCTTTTTCCATTACCTTGTTTATTTTCTTCTTAGTGATTAACAGATCCCAAGTCTGGGGTTATTTTTTTCACTCTTTTGTCTCCATGAATGTTTTCTGTCTCCTTTTTACCTCTGTAATCTGAAAGTGTGCTCCAACAGGAAACACAGCTCATTCGTCTTGTCCAGTGGTCTTACCCCAGCACACGTCATTGTGATTAGCATACAAGAGGGGCTCAAAACAGTTTACTGAATGAATAAATGAACTGCATGTGCAAAGGCCCTGAGCTGAGAGAGCACAGGATATGTCCTGGGAGGTTTAAAGACCACTGTGCCACCTTCCCTGGTGCTTTGCACAGCCTCCCCGGATGCCCTGCAACACCTCTCTGCACTCACCCCTCCAGACACTCCCCCCACCCCCTTTCCCACAGGAACTGGCATTTGCCTGCTGGCTAGAGTAAACAAGCACATTCGCATCCTGGAACAACAGCAGCTATGTTTCTTCATGACCTCAAGGTTAATGGCCAGTGGCCCCCCGGGCACCATCTGCAGCGAACTGTGAGAGGACAAACTCAGCCGTGGCCACCTGAGAGCCTCACTGTCACTCAAACTGACATGGGCTCCATGGGCTCCAGACACACTCTTCCTTTTCAGGAAGCCCTGTCTAAGATGAGGACCATTCTCAAGCCAGAGTCAGAAACACCTGGATTCAAATCCAGCCTAGCCCAACATACTGAATCCTTCCAAGCCCTTTCTCCATCTTTAAAATGAAGATTAAAATACCACCTTCGTGAAACTTTTAGAGATTAAATTAATTAATATACATGACGTGCTTAGCATACAGTAAATCCCCAGTAAGTGTGATCATTATCATTGGATAGCACCAAAGGCGCTTCTGGTTCTAAGAGTCTCCCTCTTCTTCCCACAAACACTCACAGATGAGCAGTGTTATCGCCATTGTTTCAGCCAAGGCTAAGAACTATCCTTGAGAGAGATTCTTACCATTGTAGTAGCAGTGTGTTAGTTGCTTAGTTGTGTCCAACTCTTTGCAACCCCATGGGCTGTAGCCTGCCAGGCTCCTCTGTCTGTGAGATTTTCCAGGCAAGAATACTGGAGTGGATTGCCATTTCCTCCTCCAAGGGATCTTCCTCTCACCCAGGATTCAAATTCACATCTCCTTTATTGCAGGCAGATTCTTTACTACTGAGCTGCCTGGGAAGCCCCCTAACACTGTGGTATTAATGAGCTCATGCTTTTATGGAATCACTATATATAGGACTATTTGTAAGCCTTTTTGACAAAAGAGAGAGCCCTTTTGGGAAGGAGGGACAAATAAGGTTGAAGGGCAGGTCAGGGTCAGATTAGGAGGACCTTGAATGGCATCAGTTAGTCATTTACTTCTTCCTTGGATGCACACATTCAAGCACTACTATTTACATAGTGATTTTCTTTAAATCAAATTTACAACTCTGCTCTTAATAAAAACAGCCTTATCTAAGAAATAATAACATAATAAGCACAGGTTTTATATCCTATTTGTATTTATCTATTAATAATATGCACAAATATATATATATAACTAGGTTTTTTAAAGTATTATTAATGAACCCCTAATGTAATTTCTTCTACCATCTGGGCACATGTACCCTATTTCAGAAACTGCTCGGGCATGGAGAGCCAGCACACAGTTTCAACACAGGGAAGGTCAAAGGAAACTTTTAGGAAAATTGACCTCTTACCTTGGTAGCTATTGGCAAATCATCCCAAAGGTTTATAGGTGACAGGTTTTGTGCAGGGTGCAGGTCCGTGTTCCTGGGGTACATTTAGCCCCGAGATTGTGAACTAGTGTGAGAAGCACAGGAAAACCATGGTGTTCCTTTCCAGAGTGGGAATTTAACTCATTGGTAAGTAATTTAAAATAGTATGGCTATATTATGGACATTTTACAGTTATTTAGCAAAAATCACAGGAGTATTTAATTTAAAAAGCAAACAAAGGCCAAGAATCTCACCCTGGCTGGGAGTCCAGAGAACCTTGAAAGAGAGCACAAAAGGACTAAAGATGGGAGCCCTGGGTAGGAGGCTAGTCCATCCTGTAAGGAAGAGTCCACACTCTTCCTTATATATGCAAAGCTTTACCCAGCCCGCCTTCAACAGAACTTATGCAAACCACAGCAAGTGTACATACGCGGACTGCTAAATGCAAACACACAAGGAACACACACTTCGGGCCTTCTCTGTCAAGCCCAAGGGCCCTGGGCACAACACGGAGTCAATTCACAAGACCGCTGCTGTAGGACAAAGCCTACAGCCGAGGATGGGTGGTCTAAGTCCACTTGGCTTGAATTTCTGACAAACTAGACTTATTGAATTTGGAGTTCTAATTCTTTTCATCCATAATCAAGGAGTCACAGAGCGAGCAATTATATACACTCACAGAGTCACCTTCATTCACACTCCCAGATACATACTCGTGCCCACACACACACAGGCAGGTCAGTCTGAACGACCCTCACGTTCCGACCCCCTGAGCTGCTCTGAAGGACCAGTGATGTTCTTGCTCCTCCTCACTCTGGTTCCACTTCCCCGGAGCCCAAAGGCCAGGGCGCCTTCTGACACCCAGCTGGGAGCAGGCCCTCTGTCCTAGATTAGAGGGGTGCTTGGCAGGAAACACAAAGAAACTGCAGCCCAGCTCCCAGGGCGGCTCTTTCCTTGCGTCCCAGCCTGTTCTTCTTGCTCCCTGGGCCCCCGAACAAGAGGCCACTCAGAAATCATGGCCCAGGAACAAGGCAGCATTGTCCCTTGGGCCTGGGCTTTCCTGAGGCTTGGGTGAGAGAAAGAGAGATGAGAGGGCTCCCTGCACCACAAGGTCTGGAGAGAAGCTGGCACCTGGGGAAGAACAAGTTCCCAGGCAGCCGGCCAAGCTGAAGTCCTCCAGCTGGTGTGGACACTGGCCCTGCTGCTCTCCATCCCCAGAGAGCACCTTCTCTGGAGCCCTTGCTTCACAAAACCCTCTTTCTACATGGCACTAACCTTAGCCTACCATTCCTTTCATAGCACCTCTGGCAGGCATACAAGACGTTAATCTGCAGAAGCAGAGAAAGGGCCTTAGCATTGGAGGCCTTGGCATTGGAGGTCCCCACCTTGAGGTACCAGCCCCATCTTCCCAGAGGTCATTGTCCAGAAGGAAGACCCTGGCCTGTCTGGCTCTGAGGACCAACAGCACGCATGCAGCTGGTACTCCTCACTCTCAAATGCAGGCTCCTGCTCTCAAAGGTGGCAGTAGGGGGTCTTCAGGAGCTGCTGTGAGGATCAGTATTTGCGAGGGGCCCTCACTCAGCTCCCCTGCCCACATGTTCTACTGAGCACCAATGGAAATCCAACACTCTCCCTCAGACTTCAGCCTGGCCATGGAAATCCTCCAGGCAACATGCTACTCATCCTCATTTCGACTTTTTTTGGCTTCTCAGCAGCTCTTCATTTTTTCTAGAAACAATCTTCAATCATCCCATACAATCAGAGGACTTTGGCTGCAAGTTACCAAAAACAAAACACACAAAAACAAAATCGAACTGGTCTAAAGAGCAAGGAAAGCTGTTGACTTGAAGGCCCAAAGAAGGGGCTGGATCCCTCCAGAGGCCCCAGCTCCATGTCTCTGCCTCTCCATGTCTCGCTCAGGTGCGTCCCCCGCTCTGTGGTTGGCTGACCCACCTCATGGGTACGGAATGGCTTGAGCAGCCTCATTCCTCACAAACATAAAACCAATATCCAGGAGAGAGTTTCTTCAGGTGGCACTTTGTTAAGAGAAAGGATATATCTTTTCCTGCAAGCCACCTTTGGGAACTGCTGGCGGCTGATGTCTCCCTATGAGGCTCTATTTCTCTGGCTAATGACTGGTTAAGCTGTGGCTACCTGGCCCAACATGAGACAGTCATAGAACTTTGTCTCACTGGGCCCAGGGATTGGCCTGTGGATGGGCATGTAACCCAAGCTAGGCTGGTCATGGTCCTCCCTGAAGAACTGTCTAACTGAAGATTAGGTGAATAGCCACCTTCTGACTGATTATCATACTGTGTGGATTTTCACTGGGGTCTGTCTGTCACTGGCCACTCCTGTAGGGAAAAGTCATCTGAGAGAAGGTGCCAATCATTTGGGAGACCAATCAGGAGGTGGTGATGGGGTGTGGGATCCTGGGTCCAGCGGTGCCTCAGGAAAGTTCCCCTCTTCTCTCCCAGGGTTTTCTTGTGTCATACAGTAGCCCCACTGAAGTGCACGTGTGCCTGCTCAGTCACTCAGTCATGTCTGACTCTTCTGAGACGCCCGTGGACTGTAGCCCACCAGGCTTCTCCGTCCATGGAATTTCCCAGGCAAGGATGCTGGAATGGGTTGCCATGCCCTCCTCCAAGGGATCTTCCCAACCCAGTGATCGAACCCACGGCTCCTACAGCTCCTGCACTGGCAGGTGAATTCTTTACCACTGTGCCACCTGCGAAGCCTAACCCCCACCGAAGACTGTTCCTCAGATGCCCATTGGATGTGGGGAGAGCCACACGGTGTTCATTCTGCCCATGGGATAAAACCTGGATCAGCACATTATCTGTGTGCAGAGATTTTTCTCTGAACAATGAAAAGAATGTTTCTCACTTATCCTCTCTGGCTGAACTTCTGGGGCATCTCATTCACTGCTCTCAAAATAACCAACCTAGTCATGTCCTAGTATAAGTACAAATTCAGGGTTGGAGGGGAGGGTCATTTACTAGCCAGAAACCCTTTGGGGTCCACACACCTGTATTATGCCGATAAACATGGGTAGGAGAGCATCACTGTGGAGGCTTGGGAGGAAGCTTGGGCGTCAGCCACACTGCTCAGAACACACCTTGTCTCACTTTCTGGGATGGGCAGGATTTGTAATGCAATGTGGGGCCTCCTCTGGATTGCAAATAGGAGAGAGCATAGGGTCCTCATCAGAAGAGTGTCACAAAGGAGGCAGCGTCGACTGAAGGCCCATCTTTTTTCCTTTGTTTTTATTCCTTTAGTCAACAGATATTTCAGGGGCACCTACTAGGTGCCACCAATAATATTTTTCCTAATATATTTCTCTGTGCCAGCCTCCCCTCTTGTCCACCTTCTCTGCTGCTCTGTGTAAAAGGTGGCCCTTCAATTGCAGTGTCTCTGCCTCTCTATTGCTTCCTTCTCTTGTTGAAAAATTTCCTCGTGGGCTTTATGGTGTGGCTTCCCAATTTACTTTATAAAATACGTCAGACCCAGAGCCCTAAAATGTAACTCCTACACATGGAAGAAAACAAAACAGAAAGGCAAAGACATATGATATTATTCTGGAAAGCAAGCTTCCTGTGCGATGGCAAATTCTGACCTATGGACAGAAGGGTGCCTCTGAAGGGGATATGATTTGCTGCTGAAGTCCCAAGCTCACCAGCTAGGAGAAAAGAAGGGTCTTTCAGAGAAAGGTGATTACTGGACCCAGCCACTGCCACGTGAGGACAGAGAAGGTGGCAAGGCATGGTGAGGGCAGAGATGAATTGCTCCGAATCATGAACCAAAAGCAGATTGAACCACATTAATTTGCTAAAGCTTGAACAAAACTGGACCTGTGCAGGTATGCCTTTTTGAAAATTGCCAAGTCCAAGAACTTCTTTCTATTCTTCATCCTCTTAGCCCCTTCCTCTCACCTTCTCTCCCTTCCCATCTTCCTTCTTACCTCCTTTAAAATTAAGAAAAAAGTTTAAGCCTTGCTTTCTGCATTCCCACCTGCTTGAAACATTCTCTCCCCTTGGCTTCTGAAAGAACGCTCTCCTCTGCCCCTCTAGGCTCTCTCATTTCTCTTTAATCGTGATCGCTTTGCTGGCTTCTTTTCAACAGCCTTCATCCCGTAAATATTTCTGCCCTGTGCTTCCTCCTTCCCTGCATTTTCCTCCCACATGAGCTCTCCCATGCGTTCTCATCCACACCCTTGGTTTTGATTACCACCTAAGGAGGTGGTGCCTCAAATGATACCTCCAGCTCAGCCTTTCTCCCAAATTCAAGATCCACAATTCTGATCTCCTCAATGACTTCCTCACAGACAGTTTTATGCTAAAGTTGTTCAAAACACAACTCATTGTCTTCTTTCCCCGGATCCCCTCCGTCTCCAGGCTTCTCCAATCCAGTGGAAGGCTTTTCTTCTAGCTGATCATCCAAGTCTTAAAACGGGGGCTCACCCTGCAGCCGCCACATCAACCACCTCCCTCGCCCACTACACCTATCATTTCTAAACTTTAAATGTGTCTCATACACGTCCCCTCTTGTCCAACCCAATGTCACTGCCTTTATCCAGACCCAAGCCATTGCTTTACTCCATTAATTAAACAAAACCTTCTTCAAGTCTCTGCTCTGCTCTGTTGTTTAAACAGGACAGAGTGTCTTGCTCAAATGCAGATCTGATCATGTCACTATGAGGATAGTTCAGTAGTTCCCCTCCTTCTCAGAATGAGGCTTGGTCTAAAGACTCTTTAGAACTGCGTCCTCACCCCTAATGTTCTGTTCCCGCCTCATCACTCTCCTCTGGGCTCCTGGACTCGAGCAGTTCCTTGGGTGCCCCTCTTCTCACCTCTCCTTATCTCTTTCTGTGGCCTTTCCTCTTGCTGTCATTTCTCCATCCACCATCCATCGCTCTCAGGTCCTATCCTGAGACTCACTGGAATCCTTATAAGCCCAGCCCTTGGGAACTGTAATACATGTGGAGTGAATTAGTAAGTATTTCAAGAAGTCTTTAACATGTGGGTTTATCATCACTCTTCCAAGAAAGATCTCCCTTCTTAGCCTGGTAGACTTATTGCCCCTACCTTTTGCTTCTGTAGTCATCTCTATGTTCCTTCTTGCTTCAAACTCATTTTAACTCACTTATTTTTCTCTCTTTCTCCATCATGGACTATGAGCTCCTTGAGGACTAGAATGCTGACGTGGTTTTCTGTGTAACCCTAAAGTCAGGCATAGAGTAAATCCTAAACAAACGTTTGTTGAAACAAAATGAGATAAACAAGTCAGGGCATCAGAACATTCTACAATGCAACTTCCCCCAGACTATTTCATTCAGCTCAAATGCACAGTTTTGGAGTCAAAGTACGTGTGAAATGGCAGACCAGAGAGCATCTGACTTCCACGGGAGTGGGCTGAGTCGGCTGTTTCCTCAGAGAGAGCAAAGAACAAAAGGACTCCCACTTTGTTATTCTTAATAATGTGTCGCAGCAATCAGGGCTTAACAGCAGTGGTTAGAGTGGGTCTTCTTATGTTCTGTCCGCAAACCTTGGAAAATAAGCAAACACAGCAGCAGAAACCAATGCAGTTTCTCTGTTTCCCATTTAACAGTGCCAGCAAGCAGCCCATTGATGCTAATTGCATAGAGGAGAGGGGGTCTTTCTACTACCAGGAAAGGTGAAATAGTGCCATAAGAAAAGCCTGAACTGCAAGCTTATGTGTCAATATTTATACCCTTTCCAGGACAGGCAACAGACACATGGAGAGACAGCAGAAGCCATTCTGTGCCAACCAAGAAAGATCTCAACCCAGGGTAAGCCAAGAACAGCCTTTTATCAGGAAAATCCTGTGCTTTGCTGATGCTCAGAAATATCTGACTTACAAATGCTTATTCTATTAATATTAATGGGAATGAATTCTCACTGGGCAATCTGGAGATGGGAGACCCAACTCCTACTCAGGAAAGTCTGTAATGAAGAAGAAGCAGGAGGAAGGAACAAGTGTTGGCTGTCTTGCTCGTTTGCTTTTTAATCTCCCTGGGTTGAAGTTACCAGGGAGGCATACACCAGAACAGTTCTTCTTAGAACAATCCTGCTGCTACTAAACCCGTCAACCACAACAGCAAGACATACCAATGTCAAATAGATGAGCTGGGTCCTGGAACCAGTGACATCTGAGAGGGAGTGGGGACAGCAGGGGGATGGGAGGAAAAGATTCGAATGAGACCCTTTGGGGAAAAGGTCTCAAGAAAATGGCAGCTGGAAAGGGGTTAAATTCCGAATGTGGTGCATGAGAAATCTAGAATCGTTTTGGAATCAAGTCCTGGAGATATTTTCATCTAGCAATGAGAATCTTTTGAAGTTGGAACATTTAAACCCCCAAGCAGCAGTTCTTTGTTCCTCTTATTTTTTTATGTACACTTCCTTTGGACCACTATCCATGAAATGGGTAATATAGTATTTGCCCACTGGGACAGTAATTAGCTTGTTTTCCTCTATAAAGCTTGGCCATAATGTTCGTGGTCTTTTCCTTAGAGTCCACCCATACAATGAGCAGATGGGCCTTGTGAGGACTGAGAGCTCATGGGATGGTGGAGCTGAGTAAGTGGGGCTCAGAGCTGGGAGGGTCAGAAGAGAGTTATTAATACATGGCCCCTGGCACAGACCTCTGCTGCAGCGTGCTTTGTCAAGATTTCTACCAATAGGCCAACTCTGCTCATGAAATAATCCACAATCCATCCACAGCTCAACAAACTAGAAATCTCACATGACCATTTTAATACAGAGTTTATTGAAAAGATATAAAGCAACAAGTTAGAAAGCTTTTAGTGGAGAAGCATTCAGAAAAGCACATTTTAGAATATAATCAATAATTCATCTTTACCTTCCTGTGGAATCAGAGAATATCACAATATTTATGATCAAAGGTATAGTAAATACCATATCGTTTATGTTTTAATATTTTATTATAGTTTTATTGTTCATAAACTTATCTTTGTAGTCAAATGGTACCTGCAGGCCAGTCTGAATAAATCAGACTGTCTCAGCTAGAAAATTACTATTTTATCCTATTCCCTACCCCACTGCTACACTGACCCCCCAACCAATAGCTCCCTTCCCCCTCCCATCCCCACTCATCCCCTCGCATCTTGCCAGGAACTGATCCTTCCTCCACACACAGGGTTCCATAGGTAATATCCACTTAGCATAATAGCATCACCCGATAGGCACCCAGGGCCAATGTCCCATCAGAGCTCTTAATCAGGTTTCTTAAAAAAAAAAAAAAAACAGCTTTATTGAGGTATAAAAAGACTTCACATACTTAATGCATACATTTTGATGAGTTTGAATGTATACATACAGCTCAGAAGGCGATGGCACCCCACTCCAGCACTCTTGCCTGGAAAATCCCATGGACGGAGGAGCCTGGTGGGCTGCAGTCCATGGGGTTGCTAGGAGTCGGACATGACTGAGCAACTTCACTTTCACTTTTCACTTTCATGCATTGGAGAAGGAAATGGCAACCCACTCCAGTGTTCTTGCCTGGAGAATCCCAGGGATGGGGGAGCCTGGTAGGCTGCCATCTCTGGGGTTGCACAGAGTCAGACACAACTGAAGCGACTTAGCAGCAGCAGCAGAAATCATCACCACAGTTGAGGTACTAAGTATATCCATCACCTTCCAAAGTTACCTCCTGTCTCTTTAGGTTTCTGTTTTGGTTTGGTTTGGTTTGGTGGTAGGAAAACTTAATGTGAGATCTATCCTCTTAATTTTTTAAGTGCATAATATTAATATTTAGTATTAACTACAGAAATTTAGTGTTAACTAAAGTAATTTAGTATTAACTATAGTATTATTACATACTGTATACAGTAAGTTTAATATTAACTAAATTTAGTATTAACTTTGGCCACCTCTTGCAAACAGTTGACTCATTGGAAAAGACTTTGATGCTGGGAGGGATTGGGGGCAGGAGAAGAAGGGGACGACAGAGAATGAGATGGCTGGATGGCATCACTGACTCAATGGACACAAGTCTGAGTGATGGACAGGGTTATGGACAGGGAGGCCTGGCGTGCTGCGATTCATGGGGTTGCAAAGAGTTGGACACGACTGAGTGACTGAACTGAAATGAACTGAAAGGCACTATGTTATAAAGCAGATCCCTAGAGCTTACTCATCTTGCATAACTGAACTGTTTTACTTGTGAACAACTCCCTATTTCCCCAGGCAACCAGCNTTAATTAAACAAAACCTTCTTCAAGTCTCTGCTCTGCTCTGTTGTTTAAACAGGACAGAGTGTCTTGCTCAAATGCAGATCTGATCATGTCACTATGAGGATAGTTCAGTAGTTCCCCTCCTTCTCAGAATGAGGCTTGGTCTAAAGACTCTTTAGAACTGCGTCCTCACCCCTAATGTTCTGTTCCCGCCTCATCACTCTCCTCTGGGCTCCTGGACTCGAGCAGTTCCTTGGGTGCCCCTCTTCTCACCTCTCCTTATCTCTTTCTGTGGCCTTTCCTCTTGCTGTCATTTCTCCATCCACCATCCATCGCTCTCAGGTCCTATCCTGAGACTCACTGGAATCCTTATAAGCCCAGCCCTTGGGAACTGTAATACATGTGGAGTGAATTAGTAAGTATTTCAAGAAGTCTTTAACATGTGGGTTTATCATCACTCTTCCAAGAAAGATCTCCCTTCTTAGCCTGGTAGACTTATTGCCCCTACCTTTTGCTTCTGTAGTCATCTCTATGTTCCTTCTTGCTTCAAACTCATTTTAACTCACTTATTTTTCTCTCTTTCTCCATCATGGACTATGAGCTCCTTGAGGACTAGAATGCTGACGTGGTTTTCTGTGTAACCCTAAAGTCAGGCATAGAGTAAATCCTAAACAAACGTTTGTTGAAACAAAATGAGATAAACAAGTCAGGGCATCAGAACATTCTACAATGCAACTTCCCCCAGACTATTTCATTCAGCTCAAATGCACAGTTTTGGAGTCAAAGTACGTGTGAAATGGCAGACCAGAGAGCATCTGACTTCCACGGGAGTGGGCTGAGTCGGCTGTTTCCTCAGAGAGAGCAAAGAACAAAAGGACTCCCACTTTGTTATTCTTAATAATGTGTCGCAGCAATCAGGGCTTAACAGCAGTGGTTAGAGTGGGTCTTCTTATGTTCTGTCCGCAAACCTTGGAAAATAAGCAAACACAGCAGCAGAAACCAATGCAGTTTCTCTGTTTCCCATTTAACAGTGCCAGCAAGCAGCCCATTGATGCTAATTGCATAGAGGAGAGGGGGTCTTTCTACTACCAGGAAAGGTGAAATAGTGCCATAAGAAAAGCCTGAACTGCAAGCTTATGTGTCAATATTTATACCCTTTCCAGGACAGGCAACAGACACATGGAGAGACAGCAGAAGCCATTCTGTGCCAACCAAGAAAGATCTCAACCCAGGGTAAGCCAAGAACAGCCTTTTATCAGGAAAATCCTGTGCTTTGCTGATGCTCAGAAATATCTGACTTACAAATGCTTATTCTATTAATATTAATGGGAATGAATTCTCACTGGGCAATCTGGAGATGGGAGACCCAACTCCTACTCAGGAAAGTCTGTAATGAAGAAGAAGCAGGAGGAAGGAACAAGTGTTGGCTGTCTTGCTCGTTTGCTTTTTAATCTCCCTGGGTTGAAGTTACCAGGGAGGCATACACCAGAACAGTTCTTCTTAGAACAATCCTGCTGCTACTAAACCCGTCAACCACAACAGCAAGACATACCAATGTCAAATAGATGAGCTGGGTCCTGGAACCAGTGACATCTGAGAGGGAGTGGGGACAGCAGGGGGATGGGAGGAAAAGATTCGAATGAGACCCTTTGGGGAAAAGGTCTCAAGAAAATGGCAGCTGGAAAGGGGTTAAATTCCGAATGTGGTGCATGAGAAATCTAGAATCGTTTTGGAATCAAGTCCTGGAGATATTTTCATCTAGCAATGAGAATCTTTTGAAGTTGGAACATTTAAACCCCCAAGCAGCAGTTCTTTGTTCCTCTTATTTTTTTATGTACACTTCCTTTGGACCACTATCCATGAAATGGGTAATATAGTATTTGCCCACTGGGACAGTAATTAGCTTGTTTTCCTCTATAAAGCTTGGCCATAATGTTCGTGGTCTTTTCCTTAGAGTCCACCCATACAATGAGCAGATGGGCCTTGTGAGGACTGAGAGCTCATGGGATGGTGGAGCTGAGTAAGTGGGGCTCAGAGCTGGGAGGGTCAGAAGAGAGTTATTAATACATGGCCCCTGGCACAGACCTCTGCTGCAGCGTGCTTTGTCAAGATTTCTACCAATAGGCCAACTCTGCTCATGAAATAATCCACAATCCATCCACAGCTCAACAAACTAGAAATCTCACATGACCATTTTAATACAGAGTTTATTGAAAAGATATAAAGCAACAAGTTAGAAAGCTTTTAGTGGAGAAGCATTCAGAAAAGCACATTTTAGAATATAATCAATAATTCATCTTTACCTTCCTGTGGAATCAGAGAATATCACAATATTTATGATCAAAGGTATAGTAAATACCATATCGTTTATGTTTTAATATTTTATTATAGTTTTATTGTTCATAAACTTATCTTTGTAGTCAAATGGTACCTGCAGGCCAGTCTGAATAAATCAGACTGTCTCAGCTAGAAAATTACTATTTTATCCTATTCCCTACCCCACTGCTACACTGACCCCCCAACCAATAGCTCCCTTCCCCCTCCCATCCCCACTCATCCCCTCGCATCTTGCCAGGAACTGATCCTTCCTCCACACACAGGGTTCCATAGGTAATATCCACTTAGCATAATAGCATCACCCGATAGGCACCCAGGGCCAATGTCCCATCAGAGCTCTTAATCAGGTTTCTTAAAAAAAAAAAAAAAACAGCTTTATTGAGGTATAAAAAGACTTCACATACTTAATGCATACATTTTGATGAGTTTGAATGTATACATACAGCTCAGAAGGCGATGGCACCCCACTCCAGCACTCTTGCCTGGAAAATCCCATGGACGGAGGAGCCTGGTGGGCTGCAGTCCATGGGGTTGCTAGGAGTCGGACATGACTGAGCAACTTCACTTTCACTTTTCACTTTCATGCATTGGAGAAGGAAATGGCAACCCACTCCAGTGTTCTTGCCTGGAGAATCCCAGGGATGGGGGAGCCTGGTAGGCTGCCATCTCTGGGGTTGCACAGAGTCAGACACAACTGAAGCGACTTAGCAGCAGCAGCAGAAATCATCACCACAGTTGAGGTACTAAGTATATCCATCACCTTCCAAAGTTACCTCCTGTCTCTTTAGGTTTCTGTTTTGGTTTGGTTTGGTTTGGTGGTAGGAAAACTTAATGTGAGATCTATCCTCTTAATTTTTTAAGTGCATAATATTAATATTTAGTATTAACTACAGAAATTTAGTGTTAACTAAAGTAATTTAGTATTAACTATAGTATTATTACATACTGTATACAGTAAGTTTAATATTAACTAAATTTAGTATTAACTTTGGCCACCTCTTGCAAACAGTTGACTCATTGGAAAAGACTTTGATGCTGGGAGGGATTGGGGGCAGGAGAAGAAGGGGACGACAGAGAATGAGATGGCTGGATGGCATCACTGACTCAATGGACACAAGTCTGAGTGATGGACAGGGTTATGGACAGGGAGGCCTGGCGTGCTGCGATTCATGGGGTTGCAAAGAGTTGGACACGACTGAGTGACTGAACTGAAATGAACTGAAAGGCACTATGTTATAAAGCAGATCCCTAGAGCTTACTCATCTTGCATAACTGAACTGTTTTACTTGTGAACAACTCCCTATTTCCCCAGGCAACCAGCATTCTAATATCTGCTTCCCTGAGTTTGTTTTCATAGAAGTGGACTCGCACCATATCTGTCCTTACAAATGTGACTTGCTCAATTTACTTAGCATAATGTGCTCCGGGTCCATCCACATTGTTGCATATGACAGGATTTCCTTCTTTTCTAAGAGTGAACCATATTCCGGGTATGTATATACCACACTTTCCTCTCCGTTCATTTGTCAATGGATATTTTGGCTGTCTTGGCTATTGTGAATAATCTGATAAGAGATTAATATTCAAAGTATATAAAGAACTCCTACAACTCAATAACAAAACACCTATTGAAAATGGGTTTTGAGTAGACATTTCTCCAAAGAAGACACACAGATGACCAGCAGGTACATGAAAAGATACTTAGCACCATTACTTATCAGGGAAATGTAAATCAAAACTACAATGAGATATCACCTCACACCCATTAGGATGCCTATTTTTTTTTTTTTAATTTTGACAAGAAAGTGGAGAAATTAGAACCCTTGTACACTGTCAGTGGGAATGTAAAATGCATAGTGGCTCCTCAAAAACTTAAAAATAGAACTACCATATGATATAGTAATCTTACTTCTGAGTTTACATCCAACAGAACTGAAATTAGTATCTCAAAAGAGATATCTACATTCCCTTGTTCATTGCAACTTTATTCAAAATAGCCTTTCTCAGATTTCCACAGCAGAAATTGAAGAAGAAAAGGCAGTCTTTCTCCTAGTGCAAAGTCAAGAAAATATGAACTCCAAAAGGAGCAGAGTTTGAAAATACGAAAGATTGTATCTAAAGATACAAAGCAGAAAAACACTTATCTTCACCTAAGAAAAGCTGGTTTTCATTTATTGAAGTGAGAATGGGACTTGCAAAGTTTTCCAATGCCTGGTTGCACGTTTATGACAAATATATAAGATCTCTGAGCCCAGGCTTTTATTAGCAGTGACCCTCAAGCTCATCCAAGCACCCAGCACTGTATTAAATGTTTATTAAAGTTACATCAGCACACATGGCACTCTCCCTGGATGTGGCAACCTGCCAACCCCTCTATTCCAATGACTCTGTCTCTTGACCGGGCAGATCTATCAATATCAGTGATCAATCACCATGTGATGACTATGGTCAGTACAGCTGACCAGCACTGCTTAATGGGCGTTTGCCCTTGTGACTCTTGGTTTGGCTGACTTCCACTTCAAACATGTAGGAAGACAAAACCCCTTATAAAGAGGCTGAGGAAAGTCTCAGGGGCCTGACATCTGCTTCTTTTCACAGAAGTGGGTGTGCACATTCATGGCAAAGCCCTGAGAATATCAGAGACGTGAGTTGTGACAAAGATACTAGGGAAACTCTAGGTTTTCTTACACTTTCAAGGTTGCTATTTGTAGTAGGTTGATGGCACAAGTGGCTCCAATGATGCCTTTCCTGAGTTCATGTCTTTGCTATGTGACTATGTAGCCCCTCTCTTGAAAACCTGAGGGCTTTTCCCCAACACTTGAGTCTGAGCAACCTGACTTGTTTCAACCCATACAACGTGGCAGAAGTGATAGTACGTCAGTTTGGGGCCTAGGCACCAAGAGGCCTTTGTACTTCCACTTTGCATTCTTGGAACTCTGATACCACATGTGAACATACCAGGCTAGCTTCTGGAATATGAGAAAACATGTGAAGGAAAGCCCACTCATTCCAACCAAGGCCATCCCATATCAACAATAAGCAGCCAAACCCCAAACATGTGACACAGACCAGCCAAGATCACCAGCGCTGTTGACCTTACCCACAGATGACACCCAGCACATCAACGAGCCCAGCTGAGACCAGCATAACCACCCAGCTGATTCATACACTCACAAGCCAAAGTAAATATTTACGGTTCAAGCAACTGAGTTTTGGGGTGGTTTGTAATGCAGAAGTAGCTAGCTGAGACCCTGCTTTCAAAAATGTGGGAGTCATAGCATTGCTAATTATTAGATAAATGTAAATGAAAGCTAATGAGTTATCACCTTACACCAATCAGAATAACCATCATTAAAAAGTCTACTAATAAAAAATGCTGGAAAGGGTATGAAGAAAAGGGAGAACTCCTGTACTGTTGGTGGGAATGTAAACTGGTGCAGACACTGTGGAGAACAGTATGGAGGTTCCTTTAGAAACTAAAAATAGAGCCAAAACTAAAAATATATGATCTTACAATTCCACTCCTGGGCATATTTCCAGAGAAAACCATAACTTGAAAATGTACATGTACCCCAATATTCATAGCAGCACATTTTACAATAGCCGGGATATGGAAGCAACCTAAATATCCATCAACAGATGAATAGAATAAGATACGGTATACATATATACAATGGAATGTTACTCAGCCATAAAAAGAATGAAATGATGCCATTTGTAGCAGCACTGACGGACCTAGAGATTACCATAATGAGTGAAGTAAGTCGGAAACAGAAAGACAAATACCATATGATATCACTTATTTGTCGAATCTAAAATATGACACAAAGCAACGTATTTACAAAACAGAAACAGATTCACACGTAGAGAAAACAAACTTATCGTTACCAAAGGGGAAATTGGGTGAGGGAAGGATAAATTAGAAGTTTGGGATTAGCAGGCACAAACTACTATATATAAAATAGATAAACAAGGTCCTACTGTACGTACATATGTGTATATACATATGGGCTTATGTATTATTTACTTATATAGAATATATATATTCAGAATCCTGCAATAAACTATAATGGAATACAATATGAAAAAGCGTATTTATATACATTTATACCTATACATACCCCTGGAGTGGGAAATGGCAACCCACTCCAGTATTCTTGCCTGGAGAATCCCATGGACAGAGGAGCCTGGTGGGCTACAGTCCACGGGGCCGCAAAGAGTCAGACATGACCGAACACAGCACAGCACCTATACATACATGTATACATGTGTGCATGCATGCATGCTATGCTGTTTCCGTCATGTTGGACTCTGTGACCCTATGGACTGTAGCCCGCAGACACCTCTGCCTATGGGATTCTCCAGGCAAGAATACTAGAGTGTGTTGCCTTGCCCCCCTCCAGGGGATGGCAACCCCTGGTTGCCCCTGATTCCTGATGCAGGGGTCAAACTCACATCTCTTATGTCTCCTGCTTTGGCAGGCGTGTTCCTTACCACTAGTGCCACCTGGGAGCCCGTGTATATGTAAACATATATATGTCTGCATGTATCTGAAACACCTGAATCACTTTGCTATATACCGGAAACTAACACAACATTGTAAGTCAACTGTGCTTCAGTTAGGAAAATGGCAGCATCAGATAAGAACTCTATGAAGACACCGGCTGTACCTTCCTTACACCACAGAGCAGCACAGCCTTCTAGGGAGAGCACCTCCACTCGGTGCCATGATGATCCAGTTAGAAGCCACAGCTGCTCTCACGGGAGAAGTACAGCTGCGTCTCCTTTGCCCTGTCATCTTCATGTCGACCTGTCTCCTGACCGGCACATGTCTTTCCATGTCCTTGGGGAACAGGTGGTGGCACTTCTACCCACAGCTGCTCACATCAGGAACCTGATTGGTTCTCACTAACATACTGAAGATCATCACAGGCACCCATGCGCGTTCCTTTCTCAGGACGCTCCCCTGAGCGGCCTCACTTCATATGTCCTCAGTCCTTGCCTCCATCCTAGTATGTGTCCCACATGAGGATGGTGCTTTCACTTCTCAGAATTTCTCACAAGCCTGGAGGCCTCAGGAGGACAGAGGTCAGATCTGCCTGGCCTCTCACTGATTCTTTGGTCTGCAGCACAGTGGTAGCACACAGCAGGCGCTCAGCGAGTATCTGCTGAGCGAAGGATGAACACATGCCTGTAGGCCCCTTCTCCTCCTGCCTCCTTTGTGCCTCTCTTCCTGCTCTCTCTTTAATTCTTGCCATCACTTCATACCTTGAGTCCTGCTTTTCTTCTAAACCCTGAAGATGTAGGGGCTTAAGTCATAGTCTGTCTTCTCTTTGGAAGAAGACAAAGAAATATGTATTATGTTAGGGAGTAATTTCTCCCCAAATTGGCCAACATAAAGTAGCAAAATTTTGCTATGTGAAAGAGTAGACTTCAATCACTGGATAAATGAGGTGATGTTGAATATGTCTGTACAGCAACCAGTACATGGTGTGTTCTCAATTCATACGAGGTGAAGGAAATGGCAACCCACTCCAGTGTTCTTGCCTGGAGAATCCCAGGGACGGGGGAGCCTGGTGGGCTGCCGTCTCTGGGGTTGCACAGAGTCGGACACGACTGAAGCGACTTAGCAGCAGCAGCAGCAGCAATCTGGAGTCAACTTAGCATAAGCTACCTACTGCTTGCTTGGTGTTGTACCAGGTGCTGTGGAGCAGATACAAGAAGAAAGGCCAACAGGCAGTCAATGTGAAACCAGGGACCAAGGGTGAGATCTCCACCGTATTCCCCATTTTAAGTATTTATTTAGTTTTATTTTGGCTGCATCGAGTCTTAGTTGCAGCATGTGGGCTCTCTAGCCGTGGCGCAAGGGCTTAGGAAGTGTGGCACGCTGACTCAGTTGCTCCATGACACATATGGTCTTAGTTCCCCGACCAGAAATCAAACTCACATCTTCTGCATTGCAAGACAGATTCTTAACCACTGGACCATCAGGGAAGTTCCACCCACCATACTCACTGTAGTTAATAGTGATCAGGCAAGCTTTGGGTGAACCATTCTGTCCCAAACACAGTCTGTTGACTTCAAAATCCTTCTCATTTGCATTATGAAATACTCTTATGCCTTCTTAAAACATTCTCTGATTTTATAAGATTTCATCCCCATGAAATAGGGATGAAGTTTCTAGCTGCCTTAGGTATCTGAAAAGGCAAAATTAAAATTACCTGACTTAACAAGAAATGGACTTTGTTTTATGCAAAAACACAAAGGCTGTCTCTGCACAGTCATGATGTAGTGTCCCTGAGGGGCTTGCTAAGTGTATTTATTCACTTCTATTTGCTTATCTCTGGTTCAATTTTCATGGGTTTTATTTACTTTTTTGCAAGGTCCAAAATCTGTCTCTGATACACCTTAATGAAAAATAGCAACCCACTTAGAAGGTTTATAAGATGCTCAAGTAATGGGAATTAGAAGTCATTATCTTTTCTGAAGGCAGCAAATGGTTGTCTGAATGGAGTTGATTTGGGTGATATGTATTATAATGGAACAAATTACTAATGAAGTGCTAAATTACTGGAAACATCCCTGTTACTTATTAAACACTTTGGTTAATTAGAATAGGGAAAAATAAAGAGCTGGAGTACACTTTAATACCTTTAATACTTTGAGGCCAGGTCAGAAGCGAACAGATGTGTGAGTCTGAAGGGCTTCAGACACAGGCTTCCAAGGATCCATGAGAAATGTTCCAGGGTGGAGGAACATTTCTTTCCAAGCTCCAAACACACCCTGACTGCACGGACAGATGCCTCCTTCTGTCCAAAATGAAGGACACAGGCCACTCATCCCAGGTCAGTAACAGTGTGTTTTTAATAAACACAGAAATGCAGCTGGNAAAAGACTCATGCTGGGAGGGATTGGGGGCAGGAGGAGAAGGGGACAACAGAGGATGAGATGGCTGAATGGCATCACCGACTCAATGGACATGAGTCTGAGTGAACTCCAGGAGTTGGTGATAGACAGGGAGGCCTGGCGTGCTGTGATTCCTGGGGTCACAAAGAGTCGAACACAACTGAGCAACTGAATTGAACTGAACCAATCAATATGGACATCATATCAGTTCAGTTTCTCTGGAAAGCCCTAACACTATCAGAGTCCTATCAGAGTCCTTCTGATAAGTTTATCTGATGTCACCTTGTTGAGTCTATTGAACTCCTGGATTTCTGAATCTTGTTGCTCTGGCTTCTCTGCAGTGGTTTTATGCTTCCTAGTGAAGGCTCGCCTATGTCTTCTAATATCTTTTCCCAATGTTGACAACCCAGAGTGTTGGTCATTCTTGTCTGTGCAGATCCCCTCCAGATGCCAGTTCTGTCTGCTGGATTATGTCCCCTCTGACATCAATGGATAGGTCCATTACCCTATACCTACCGATGCCCCACCCCAGTAGGGAGCTGAATTTCAGTCCCCAGACATTTTGTGGTAAATGGGACACAAGTCCAGAGTCAGAGCATGACAATCCCAGCCCAGAAATCACATTGACTAGCTGTGTGATTGACAAAATCCACTGCACTACTCTGAACGTCAGTTTTCTCATTCATTTTCCAGTTGTATTTACAGAGGGTCTATCAGTTATCAGAAATGCAAAAGATAAAAAAGGCAAGGTCCTCACCCTCAAGGAACTCATTCTAGCTGGAGAAACAGTCTTATAAATAGTTGCGAAACTGCAGGATAATTGCTAAGAAAGACATAGTCAAATACTATAAAAATATGAAGAACAAAGCAATTAATTGTGCTGAGGGAGATCAAGGAAAAGTGAGGAGAGGAAGAAATGTTTTCGCAATCTTCAAGGATGTGTTGCTACTTACCAAAGGATCTATAGCCTTCAAGGCAGAGAAAATAACATACTGTAAAGGTTCAGGGGTGAGAATTTCATGAGCGATGGCAGAAACCGAATACAACTTAGAATGACTCTAAGAGGGTTCGAGTGGTCAATAATGAGGTTAGAAAGTTCAGAGGAGTTAAATAATGATGAGCCTTTTATGTCTGACTAAGGAGGTTGCATTTTATCCTATAGACAATGGAAAACCGACAAGGACTTTTAAGCAGGAGAGCTGCCAGATTAGATTAGGACAACTCTGTGTATATTGGGCAACTCTGACCTGCCTATGGAGGATGGGTTGGAGAGCCAGGAAGTGGAAGCAGGGAGGTCAAGGAAAAGGTGTTGCAACAGCTCAGGGCAGGTATAGAAGGTGCAGCAGGGCAGGAGGCGAAAGCTTCGTAGAATGAAGAATTGGCAGAACTTGGCGATTAATCAGGTGTGGGATGATATGATATCACTCATATGTGGACTCTAAAATCTGACACAAATGAACACATCTGCAAAAAGAAGCAGACTCACAGACACAGAGAACAGACTTGTGATCAAGGGGGCGGGAGAGGGAGTTTGGGCTTACAAGATGCAAACTGTTACCTATGGAATGGATAAGCAACAAGGTCCTACTGTATAGCACAGGGGAAGTATATTCAATATCCTGTGATAAATCACAATGGAAAAGAACATGTTTTTTTAAAAAAAGAATGTATATATACATATAGCTGAACCACTCTGCAGTATGCCAGAAATTAACACATTTTAAATCAAATATACTTCAATAACATAAATTAAATAAAAATAAAATGGAATAGATAATAAATGCGTGTTAAGTGAAGTCTAAAAAAAAATAGGTGTGGGGTGCGGAGGAGAAGCAGAAGTTAGGTCACCCTCATAGATCGTCACTTGGATGCACTGATAGAGACGCAAGGACTCTGAGGGGAAGACTGGATGCAGGAAGAGAATAACTGATTTCTATTTTGGACAAGTCATGTACAAGGTCTGGAGAAGGGAATGGCAACTCACTCCAGTAACCTTGCCTGGAGAATCCCATGGACGGGGGAGCCTGGCGGACTGCAGTCCATGGGGTCACAAAGAGTCGGATACAACTGAGCACGCGCACGCACAGGCACGTACAAGGTGCCCAAGAGGCAGCCCCGTGAAGACGCCATCACAGGAAGACACGTTGCTTGGAGCTGAGAAGTCTGAGTTGATGACATACATATGCGAGCCAGCCACAGAGGGTATGGCTGATGTCACAGCACCTGATGAGCTGTGCTGTGCTTAGCCGCTCAGTCGTGTCCGACTCTCAGCTGATAGGATCAGCCGAATAGAACGCACAGAGAAGAGAAGACACTGAAGGACAGAGCCCCGGGGGAAGCTGCGTTTCCAGACCTGGTGAGAGAACCAACGCGAGACTGAGCAGGAGCTGTCAGGGAAGGGGGAGAACCAGAAGGGAGTCACTGAAGCCAGCGGAGGACAGTTTCCCAAAGGAGCTGTGAGCAACATCCAAGGGGCAAAGTGCAAAATCAGACTGGCAAGTAGTCATTGGTGTTGGCAATTGGAGGGTTATTGATGACTTTGCAATGAGCGGTTTCTAGGCATAATAAGTAAAAGATGGACTGCAGAAAGATGAAGGACAGGGAATCTAAGCTGCTTTTCAATATAGTTGGCAATGAAAGGAAAATGAAAACTATGGAGATGACTGGAGAACAACACATAGTAATGGGAGGCTTTTAAACTGGAAGAGACTTTAGGCCTGTGTGTGATGAGGGGATTGGCTGAGAAGATCCCCAGTTCCTTCCAAGTCTCTTGTCCTTTAACCTAATGACTAGATTTAAGCACCTAGGGAAGCCATCTCCTGCTTCTGATGAATTTCCAATACAACAAGGAATATGAACTGGAAACATTATTTGTGGTGGTTTGTGTCCTGCCTCTCTTCCCTTCCCCACACCAGGACATCCTGAAGAGCTCTGAGCACCAGTAGCACTTTGGAGAGTTCACTAGGTTGGAAAGGCTCCTAGACCATCCAGAATTTGCAACTTACATGTTTCCATCCCACTAGCCTCCTTTGCAACATTTACAAACTCAGGTTCTTTGATCTCCAAGAGCCACTCAGAAAACGACTGGGAATTCATTTTAAGGTCCTGAAGGCAAGAGACACCAAATCAGAGCCAGAGACAAAGCAAGAAGGAAGAGTCTGGATGAGAGAGGTGAAAGAGAAGCTTCAAGCACAAGTCATTTTCTTCTCTTTCAGGAGTTTACATCAGGTAAAGTAAATTACATTCAAGTCATCTCTGAAACTTTTTCCCCCTGTTTGGTTTAATATTCTCCAGGGAAAACCAAGTTGACCATGAACAACAGCAAACTTAAGCACTCAATCTATTTTAATCCTTGAGCAACATATTTCTGAAATAATCTCTAGAAGGCGTTTTAGATTTTCAGGAGGAAGAATCGCATCTTCAGTGAATTACTATTTATTGAGGCTTTAATGTTTATTTTATTTTATTTATGTTTTTGCTGGCTGGCTGCTTTTTGCAGTCCATTAAAGTGAAGATTATTTTTGGAAGAGGAAAAGTACAGTCTAGTGTTCAGATTGGGTAGAAACCCAAGAAAAAGCTTCCACATGACCAAGGTTTTAATCTCACCTGCTGAGGTGGTTTTTGCTACTTAATGATACATTTTGGTAATGGATGTGACACCAAAGGTCAGCTGCAAATAGAACTCAGAGCCAAGGGAATGAAAATCACTGATCAGACTCCCTTACTGTATTAGGTAGAGAGAAGTTTCCAAATCATCATTGGATTTGTGACACAAAGAATCAGGCAGTGATTCTAGAACCTGCTTCGTGGGGAGGAAAGCTGGGGGAGGCTCAGTCTGTGTTGTGTTTGCTTGTTTTTCTCTGTCCAGTCATGTGAAGAAAGTTGGCTGGCAGTTTTTTTCTTTATTATTGTTGTCCATGACACAATTGCCACATTATACTGGAGCCTTTTGAAAAGCCGGTGTACAGCTCAATTGCCCAATTCCCATTGTGCTTGAATGGAACGTGGGATAGCCTTTGCGAGCACAGGATTCTCTCCAGTGGCATGGGAGAGGGGTTGTGTCTTCAGAAATTTCAGAGAATATGCCAAAATCTGCCCAGGCAACAGAGAATTCCCAGGGGCTGTTGTACTGTCTTTATGCAAAGAATTAACCTCAGCTCTTGAAGACTCAGCTTTGAAATCACATAATGGTGATTGGAACCTGGGAAATAGTGGCCTGGGAAGTTCTGACACATTTCTGATCCCATAAAAAGGAAAATGAATATGATCAGTCCAAAAATGAAGCTTCTTGGGATTTTCCTGGCAGTCCAGTGGCTAAGACTGTGCCCTCCAACATAGGCAGTACTGGTTCAATCCCTGGTTAGGGGGCTAAAATCCCACATACTTCATGGCCAAAAAATCAAAAACATAAAACAGAAGCAATATTGTAACAAGTTCAATAAAGTCTTTAAAAATATCCACATCAAAAAAATCTTTAAAAAGAAAAATGAAGCTCCCGTTAGTCTGAATTTTGATGTTACAGACAGAACACAGGCTTCCAAGTCAAAAAGTACCTGTGACATAACCAGCCATGTTATATAATCTCCACAGCCCAGCTTACTCATCTGATTTCCTTTAAGACAGACTGGTCACCAACGCACAGGGCTGGGGCGCCTGTTAGATTAATTCTTTGCTTCTAGAAAGTAAAGACTAAATCCATCATCTATCTCCCCAAACTGGACTCAACCATCAAAACTTACAAGAGAGGGGACAGGCCAGATCTGGCTCATCGTGGGCTGATGCCTGATCTCAAGGAAATGACAGATATGGAACTAGAGCATATCAACAAAATGAGAAAAATGCTGTTGGAGAAGGGGATGGGCACCTACCCTGTGGGTATCAGATAAGACTTCCTCCTCAGAAGCTTGTATCTGTAACCCTGGTGGACTCCTCATTTTTTCACCTTTCTTGAAAGAGCAGAACTTCTGAGGACCACTACATTCAAGTTCAGGAGGCTATTGCAGAAGCTCAGCGAGGAGATGGTGAAGACCTGAACCAGGGCAATAATTTTAGCAATGCCTTGGAGGGTAAGACTGGAAAGAACAGACCGTGGTGATAAAATTGGGGAAAGCAGGAAATGAAGGGTATTAAGAATGATTACCATGCTTCTGACCAGGGCGGTTGAACAATCATTCACCGAGATAGGGAATTTAGGAGAAGCATGATTTTGAAGTAAGAGGATATGGTTTTCTTTGCTTGTGGGAAATGGAAGTGGAAGCATCCAACAGCTAATTGGTTACACCTGAGTCCTGAGGCTCTCCCTGAATTTTTAATAGAGATCCCTAACTGACCTGCCCTGTCCCCCTGAAATTCATCCTCACTTAGCTCCCACAATGTTCTACTTAAAACACCCATCTGACTGCCTTGCTCCCCAGCTAAATGTCCTTCAATGTTTTTCCATCTTTTAGAGGCTAAAGCTGAATTCCTTAGCTTGGCATGAGAGGGTCTCCAAACCTAACCCCTGACAACCTACCCCACCAGCCTTATCTGTGACACTCCTTGCCTCCCACAAGATCCTTTATGAGAAGTTGGGGATTTGATCACCCAGTACCAAGTCAGCATTCCTGAGGGAACAGGACTTTCAACAAACGCAGAAGAATGATTTTTAAAAGAGCAGATACAAATATACGTATGACTGATTCATTTTGCTGTGCAGCAGAAACTAGCACAACATTTGAAATCAACTGTGCATCAGTAAAAATGTTGAAAAATTTTAAAAATTAACTAATTTAAAAATAACACAAAATAGATCAACAGCAAGGACCTACTTTACAGCACCAAGAACTGTTTTCAATATCTTATAATAACTATAACAGAAAAGAATCTGAAAAAGAATGTGGCTATATATATATATTTTTAACTGAATCACTTTGCTGTATACTTTCATACGACATTATACATCAAAAATATGTCAGTTTAAAAAAACAACAGGAAAAAAAATGCTTATCCTCCATGGTGGCAGAAACAGGACCTGAATATCAGCCCAGGAGTCATTTAGCAAGATGGCAAACAGCAGCCCAGCAGTTCTTCAAACTGTTTGTCACAACCAGGGTTCTTCCTCTACATGTCCTGAATCCTCAACTTTTCCAGAGTTTGCAGCAGAAAGGAGAGTGCAGTCTTTTTTTTCCCCGCTCTGTTCTTCCTGTTAGCCATGAAGCCCTGGCACCAGAGAAATGAAGACTGGCAACTCCGCCCACAAGCTCTAGGGACCCCATCAAACACAAACTGCCTAGTATTCACAACACTGCTCCTGAAAGGAGAAATGGATCGATTTTCCTCGGCTGGGGACCAGAAGCTGGCGGTTTCCTGCTGAAGTTTAGACCCATCAGACGTCTCTTCAGAAGAGGATTCACTCTCTGAAAGGCTCCGGGCGCTCACAGCAGATGTTTAAGCTGTCGAAGCGGCGGTGAGGGGGAAGCATCTCCTCAAAGTTTATAGGTCAAAGAAACAAAGAGAAGAGTTTTAAGAGAAGCTTTTACAGAAAGGAGGATCACTGACAACAGCCATGTTTCTAGTTGGGTAGACACAGTTGGGGGAAAAAAAAAAGCTTCCAACTGCCTGTGGAATATTTTGTGTTCAGAGAGAGTTCACCTTCTTACTTGGTGGGTTGAGTGACCGGCAGTAGGTGAGAGGGAGAGTGATTTCAGGCCATCTCTCATGGTCCATGAAACTGTAAATCTTTCCCTTCTGGTGGAATGACACCAAAGAACCTCCACCTTTTCCTTTTGTTCAACATTGAATGACTTCTGGTAATGAGAGGTGTGCCCCCGCCACCAATGGAAGGTCCAGTCATGCTTGGTCTTCCCAAAGTGTCTGATGCGGTCTTGATAGGTACCTCCGGCCCAGAGTTCAGCCCCACGAGAAACCCTTCTAATCAAACTCTCCACCTCACCTTTATTCCGAGGTCTGGTTTTGTCTCTCTGACCCACTGTCCCCAAACATCTCTGTCACAAGCAGGATGTGATGTGGGATGAGCCTGATTTCTCTGCCTGCAGAAGCAAAGATTTTGGGGTTCATGGCCCAGGATTTACTTTCTTAAGGGAGGATCATGAAGTTTTTAAAATGTGTCTAAATTGCTGAGACAAATACATTCCAAGGAGTTTGATTAGAGCCTTGAGTCCACTGTGAGTGGCTAACAAAAAAAATCTTAAAGCCAGCAAGAGGAAACAGCACAACCAGACACTCGTTGGCTTCACCTCTCAGCCACATCCTGTTCTGCTTCCTGAAGGCACCCCTTCCTTCTTATGCCTTCGTCTGCCTTCTCCCGGGCTCTTGTCAATGTGCAGAAGGTTCCAGGCACCAGGACTCCTGCTGCAGTGTGTTGCTAGTGTCAATACTGCCTGGTCATTAATTATCGTTGAGAGTGAAAACATGGGCTCGGACCATTGGTAAAAAGTAATTATTTACCATCTGTTGTAGGCTCTCACGTGTAATTACTTAGCAGTGGACATAATTGTAAAGTAAAGGTAATGAGAGCAGACAAGTGAATGGCGGACGTTACCGGCGATTTCATCCTTAGAACAGTTAACACACGCACTCTTTTTTGTTTTCTTTCTCCTTTTCTTTCTTTCTTCTTTCCTCCTCCCCTTCTCTCTCTCCCCTCTTCTTCCTTCCCTTCTTCCTTTTCTCCCCTCTTCATCCCTCCTTTCTTCCCTTCTTTTTATCTAACATAGCTGAAATGTGCTAACCGTGCATTTGTTTGCTCCAGCCCCCTCTTGGGTCACTCTTTTATGAGCCCATGGACTCCTTCTTCTAGGCTGCCTCAGCAATGCATCACATTCTTCTCTACTGGGACATGTATTATCGTATAACAAACAATTTCTTTACATATCACAACCAGGTCTTCCGCCCATCTTGTCTACAGGTCTGCTTCTCAACTGGGTCATGAGTTCCTGAAGCAAAGAGGTTTTTGTCTTTCCAATGTGTACCGTATAACACAGTAATTTTATTTTAATGGATCATGCACAAATGTCCTTCTCCTATTTAAAGGCAAACTACTAAAACCCAAACTATTTACCACAATGAAATATTTATTTTTTTAAGATGATCATCAGTTTTGATGGGAAATTGTATAAGTATTTCAAGAGAGAAAGACCTCTGACCTTAGCTCCTCATGAGCCAGAGTGCCTGAGTGTGATTCCTGTCTGTAAACAGAAAGGCAAGAGTTAAGGCTCTGGGCAATAGACCAGTTCTGATGTTCCTGTAAGTAGGTTTCCTGGCAAACCTCGTTNAGCTGAAATGTGCTAACCGTGCATTTGTTTGCTCCAGCCCCCTCTTGGGTCACTCTTTTATGAGCCCATGGACTCCTTCTTCTAGGCTGCCTCAGCAATGCATCACATTCTTCTCTACTGGGACATGTATTATCGTATAACAAACAATTTCTTTACATATCACAACCAGGTCTTCCGCCCATCTTGTCTACAGGTCTGCTTCTCAACTGGGTCATGAGTTCCTGAAGCAAAGAGGTTTTTGTCTTTCCAATGTGTACCGTA
Source organism: Neotragus moschatus (assembly GCA_006410615.1). Lineage (NCBI taxonomy): Eukaryota > Metazoa > Chordata > Mammalia > Artiodactyla > Bovidae > Neotragus > Neotragus moschatus. The sequence continues at coordinate 259,967 of SJYA01002142.1, read as the reverse complement.
TAACACAGTAATTTTATTTTAATGGATCATGCACAAATGTCCTTCTCCTATTTAAAGGCAAACTACTAAAACCCAAACTATTTACCACAATGAAATATTTATTTTTTTAAGATGATCATCAGTTTTGATGGGAAATTGTATAAGTATTTCAAGAGAGAAAGACCTCTGACCTTAGCTCCTCATGAGCCAGAGTGCCTGAGTGTGATTCCTGTCCGTAAACAGAAAGGCAAGAGTTAAGGCTCTGGGCAATAGACCAGTTCTGATGTTCCTGTAAGTAGGTTTCCTGGCAAACCTCGTTTTCCCCTCATTTACGTTATACAGGGATGGCTATTTGGGTAAGCTCCGGGAGTTGGTGATGGACAGGGAGGTGGCGTGCTGTGGTTCATGGGGTTGCAAAGAGTCAGACACGACTGAGTGACTGAACTGAACTGAACTGATATAGGGGAAATGCCCCCCTCAACAATACAACCATTCATTCAAACATTCACTCAATGTTTCTTTATTGAGGATCTATTGAATATTATATGGCAGGTGCTATGAGAGGTACTAATAAACACACTCTTGGAAGTCCCTCTTCTAAATGACTCTGCCTACCAAAGGACATATGTTTAACTGTAAGTAAATTATGATATAATAGTTTAAATCTGACATCACATGCATGTGAAAGGTACTACGATTGCACAGAGGAGAGTGGTCCTGACACCATGCAGGGAACAAGCAAATCTGCAAACTGGCTTATGGGGGGGCAACCAGAGCTGGACATGGAATCTGGGGCTACAACCCATGGACTCTCTGTAAGCAGAATAGATGAAGGTTGTTGATGCCATGCCTGAGACCAGACTGTAGAGAGTCACAGTGTGAGGGCAAGTTCTTCTAGGAATAGGAATCTAGAGAAAGAAATTAAGGCTTACTTGGGAGTGCTGCCTGGGAAATGGCCCCACATACTTTTTGTCCAGAATATCCACAAACACTTTGAGTGACCATTAAGAAGAGTTGAGAGAAGATTCTAGAAGGTGTAGTTTGCAGAATATTTTGAGTCACATCAGCCTTACCTCCCATTTCTCCTTTACCCTTCCTTCCTTACTAAGGAGCTGGCAGTGAGCATTGTTGTCCAAGAATATAACTTAACCCGATTACCCAGTCCCTCCAGCTTTCCTAACCATCCAAGTCAAGAAAAGCACCAGAATTTACAGTCTCTCTCTTGTGGTCTTGCCAAAGCTTTCTAGAAGGCTGCTTTATATTCCCTCCTGAGTTTAGTGTGCCATGTTTTCCTTTGCATATTAAAGGATGAAAATCGAGGTGATGGACACGTTCCCTCAGTATCAGAGTCAGCTGCCAAGTTTCTCTGGCTGACTTTATTTCCTCCTACAACACTTCATTGCCAGCCTGGTCTTTACAGGGAGGACGTAAGGCAGTACATATGTTTCTCTCATCTTCTTGGCTTCTAGGGAACTGCCTGGGACGTGACCAGGAAAAAAAGAAAGCGGAAGTCACACACAAGTGGGTCCGAAGTACTGTTGATTTTACATGAGTTTAATGTTATGCAGAACTCAGAGAACAAATTATGTTTTATATTTAATGGCAGCAGGAGACTCTATGCTTAATGGGATTTTTAATATAGTTTGACCTAGTACTGTCAAGAGAAAAACTATATTTTGTTCTCACCTTACATTCAGGACATGATTTCTGCAGATAAATAATTTGTAATGCAGTTTCTGTTACTAAGACAATGCTTCACACATCTGTTTTATGTTTCATTAATGGGACAACAAACGAAACCATCAACCATTCTGCTTCTCTATATTAATTCAGTGTATAAGAAAAATGTTTGATGACTCTAGATAGTAAGGCCGATTGCTGTGTCAGGGAAATCTACTAGTTTACTTATGGACCTTTAAAGGCTGCCAAGGCACAAATCACCGTGCTAGCAAATAGTGATCCAGTTTACTGTTTAAATCAGGAATGAGTTCAGTTCAGTCGCTCAGTCGTGTCCGACTCTTTGCGACCCCATGAATTGCAGCACACCAGGCCTCCCTGTCCATCATGAGTGCCATAGTCTAATCCACAGTGGAGCAGTTTAGAACCCATTAAGTACTAACTTAGCATAATCTCCAGTACCCAACTGATGATTCCAATTGATAAGTCAATTGGAATGAGAAGCATCTGAAGGGGAAAAGCATTGTAAAGGAGGCAATTGATAAGGCTTCCCAACCTTCTTAAGAAGGAGGCAGTCTTGAGTTGGGCCAAACACGTAGACTGTTGTTCTCAGTAGTGATGAATATGGAGGGGAGAGCACTTTAATCTCTCATATTAGACTAGTATTACAAAGGGGCTAGGTGAATGAGGCTAGTTGATGAGTTGCAAAGGAAGTCAAGCGTTATGCAAGCCTTTATATTTTCAAATTAATTTTTATTGGAATATAGTTGCTTTACAATGTTGTGTTAGTTTTTGCTTTATAGCAAAGTGAATGTGTGTGTGTGTGTATATATCTTCTTTTTTGGATTTCCTTCCCATTTGGGTCACCACGGAGCACTGAGTAGAGTTCCCTAAGCTACACAGTGGGTTCTCATTAGTCATCTATTTTATCTGTAGTATATATATGTCAATCTCAATTCATCCCAGCCCTCCATTTCCCCCTTTGGTGTCCATACATCTGTCCTCAATAGCCAAGATATGGAAGCAACCTAAATCTCCCTCACTAGAGGAATGGATATGGAGAAGGCAATGGCACCCCACTCCAGTATTCTTGCCTGGAAAATCCCATGGACGGAGGTGCTTGGTAGGCTGCAGTCCATGGGGTCACGAAGAGTCAGACACGACTGAGCGACTTCATTTTCACTTTCCACTTTCTTGCACTGGAGAAGGAAATGGCAACCCACTCCAGTGTTCTTGCCTGGAGAATCCCAGGGATGGGGGAGCCTGGTGGGCTGCCATCTCTGGTATCGCACAGAGTCAGACACTACTGAAGCGACTTAGCAGCAGCAGCAGCAGCAGCAGAAGAAGAATGCATAAAGATGTGATATGTATATACAATGGAATATCTCAGCCATAAAAAGGAATATAATTGGATCCTTTGTAGAGATGTGGATAGGCCTTAAAAGTGGCATACAGAGTGAAGTCAGAAAGAGAAACACAAGTATCATATATTAATGTATATATATGAATATAAAAATAGTATAGATTATTTTATTTGCAAAACAGAAATAGACATAGACTTCAAAAGCAAACCTTTAATTCTGAATTTGGTACAGGCTGACACATTATCCTTCATGACCCTCAGAGCAGTGATGCCTCTGAGGTGCTCTGTGGATCATTTCCTCAGCATCCACGTCTCCACAACAGTAATATGCTTGTCTTAGGAAGGTCCCATCCCTTCATTTGGTTTTCCTTCTAATCAAAACATATTTATAGAGGAGTTGGCTAAAGTTGTGGAGTCGTCCACCCTCTGCTCTGGGAGAGCTGCCTGTAAAACAGCCCCTCACACCGTGCCTCCTCAGCCTCCTTCCCTAGCCCAAGGTCACAGGTCAGGGCTCACACATCCCAACATCCCCCAGGGAGCTTCTCTGCAGCAGGGGAGGGAGAGTTGACCATGCAGCCCCAGGAGGTCACCCAGACCTGATTTTCCAGGCGCAAAAGAGACGACCACTGCTGTCCCCAAATCTCCAGGAACTCCTTTTCTTGTGCTTTCATCCACTGTCACTGCAGCTTTGATGTGTCCAGCCCTGTGTCATCAGCCTTGTCAAGAGAGGAGAAGGGACCCCGCAAAGAAGACTGGAATGTGGGTCTTAGATTCCCAGAAATTACACCTAGTGGGGGAGATAAAGTAGTCATGGATAGAAGCACAAAGCAAGTGCTCAGGTCCACTTGAGAGTCTGTGTTCTAGAAGCAAGAAGCAGTGAATTTCCTGCTGTGCACATTGCAAAGGTCCAATGGAGAAAGAGGTATGAACTGGGCAGGGAGAACCGGTCATCTAGGTGGAAGGAAAGGTCTAGAAAAGTGTCAGAAACAAGAAGGCTCAGGGAATATTGAACAGATTGGTTCCTTTACTGTGAAGGGCATAAAAGGAAGTTGAGAGGAACTGTGTGAACGGTGGTCCAGAGGACCTTAAATGTCAGGCAGGGGGGTTGTACCTATTCCGTCAGCTGCTGGAAGCTGGTGGGGAATTTCGGAAAAGGTAATATGTTTCCAGAAGGCATTCTGACTGAGGAAACTGGTTTTTCACTCATGATGTAGCTCTAAATCATGAAAAATACCCCATTTAATTTGTCCCTGCTGTTGCAAATGCCAATACTCCTTTTAAGCTTGCAAAAAAACTAAAGCTACTCTGCAATGAGCTCTTGGCTGGTTTAAGTTTTTCCTTTCCTCTTTCACAGAAATGCTGATTGTGCCTAGCTTATAGGTCTAAAAGGACACAGACCCAGCAGGTGCCAAGGCTAAGCCATAGTTGGGAGTGTAGAGCCTTTGCGGAAATTAGAGCTTGAGAGTAGATAGTAAGGATTGTTGTGTAACAAGCACGATGAAATATTCATCCCATTCATAAGATTTGGAATAATAAAATAAAAATGCCCCAGGGACAACTTGCAGTAGAGACGTGTTAACGGCATCTTCCAATCTCAGAACTCACTCTGCAGTCTTAAAGCAGAACACACTAAAGGTGACAATGATCTCATAAAAAAGGCTAAAAAGAAAAGGACGTACATGATTTCGATACCTGATAACAAAGCCCTAGCTATTACTGGGAGAGAAGGTCATCACCTGGGTCAGGCCATAGATTTCAGAACACTTGGGAGGAAGATGAAGACAACTATTCCTCCCCTAGATCAGGTGAGAAGAGAGGAAATTATATCTTCCTTCTTAGATTTCTCTTTTCCTTTACTGGTTGGGAATGCCTTAATCCAGCATTTCAATTTCCTTGTCTCTTCAAGCCTTTATTTTTTGCCAAAATTTCCTTTTCTTCATCCTATCCTTTCTCTCCTGTTAGTCTTCATGTTTGTCCACTGGGTGCCCCAGACCATAGTGGTCTGTAGGTATAAAAGATCACCCATTAACCCGAATAGTTTGAGACTTTCTGTTCACTTGGGCCTCCAGACCTCCTGAGAAGGCCTCCAGGTACATCTGAGCATTGTTATGGGCCTGTGCTCATGAATCTCTCTGTCACCCTCATCACCCATCACTGGATGCCCAGCCCCATTGTCAGTGTCCTCAGCACAGGCAATAGCTCCAGGAAGTCATGCCATTGCAAGGGCTAATCCAACTCTTTTTAAGAATGAAAACGGTCAAGCCAGAAGTGCTGCCTTTAAACGATTCCCAGCCTCCAGTCCTCAGGTCCCAGAGAGGTACTGGGTAACGCATCAATGTGGAAACCATGGCCTCCCATGACTTCATGCCTCCTTTTTCCATTGGACCTAAAATAGCACTGTTGTTGTTGTTTAGTCACTAAGTCATGTCCGACTCTTTGTGACCCCATGGATTGTAGCATGCCAGGCCTCCCTGTCCCCTGCTCTCTCCAGGAGTTTGCCCAAGTTCATGTCCATGCAGTCAGTGATGCCATCCAACCAGCTTATCCTCTGTCATCCCCTTCTCCTTCTGCCTTCAATCTTTCCCAGCCTCAGGGACTTTTCTAGTGAGTCCGCTCTTCCCATCAGGTGGCCAAAGTATTGGAGCTTCAGCTTAAGCATCAGCCTTTTCAATGAATATTCAGGGTTGATTTCCTTTAGGATTGACTGGTTTGATCTCTTTGCTGTCCAAAGGACTCNGGTGATGCCATCCAGCCATCTCATCCTCTGTCGTCCCCTCTCCTCCTGCCCCCAATCCCTCCCAGCATCAGAGTCTTTTCCAATGAGTCAACTCTTCGCATGAGGTGGCCAAAGTACTGGAGTTTCAGCTTTAGCATCATTCCTTCCAAAGAACACCCAGGACCGATCTCCTTTAGAATAGACTGGTTGTATCTCCTTGCAGTCCAAGGGACTCTCAGAAAAGCGTTAAATTCCTTAACTTGGGATATCTGCTTTTAATTAATAAGAATCTTTTGATGTTGAAACTACTTGGCCTTTGTTGTCAGACTTCTCTATAACCTGACTTCTCCCCTCACCCCCTCAGAGCAGTTCTCTCCAGGTCACTTGAGATGCTATCTCCTGGTCTTGAAGTACTAAAACTTCCCACTGAATAAAACAACTCTCAACTTTTAGGTTGTGACTGTTTTATACATCACCACCACCAACCTGGACCTTTTCACATGGAACACTGTGGAAACTCATCTTGTTTAGTGGTTGGTTGTTTATGTTTGCTCCTGCTGGTGAAGTCTGTAAAGGGCCTTGAGTTCAGAGTTCCCAGTCTGATGGGCTGTCCACTGGCAGGTGAATCACACAGGCTGCACCCAGGGCGCCCCGTGCTCTCATCCAGGAGTCCTTAAAACTCCTCTCCCNCTTCTCCAACACCACAGTTCAAAAGCATCAATTCTTCAGTGCTCAGCTTTCTTCATAGTCCAACTCTCATTGCTTTTGCCCAAATCACAAGATTTTCCTTTAACTTGTGTCTCTTATGAAATAGAATAGGCGATGGATGCCATCCTATCCAACACCCAGCATTGTTGCCTGTCTACCGTCTCCCTGTCTTGTAGCTTAAAAATATTGAATGTCAAATACATGAAAAGTTAAAATAGAATACACATACTATTTTCTTCCTCCATCTACCAATTCACAAATGCTCTCGTACATATCAGCTCATGCAAATAACTGAGAACCATAAACCTTCTAGCCCCACTAACAGCCAGCTCTAAATTTTGTGTGGGGCTTGTCCAGCATCCCACCTGCTCCATGGTAAACAGCTCCCCTCCCACCTTGTCATAACACTGGTTTTACATAGTCATTTATAGCCTGAAATCAGTTTTCACAATTGGCAGTCCTCTGGTGTCAACTGTTGAAATCTGTTTGCCAAAATACTGCCTCATACGAGGCTCCAATTTGTTGTTGAATTGCTGCTCTTTGTCGTGAAAGGACAGTTTACCATTTTGGGCCAAGAACTGGATTTATAAGTGTTTATATAGCAATTTGCAAAATAACACTTTAAGATGACTTCCTCGTATATGCTGTTAGGACAATATTTGCCTCCCGCGGAATGATGAATCGGAAAAAGCATGAACTATGGTGTCATACAGACATGGGTTTGAATACCAGCTCTGGCATTTATACTGTCTGTGAAAATTCTAACTTCTCTGAGTCTCAGTTGTGAATACAGCCGATAAAATATTGTCACAAGGATTCAATTAGATGACATATGTGAGGCTCTCAGAGTGAAGGGACTCAACAAATGGCAGCTACCATTATTTACACTATTATTAAAATGAACTGCATTATCTATGGCTGCAGAAGAAAACATTTCTAAATACTTGGGACAAACCAGGGATGGTATATGTATGGCATACATGCTACCTTTCTCTGGTTCCACGTACACGGCAGACATCATTTATCAATAACCATACTCTTTTCCAGTGAGGCTAAACTTGGCCTCCGAATCCTCAACATAGTGTTACAAGCAACCATTGCTGCTTTTTACTTAGTAAATAAACATATTGGATGCATGGTTACATTTGAACTTCAAGTAAGCAATGAGTAATGCTTTGTCCCTTGGACAGCAAGAAGATGAAACTAGTCAATCCTTAAGGAAGTCAACCCTGAATATTCAATGGAATGACTCATGCTAAAGCTGAAGCTCCAATAATTTGGCTACCTGATGCGAAGAGTGGACTCATTGGGAAATACCGTGATTCCGGGAAAGATTGAGGGCAGGAGAAGGGGGCAACAGAGGAGATGGTTGGATGGCATCATCGACTCAATGAACATGAGTTTCAGCAAATTCTGGGAGACAGAGAAATGACAGGGAAGGCTGGTGTACCGCAGTCTGTAGGAAAAACAGTGTTTTGGTACATGTGTATCCCATGTAATATGTGGGTTATATATATGTATATATATATATGGGCTTCCCTGGTGGCTCAGATAGTAAAGAATCTCCCTGCAGTGCAGGAGACCTGGGTTTGATGCCTGCATTGGGAAGATCCCCTTTAGAAGGGAATGGCAACCCACTTCAGTATTCTTGCCTGGAGAATCCCATGAACAGAAGAGGCTGGTGGGCTACAGTCCATGGAGTCGCAGAGTCAGACATGACTGAGTGACTAATACTTTCACACTTTTCATATATATATACAACTAAAAATATTCATTATCTGAAACTCAAACGTAGCTGGAAATCCTATATTTTATCTGGCAGTTCTTGCAGTTTGCAAGTGAGTCGAAATTGACTTTCCATCCCTGACGTCTGTATTAAGCATGACTTTGGGCTATCAAACGATTAAATCTCAATTCTGACTAGTTTCAGGAATAAAAGGTAATTAATTAGGATACACAGCTGAGAACTGCAGGAGTGGTTCTAGCATTCCGCACTGTGGGCTTCTTTTGAAGCCCGCCTCTCTCCACCTGACAGATAAAAAGGCTCCCCCACCAGCAGCAGATTCATTTAATACCAGCTTAACAACCACAAAATTTCTTTTTCCCCAAGTTCTACTTGTCGACCCAAATAGTTCTGAGTACTCAGCTTAGGCCTTGCTCTCACTTCTACAACTGATGCCACACAGATGGGAGTGATCATGGGTCACAGGTCATGGACCAGATCACAGGTCTATGCCTATAAGTGGGGCAGGCTTAAGGCACCTTAATGTGTGTCTTTCACAAGGGTCTTTCAGCATGGGAGAAGTACCATTCCCCAAAGAGGCAGGGTGCCTGGCAAAAATAACATCAACATCATGGGTCCATGTCCATTCTGAAATGTCTGTTTTTATAGAATGAGAGAAAGGCTTCACTATGCAGGAAGGCCAGAATCTGCAATTGAGAGACAAATATGTAATAGACTCTAGTAAACCCAAGGAACAAGGGAACATTTGAAGGCAAAAAAAAAAATAGTGACCGGACACAAGCAAATATGTCATTGCAGAAAGATGCAGAGAGAAAGGGCGAATGTGTGAATGATTGACAGAGACAGTAAAAATTGCTGGTAAGTGCTCCTTAGGGAAGCATTTTGGACTCTGAATTGGTTTTCAAACAGTTTTGAAGCACAGAAAAATCCTATGTCTTCCTCATGCCTTTGAAGCGCCTGTCTGTCAGAAACCAAAGGGCTGACTGCAAGAGCCGCTTAAAAAGCTACCCTCCTGCAAGTGTTTGTAGCTGTTTGCTGCAGACAGCAAAAGTGAAGGCCAGACAATTGACGCTGGCAAGGTTTGCTTCCCAGCTCCACCACCTGCTGCCTGATGCACTTGGGCACGTTACCTATAAGACAGGCCCAGCACTCCTGCAGAGGTGAACTGCCCTTGAGACAGGGTGCATCCTCAAGACAGGGATGTTGTGAGCAACATGGTCCATGAGTGGAAAAAATAAGTGTGCACAGCAGGGAGCTGTAGGCAGGGTAGGTAACACAAACTGAAAAGACCACCCTTTAAGAAATTAACTCACCCCATCTCCATCCTCAACACCATGTGAGAGTCTAGGATTCTGTGGGACACTTTCTATATATATTGTCTATAACAAAAGATCTTTAAGAGGGGATTATCCACAATGGTATGGGGGAAACAGAGAAGAGATGGGGGAAGAGAAGAGATAGGGGAAGAGGTAAGCCTAGAGGAGCTTGGATATGTGCTCACCAAAAGATGACAGCTCAGTGTGACTCTAAAGGACCCGGATGAGTCCACCAAACAGAACAGAAAGGTGAAAGCAATCGCAGTCATGAATATGCACGGGGACACCTCCAAACCTCTTTTGAACCTCAAGCCTCACATGCTCATCTGCTATGTACTCAAAGGCTCCCCGGTTCTGTTGAGAAAGGGGAAAATTTGTAAATAATTTTATGCTTTTTTTTTCCTAAAAAATTAGGAATTCAAACAGACACCATCATCTTTTGCAATGACATAAATCTCCTGGAACATCATTATGAATCTAAGGGGGAACATTGAAAGCTCTTAGAACCTGGCATGTTTAGACAGTATGAGAAATAGGGGTTTAGACAATATGAAAATAGGGCTAAAGGGAGGGCTTCCCTGGTGGCATTAGTCATAAAGAACCTGCCTGACAATGCAGAGACTCAGGAGGCACTGGTTTGATTGCTGGGTTGAGAAGATCCACTGGCAGGGAGCATGGCAACCCACTCCAGTATTTTTGCCTGGAGATTCCCACGGACAGAGGAATATGATGGGCTATAGTCTATAGTCACAAAGAATCGAACACGAGTGAACTGACTTAGCTTGCATGCACGAAGACTAAAGGGATCCATGGGGAGTGATAGGAAAAGACCAAGAAGAGTAAAGGGACATGGACTGCAAAGCCCTCTATGCTGCACAATGCATGTGAAATTTTTATGATAAACAAAGGGGAATTGAGGAAACTTTTCAAGTAGAGGCTTGATTAACATATGACACTGTTAAATCTAAGTTACTTGGTAATAATAACACCCATAGCTGTGTAGGCAGCTTCTAAAACATCTCCTAATGATCCCTACTTCCTGGTGTCTGCACCTTATATGACCCTTTCCCCTTGAATGTGGCCTACACCTAATGACTTGCTTCTAATGAATAGAAGATAGCAAGATGATGAAATGTTATTCCAGAAATTAGGTTACAAAAAAACTGCCCTCTGTCTTGCTGGCTCTCTCTTGCCCTCTTACTTGCTCACTCTTGTTGGAAGCCAGCTGCCCTGTTTGAAGTGCATGATGGGAACATCCACATCTCAAGGAATGGAGGAAGCCCTTCAGCCAACAGCAGCCCATGGGGAATAGAATCTCACCAGCAACCATGAGAGTGAGCTTGCAAGCTGGTCATCTTTCAGGCAAGCCCCTGGATGAGACTGCAGCCTGGTTGACACCTATATCATAGGCTTCTCAGGGACTTTGAGGCAGAGGCACATAACCTAGTTGTGCCCTGATTAAGTTGGGGTTATCTGTCCCAGGGCAACATACAACTAATACGATAGCTAACATTCAGTGAGCGCACGCTCCTTCCAGGCACTTTATTAACACACGCATTAATGATCTCATCTTTAGGAGGAACATCAGGAGGTAGGATCATGATCCCATTTTATAGGTGAGCATCCTGAGGCTTAGCCAGGATTTAGACAGCATAAGAAACTTATCCAGGGTCACATGGGTACTGATTACTTAAGCTAGGATTCTAATTTTAATCTTTTTACCCTAGAATGTTAATTCTGAACCACAACACTGTATGTTGTCTTGAATGCAGCAGAGTCCTATGGAGGTGGGGAGAGTGAGAAAGTGGGAAGGGGGATGAAGGCAGCATGGGCTTCTAGAAAACCCCTCATTAAGTCTACATAAAATTGGAGGAAAGTAAGAGCTGATAATTTTATTTCACCTTTAAAGGCTACTAAGCACAACATACTGTAATGGAATTAGTGACCTTATTAAAACATTTACTCACACTTTACTACTTGATAAAATTATGAGTTAATAAATCTTTTTACACCTACAAATGATACAACAAACCATTCACCTGAAGGAGAATCATCTGATTACTTAGACTCTCTGGTTCATTTGAGGAGGTGTTGAGTGTTTATAAAAAGCCAGTCAGAGACTTCTAGGAAGAAAGAGAGTTTCTTAAGCCCCTCACTTCCTTGTAATCCAGCCTGACATTGCCAGATGCCCCTCATGCCAGCTCCACCCACCCACCCATTCCTCTGGCCCACCCCACATCTGCTCCTCTGGTGGTGTGCTGGGAATGACCTCCTTAGCCAAAAATATCTTCACAGTTGCCTCGAGAGAATAGTAGCTTGGATAGGAGTGCAGAGATAGGGGTGGGCAGAAGCAAAGGAAAAGTATCTACCTTTCAGTTTTGTGGGCACAATGTAAAACCTTTCTGAGAAGAACTGAAGTCTTGGTGTGAAAGGGAGATGTCAAAGCACCTGGTGGCTGGTGCAGGTGTCCAGGAGACTGGGGGAGGGGACAGGGTGTGTCCAAGATGGCTTCTTTGGCTCAAGAACAGAAAGCTCCTCTCTCAGGGGGAATTCTTCTAGCCTTTCTAGCTCCACTGCTTGAATTCATATGAAATCTCCTTTCTCCCATATTTCTCCCTCCTTTTTTCCTTTTCCAGTTTATAAACTCCACCTCTCCCCTTAACTATCTCTGACAAAATGGCTTATAGAAAGTTTCCCAGAAACACCCTCAAATTAGCCACAGGTTTCAAGTAGAAAGTATAAGCAACTTTTGACTGACTAGGATAATTAGAGAGAGGGCGGTGCTATTCAAACAAAACTAGTCAAAGTATGGTACAAAATGTATGAGAATGTAAATTTTTTAGTTAAAATTATTTCCAACATTTAAGAGCACATTTGTCATCCCACATAAGTCATCTAAATATGTAAACATAATGCTATACTTTCAGAACACGCAACGTGATATAAATTACTTGAATAAGAAAGTGGCCAATAGTTTCACATCTGTTAACCCATTATTGACTGGGGGATTTTTGCAGAAACTAACACCTATGGTGTTAATACATCTCTGGTCAACAATGTGTTAAGATAATTCATTGTGGTTACCTTTCTCTTAGCTGAATCATCCTTTCTATGTTCCTAATATTAACACTGGGCCCAGGCTGGGCTGAGGTGTAACAGCCTCTTCACTCTCCCTCCCTGCATCTCCCCTTGTCTAAAGCCAACACCCTCATGGCCCTTACACATTACATGGAAATTAACACCTCACTGCAGACCTTGACTGGGCTGTACACGGCTACGTGTCAGGCAGCATAACAAGATCATCACATGCATTTTTTTCACTTTGTCTTCAAGATCACTTCAAGAGGAAGAAACGGAGGCTTGGTGAGTTTAGGTAATTTACCCAATCCAGAAGTAATGGAGAAGAAGTGAATCCAGGCAGCCTGCCTTAGGCATGGATGCTCTTAATCTTAGTGTCCCCAAGATCTGCCTCCCTTTCCTTTCCAGTGTGGACCACTGTTGGCAGAGGGATTAGAGTCATATACACTGTGCTCCAGTGTCGGGAGGATCATTCACCATTGTCTGCCCAAAGCCCAGCTTTGTACCCAGCAGTAGGTAAACTGAAATAAACATTCATTGCATTAAATTTCCAACAATTGGACTTACCTTCTTTATAAAAACTCTGACACATTTCTGCTTTGTCGATCATAATCTGTCCACATGCTAATCCTCCTCTGAATGGCACAAAAGTAAGTGGCTAGATAAAAGTCTGTTAGCTTTGGCACTGTTTTAGCCTGGGTTCCGCTGAAAGCAGGTAATCTGTTTTGATAAGTGGTCCGAGGGAGGAAACAGGAGTGGTAAACTGTGTGGAGAGAAACAGAGAGGAGAGACAGCTGATTCGAGGGTGAGTTCTCAAGTTGGATCACCACTGTGGGTCGTGGGCTTCATCCTATCAGGATACCGGGGAGTCAGGAGAGTGTGCCCAGTATTGTCCATGTGAAAGAACAGCATCTACCTACTGGCTTCATCGCTCCTTGGTCAGAGAGATATTAATCGCCTTCAGGTCCAGGCTCCACCTACAGGTACCCCAAGTCAGAGAAGCCTGGCAAGAAAGGGAGAGGTAGGGAAGAGGCCTGGCAGGTCACACCTATGGGAGGCAGGTGCTATAGCACTGGCTGAAAAGGAATCCAGCTGGGGGGATGTGGGATAACCACAGGAAGTGCCCAACACAGGCCCTGCCTGCGCAGGAAGTCTGTAGGGAATGCAAAGATGCTGGGACTGAAGGGAGGGCAGAGGGCACCCAAGGTCCAACCTAGCCCCCCTCCAGAGATGTTTGGAAAGTGCATTTCCTTGCTCTCAAATCACCCAAGTAGAGGTCTATTCCAGATTAAAACCTTCCTTTGAAAATGCAAAGAAGAGCAAGGGCCAAGGTTAATTCCCCTGGTCATTCAAACCAACTGCAAATGGCTTAATGAGATTGCCTAAAATCCCACAGAGGTAAGACAGAAACGGTGAGTTCAGATGGAAAATAAAGGCAAAAAAATAAAGAAAGGCACTAGATGACTGCCACTCCTGGTGAATGTGCAGTAGGGTGCTTTGTGGGCTGGCACAGTGGCCTCACCAATGTCCAGCGGGTCTCAGTGTATCGGTGAGACCTGAAGCAGCAACATGGAATGTAGACTCTACATGGGTATTAAGCCTACTTTTCTTGAGCTCTCATATGAGATGAGAAGTATAAAAATATACTCATGAAAGAAGCAGCAGATGACACATTCCTTTTAACTTAAGAAAAGTTTTAAAATTCTCAGCCTTGTTTACAACAAGAACTTTTTTGGTCCTTGAGAAGCACGGGGCTATTCACGTAATATGAAGCTTATTGAAAAAATGACCTCACATTTTAGAAACTTGGTTGTCCAACATGTAGGTGGGGTACAGGGCAGAGACAGGGCAGCAGGCTCCCTGACTGATGCTTATCAGAAAGTATTCTGCTAGAAGAGTTGTAATCACTAGGCCTATCAGTGAGGAAAACAACCGGCTCCCTTCACTAATAATAACAATGAACTCTAATACGACATGGGTTTGATGTCAGGTTCTGTTCTGAGCCTTTTATACAAACTGAAGTGAACTGAAGTGAAAGTCGCTCAGTCATGTCCAACTCTGTGTGACCCCACGGGCTATACAGTCCATGGAATTCTCCAGGCCAGAATACTGGAGTGGGTAGCCTTTCCCTTCTCCAGGGGATCTTCCCAACCCGGGGATAGAACCCAGGTCTCCTGCATTGCAGGCAGATTCTTTACCAGCTGAGCCACCAGGGAAGCCCAAGACTACTGGAGCAGGTAGACTATCCCTTCTCCAGGGGATCTTCCCAAAACCCAGGAATCAAACCAGGGTCTCCTGCATTGCAGGCAGATTCTTTACCAGCTGAGCCACAAGAATTCAGAAATAGGTGATGAAATAGGCACTGTCACTCTCTGCATTTTCCAGATGAGGAAACTGAGGCACAGAGCACAGAAGAACTTGTCCAAGGTCACCCAGCCAGTAACTGAATGGCAGAGCTGCGAATCAAATCCAGGCCACCTTTGAGCAAGCTCCAGGAGTTGGTGATGGACAGGGAAGACTGGCGTGCTGCAGTCCATGGGATCACAAAGAGCTGGACATGACTGAGTGACTGAATTGAACTGAACTGAGGTTCCAGGGACCAGCTCTTAAAGCATCCTGACCACAGATATACTTAGGGAGATGTGTGTGACTCCTTCATGTCTGGGGAAGTCCAGGACTAGGAGACAAATACCCATGAGCCCACAAAGCTGCCAGGAACCTGGGATTGGAGCGGGGGACTAGGGGACATTTTGGGTTCTCATGCTTCTCTGACAGAAATTCAATGGGAGAAACACTGGGTTATGTTCACAGTGGAAAAGCAGAAATGTGGGACATAGGAAGACTCTTCTTGCTGGCCGTGAGTGTAAGTTCTTTGTTGTTTGTTTTTTCTTATGTGTCAGGTACTATTTATGTTTTATACTGTTGTTATTTAGTTCCTAAGTCGTGCCCTACTCCTTGCGACTCATGGACTGTACCCACCAGGCTCCTCCATCCAAGGGATTTCCCAGGCAAGAATACTAGAGCAGATCGCTATTTTCGTCTCCAGGGGATCTTCCCAAACCAAGGATCAAACCTGTGTCTCCTGCATTGGCAGCCAAATTCTTTACCCCTGAGCCACCAGGGAAGCCCTACCTGCCAGAGCAGGAGATGCAGCTTCAATCCCTGGATCTCAAGAAGATCCCTTGGAATAGGAAATGGCAATCCACTCTAGTGTTCTTGCCTAGAAAATTCCACAGACAGAGGAGCCTGGTGGGCTATATAGTCCATGAGGTTGCAAAGAGTCAGACACAGCTGAGCAACTGAGCCTGCACACATGTGTGTATACACACACACACACACACACACACGCACATATATTCGGCCATGCCATGTAGCATGCAGGATCTTAGTTCCCTGATCCGGATCAAACCACTACCTGTTGTATTAGGAGCACGGAGTCTTAACCACTGGACCACCAGGAAAGCCCCATGAGTTTGTTTGTGTGCAAGGGTGTTCACTTCCCTCAGTGTATGCAGCCACCTCGGTCCAGGTCACCAGCAACTCTCAGCGGGGAGACTGCAGCACCTCTCCTCAATGGTGTCTCTGGTTTTCCTCCTGCTTCCTCCTATCCAGACTTTCCATCACAGACAATTTGATCTGTTAAAACATCAATGAAGGCATGTCACTCTTTTGCTTAAAATATTTTAGTGGCTTCCCATTGATCTCGCCATAAAATCTAAGCCTCTTGCCATGGCCCCCTGGGACCTTGTATGATCAAAGTCCTGCCCTTATCTCCAACTTCCTCCGTCAATCCTTCTGCATTGCCCTGACCATCACTGGTCCTATTTCAGGCCAGCCCTTTGCCTACCTTGAGTCTTTTCCATAAGCTGCTTCCATTAGCCAGAGTATTCTTCCCAGCACTCAGCCTGGCTGGCTCTCTCTCACTGTTTTGTTTTTTCTGTTTTAGTCCCAGGTGCAGATCTGAGTCAATCATGCTCTTAAATTCATAGCGTGTCATCATGACTCTACCATTTAAGACTCTTTCCTGAATCCATTAGAGAGGATTTTCCTCCCCTCCTCTCATCCTCACTCTCACTCCCCTCTCCCCATAGAGAGGACTGACGCTGGCTCTGATTCATCCCAGTTACATATGTTGTGATGTTTCCAGTGTGTGTTTTCAGGGTACATTGTTCTTTGAATCTCCTTCTTTTCTCTGACATTTTTATTCAACATTAAGACAGTTGGTGCTATCTACATTCCTGTTCATCCTGTCCACTGCTTCTTAGTGTTCCATTAATACAATAATCGATAGCAATCATTCACCCTAGTGATGGACCCCTCCAACTCCCTCTTATCAAAAGCATTATCGTGACGAACACTCTAGAATACATTTTCTTATGGACTTGAGCAAGAACATGTCTGACATGTATATGCAGTAGTGAGATCTCTGGATCCCACGCATACACAGATTGTATTCTGGTAAATACTGCTGGCAAGCTTTCCAGAATGGCAACATCACGATGTATCCTGTCTCTGAGGCTCTTTCCCTAGACTTCATTCTACATACCCTTATTCTATGTCTCAACTCTTTGTTTCCTTCATAAAAATGTGTTACACTCTGTTGCTGCTAAGTCGCTTCAGTCGTGTCCAACTCTTGTGTGACCCCATAGACGGCAGCCCACCAGGCTTCCCCGTCCCTGGGATTCTCCAGGCAAGAACACTGGAGTGGGTTGCCGTTTCCTTTTCCAATGCATGAAAGTGAAAAGTGAAAGTGAAGTCACTCAGTTGTGTCCAACTAGTAGCGACCCCATGGACTGCAGCCTACCAGGCTCCTCCGTCCATGGGATTTTCCAGGCAAGAGTACTGGAGTGGGGTGCCATTGCCTTCTCCGCATTTGCTTTATTTTTCTGTGTGTATATTGATTGTTTGTGTCTTTCTAGAATGTAAACTTCTTGAGGCCAGGGGTGGCACCTGTTTTATTCTCCACCATAGTCTCAGAAACCTAGTACAGTACCTGGTACCTCATACATATTCCATAAACATCTGTTGATTAAATTAATAAATAATAAAACACAACTGTGCTAAGGGCTCCTTAAACTCATGAAAGGTTTTTAAAATCAGAGGAATAACATCTTGGGAAGACAAAAGTCTCCAGCAATCTCTACATAAACAACAAAGTTGGGCCAAATGGATTTAAAAGCTATCCCAAGATCTAAAACTGGGGGACATATTCCAGGCTCACCTGTAGGACTAAGAAAGCTCTTTCTCCACCACTGCTCACATTTCTCTCTATGACGCTGTCCTTTTGTCATCTCACGACATCAGCGATACCCTCCACTATACATTAAGTCCATCCCTGCTTCCCATTTCCTTAGCCTTGGACTCGTTCTCCATCACTTAGAATCTTCACACTTACCTAAGGATGGCTGTTTTTCCCTTGGCCGTGGTCTGCCCACCACAGGAACAGTTTTCTTATGCAGGGAACCTGGATCATGTAGGGGTTTTAGCAGTAATTGTGCAGAAGAGCGTCTGATTAGATATTCATGTCATTTTCTTAAAGGTCACCGAACCTGTCCAAATCACTGCAGCTTCCAAGGCTGTTTCTGAAGCCTCATCTTAATGGCCTGACGTCGCTGAGGTCACATCCCTCTATGTTCTAGTGTTCCCTCTGCTGCTTCCAATCCCTTATTCCATTAGTTAGTTCAAAGCCTCCAACTTTTCTCCAGAGTACCATCTGGAAGCTGTCCCTGCTGCAGCTGCCCTGTATAAAATCCCTGAGTGGGCCCAGGTTGCTGTGTCCACACCCTCAAGTTCATTTCTTTAGTAGAAGAACAACTAAGCCGACATGAAACAAGTAGGCTTTTGCTGATTTCTGGGACAGCTGCCTCACTTTGAATGAATTATATTTAAATAACTTCGGTTTTAGGAGGATCAAATGAAGAATGTTTTTTGAATGGATTCAACATCACGTTCTTTTTGCTTGAAGATTTACTGGTGGTTCATCAGTCAGCCAATAAGCTCTGGCCTAGATTTGAGTTTTCTTTCCAAATGATTCTGAGAGCCTTGCTCGATTATGGGAGAAAGGAGCCCATTTGGTTTTATACCTTTTGCTGCCATAATAGAGCTGGTTGTTAATGAATTTCAAATAGCAGTTACAAAAAGAAACACACATTTATCCCAAGTTTTTCTGTTTCTAAGCATTTTTTTTTCACTCACCAGGAGACACCTGGTTTTCCAAACCCTAAAGCATCATTTAGACTGCCATAAAAAAAATAGTGCTACCTGGAAATGATTTTTCTTCTAATCTCTTTCATATGTATTTACAGAGGTTACTAGATCTGTGGCATTGGTTCCTGAAAACTGAAAACCTGGCACAGGAAAATGTTTTAACAATCTTACCCTAGCCGTGTTCAGACGTTGCTCTCCTCAAAAAAGAACGTCACTGCTTTGTTCCAGTTTCAGAATGCCAGTGAATAAAAATAAAGATGAAATGGCTAAAATGAACTGTACATGTGATATGTGCCAAAAACAGTATGTGCAACATGCTAAGCTCGTATCATCTCACTTAATAGTCTAAACTTCCCTGGGAGACTCAACTGAAGCTTGAAGACCGTATGCAACTCACCCAAGTTCCCATGGCTGGTAAGT
The DNA here is from genome assembly GCA_006410615.1 of Neotragus moschatus. Classification (NCBI taxonomy): domain Eukaryota; kingdom Metazoa; phylum Chordata; class Mammalia; order Artiodactyla; family Bovidae; genus Neotragus; species Neotragus moschatus. The sequence continues at coordinate 240,759 of SJYA01002142.1, read as the reverse complement.
GGCAGAGCCTGGGTGTGAGATGAAGTCTGACTCCACAGCTGGTTCTCATAAAGTACCACAATAACCTTCTTTCCTAAAGTGCTATCCGAAGGTCCTCAGCATCCTTTGTAAGCCCTTGACAAATTAGAACAGGCTTCCTTCATATCTACCACTGTCCATAACGTTTTTAAGGAACAGGGTCTTTGTTGCTGTCAACAATTCGTCCTGAGACATGGGAATGTCAATCACAGCTGAAAAAAACTAAAAACCAATGTGTGTTGTTCTTTGCTTTTAGTGCATGAAAAGAAATTTTTCAGACTCCTAGAGAACCCTTCAGTGGCCTCAAGATGTATAAAAAGTTAAGAATAGTGAGTCATACAGAAGTAATCAGTTTTATATGATATGGCATCTAGGGATGAATCTACTAGATTAAATAATCCCCCATGTAAAAGGTACATTGAAGGAAATAATTGCTTACCAATTGGCAAGGAAAGGGAAAATAAAAATAAAATGTCCATCCCATTGCTGCTGTGATCCAAATACGTGGCTAATTTGTCCTCAACTTCATTATGCATAGAAGGGAGAAACACAGACAGCCAAAAAACTGGGGGATCTGAGGTCACACAAGCCAACTCTACCATAGTCAAGGCACTGTCTTTCATCCACTTAAAACTATTGCCCGACCGTCTACTGTGTAATTAGCACAGGTCAACACCCTGAGTATCAGTTGGCTAACAGCACTGAAATTATCCCTGCCCTGAAGACCTTATGACTCCTCCTGGTGCAATTTCAGAGCCTCTTGATGAAAGTGAAAGAGGAGAGTGAAAAAGTTGGCTTAAAGCTCAACATTCAGAAAACGAAGAACATGCCATCCAGTCCCATCACTTCATGGGAAATAGACAGGGAAACAGTGGAAACAGTGTCAGACTTTATTTTTCTGGGCTCCAAAATCACTGCAGATGGTGACTGCAGCCATGAAATTAAAAGACGCTTACTCCTTGGAAGAAAAGTTATGAGCAACCTAGATAGCATATTCAAAAGCAGAGATATTACTTTGCCGACTAAGGTCCGTCTAGTCAAGGCTATGGTTTTTCCAGTGGTCATGTATGGATGTGAGTGTTGGATTATAAAGAAGGCTGAGTGCCGAAGAATTGATGCTTTTGATCTGTGGTGTTGGAGAAGACTCTTGCGAGTCCCTTGGACTGCAAGGAGATCCAACCAGTCCATCCTAAAGGAGATCAGTCCTGTGTGGTCATTGGAAGGACTGATGCTGAAGCTGAATCTCCCGTACTTTGGCTACCTCCTGCGAAGAGTTGACTCATTGGAAAAGACTCTGATGCTGGGAGGGATTGGGGACAGGAGGAGAAGGGGATGACAGAGGATGAGATGGCTGGAAGGCATCACAGACTCAATGGGCGTGAGTCTGAGTGAACTTCGGGAGTTGGTGATGGACAGGGAGGCCTGGCGTGCTGTGATTCACGGGGTCGCAAAGAGTCGGACACGACTGAGCGACTGAACTGATAGATGTGAAGTTCTATTCCTTTACAACATAACTTAGTTCTCAAGCGCCCGTATCCTTTTGGTAGCAGGAAACAAACTTGCCGATTCAAGGTAATATTCACTTTTTTTTCTGGATTAAAACATTGTCTCGTTTAAGTGAGGAATTGGTTCATGTTCTCCTCCCTCCTTTCCCCCTTCTTTGGGGAGTAATTTAAATTCAAGGGGACCTCAGGGTGAAATGGAGTCTCATTCACAGTTGTCCATTGTCTATACTGGCCTTCATGGGGTTGAACTTCACCTTCTTTCACCCTCATTCTCAGATTCTGGGCATCACTCTTGAGGTCCATGCTTTCACGATGACTGTCGGGCTACTTTGAGTGAGCTCACCTTCTCTTAGCAATCTGTCTCCCACGATGAATCTACAAACTCATTTTTGTCTGCTTTTCTCATTTTTTTCTGAGCATAATAGTACCTCCCAAAGTTTCCTCCAGCCCTGTCTGCTTATATCTCAACCACCATTGCTCCCCTTCCATGATGCTTTGGACAAGGCTTTCTATTTCCTTGGCTGGCTCCTAGGAAAGCCAGGCATAGGTCTCCTCTGCTCTGGGATCCCCAGGCACTGACTAAGACATGGATCACTTACTCCAGGAGGGAGGGGGATAGAGGTTGTGCAGAAACCCCTTTTGCTTCTATTTCCTCTCCCACCCGTTCAGGCAACTTCTCTTTTGTTGATGTTGTTCAGTTGCTCAGTGTGTACTTAACTCTTTGCAGCTCCGTGGACTACAGCATGCCAGGCTTCCCTGGCTTTACTATCTCCCGGAGCTTGCTCAAACTCACGTCCATTGAATTGGTGATGCCGTCCAGCAGTCTCATCCTCTGTCATCCCCTTCTCCTCCTGCCTTCAGTCATTCCCAGAAACAGGGTCTTTCCCAGTGAGTCAGCTCTTCGCATCAGGTGGTCAAACTTTAACTCTCCTCTTGAGCAATAAGGAAAACCAGGTCTTAAATCATCATTTCTTTCAAAAACATTGTTTGTGGTGTAAACTGTTTTTTAATGATTTTTTTCTTGTGGTAAAGTCACATAATATAAAACAAACTGTTTTAATTATATGTGTGCAGTTCAGTGGCACTAAGTATATTCACATAGTCATGCAGCTCTCACCATCATCCATCATCCATCTCCCAAATTTTTCACCTTCCTAAATTGGAACTCTGTCCCCATTAAACTCTAACTCCTATCCCCTCTTCCTACCCCAACTCCAGCTCCTAGCATCTACCAATGTACTTTCTGACTCTATGAATTTGACTAGTCTAGGTATCTCATATAAGTGGAATCAAACAGTATTTGTCTGTACCTACTGTATATTGGGACTGACACACACACTACTGCGTATAAAATGGGCTTTGCCGGTGGCTCAGCAGTAAAGAATCTGCCTGCAATGCAAGAGATGTGGGTTCAGTCCCTAGGTCAGGAAGATCCCCTGGAGAAGGAAATGGCAACCCACTCTAGTATTCTTGCCTAGGAAATCCCATGGACGGAGGAACCTGGTGGGCCATAATCTATGGGTAAACAACAATAATTTTGCAACTATACAACAACAACATATAAAATAGATAACTAAAGAAAACCTACTGTATAGCACAGGGGGAGAAAAGAAAGTATAGTGTGTTTGTAGCACATGTTTTAGTGTTAGTCGCTCAGCCATGTTTGACTCTGTGCAACCCCATGGACTGAAGGCCACTAGGCTCCTCTGTCCATGTGATTCTCCACACAAGGATACTGGAGTGGGTTGCCATTCTCTTCTCCAGGGGATCCTCCCAACCAAGGGATCAAACCTGGGTCTCCTGCATTGCAGGCAGATTCTTTATCATCTGAGCCCTTAGGACATGTTTTAAGTTCATGTTAAAAATGTATTCCAGTATACAATAGTGATATACATTTTTAATGCTACTTTCTTTCTTTCTTATTTTTTTAATTGGAGGATAATTGCTTTACAATAGTGTGTGGCCTCTGCAATACATCAACATGAATCAGCTACAGGTATACATACGTCCCCTCCCTCATGAACCCCCCTCCCAGCTTCCACCCCATCCCACCCTCTAGGTTGTCACAGATCACTGGGTTGGGCTCTCTGTGTCACACAACAAATTCCCATTACTGTTTTACATATGGTAATGTATGTGTTTCCATGCTATTCTCTCAATTCATGCTACCCTCTCCTTCCCCCACTGTCTCCACAATATGTTCTCTGTGTCTCATAGGTTCATCAGTACCATCTTTCTAGATTCCATATGCATGCGTTAATATACAACATTTGTCCTTCTCTTTCTGACTTACCTCACTCTGAACAATAGGCTCTAGGTTCATCCACCTCATTGCATTCATTTTTATAGTTGAGTAATATTCCATTGTATATATGTACCACAGTTTCTGTATTCATTCATCTGCCAATGGACATCTAGTTTGTTTCCATGTCCTGAAAGTGAAGTTGCTCAGTCGTGTCCGACTCTTTGCAACCCCATGGACTATAGCCCACCAGGCTCCTCCGTCCATGGGATTCTCCAGGCATGAATACTGGAGTGGGTTGCCATTTCCTTCTCCAGGGGATCTTCCCCACCCAATGTAGAACCCAGGTCTTCCACATTGCAAGCAGATGCATTAACCTAGCTATTGTAAAATGTGCTACCACAAACATTGGGATACATGCATCTCTTTCAGTTATGATTTTCTCAGAGTCTTTGCCCCATAGTGGACTTGTTGGGTCATATAGTAGTTCTATTCCTAGTTTTTTTTTTTAAGGAATCTCCATACTGCTCTCTGTAGTGGCTGTATCAATTTACATTCCCTCCAACAGTGCAAGAGGGTTCCATTTTCTCCNCATTTTCTATAAAGTGTCAGATATGAATCAAGTTCTATTTTTATTTGCTTATGAATAGCCATTTGTGGCAGTTCCATTTCCTAAAAGACTATCCTTTTCTGCTGAATTGCCTTTGTACTTTTGTGAAGTCAGCCAGCCACACATGTGTGGGTCAGTTTCTGGGCCCTCTACTCTGTTCCCTTGATCTATCTAGCTTTCCACCAAAACTATACTGTCTTAATTCCTGTAGCTCTATAGGAAGACTTGAAATCAAGAAATGTAAGTCCTTAATCCTTTTTGTTATTGTTGTTCAGTCGCTCAGTCATGTCTGACTCTTTGCGACCCCATGAACTGCAGCACACCAGGCTTCCCTGTCCTTCAGTATTTCCTAGAGTTTGTTCAAACTCATGTCCATTGAGTCGATGATGCCATCCAACCATCTCATCCTCGGCTACTCCCTTCACTTCATGCCCTCAGTCTTTCCCAGCGTTAGGATCTTTTCCAATGAGTCAGCTCTTTGTATCAGGTGACTTCTAATCTATTCATATCTTTATATTTAAAGTGGGTTTATTGGAGACAAGTATAATTCTTGCTCTTTTATCCAAACTAATCATCTTTGCTTTCTGAAATATTTAGACTTTTCAGAAGTCTAAATTTAAAATATTAAACTTTTTAAAAGCACATAGTATGGTTTTTAAAAATATATTGGAATGTAAATATTCTATCTTGATATTTGTTTTCTATTTGCCTCATATGTTTTTTTATCTTGTTTATTTTTCTTTTTATTAAGAAACTAGATATTTTTATGGTTATATTTGATCTATCTTGTTTGTTTATTAGTTATAACTCTTTGTGAATTATTGTAGTGCTTGCTTTAGGATTTATAATATACATCTTTAATTTAACATCTACTTCAAGGTGATATAATACCATTTCATGTACACTGTAAAAACTTTATATCTGTTTGCTTCTGTTTCTCCTGCTCTTTCTTATGTGTTTTTTTTCAGTAATAAATTTTATATTGTATGCTATAAACTTCATGATAATATTTTACTAGGTTTATTTGAAATGGTCAATTATTTTTTAAGGAGACATGAGCCATAAGAAAAAGTATTTTTTACTTACCCGAGTTGCCAGTTCTGGTGGTCTGCATTTCTTTGTGTGGATTTCCTCCAGTACATTGCCTTCTGCCTAAATGACATCCTTCAATATTTTTGTAGTTCAAGTCTACTGGTGATAAATTCTTTCAGAAAAAAATGCCTTTTTTTTTTTTTGCTGTCATTTTGAAAAGTGATTCTTCACTGGGTGTTAAATTCTGAATTAATTTTATTTTGTTTCAGTATTTTTACGCTTCACTATCGTTTGACTGGAAATCTGCTCTCCTTCTTATCTTGATCCTCTAGAGGTAACATCTTGCTTATTCTCTGTGTACTTGCATAGTCTCTTTATCACTAGCTTTGAGAAGTCTGATTATGCTGTGCCTCAGTAATTTTGTTTTATTCATGCTTTTTGCACCTGGAGTTAACTGGGATTCTCAGATCCGTGCACTTATAGTTTGCATCACATTTGAAAACATTTGCCATTATTTTTTCAAATATTTTTTGGCCCCTCCCACTTTAATGGCTTGATTAATAATTATAAGTGTGTAGGCTTGTGTGAAGTTGTCACACACAGCTCAGAGCTCTCTTTGTTTAATTCTGNTATTTTGTTTCAGTATTTTTACGCTTCACTATCGTTTGAGTGGAAATCTGCTCTCCTTCTTATTTTGATCCTCTAGAGGTAACATCTTGCTTATTCTCTGTGTACTTGTAGCATAGTTTCTTTATCACTAGCTTTGAGAAGTCTGATTATGCTGTGCCTCAGTAATTTTTTTTTATTCATGCTTTTTGCACCTGGAGTTAACTGGGATTCTCAGATCCGTGCACTTATAGTTTGCACCACATTTGAAAACATTTGCCATTATTTTTTCAAATATTTTTTGGCCCCTCTCACGTTAATGGCTTGATTAATAATTATAAGTGTGTAGGCTTGTGTGAAGTTGTCACACACAGCTCAGAGCTCTCTTTGTTTAATTCTGGATAGCTTCTATTGCTGTGTCTTCAAGTTCTGTCATCTTTTCTTCTGCACCGTTTAATCTGTTGTTAATCTCCCTGCCTCCATGTATTTTTCATCTTAGATGTTATTGTTTTCATGACTGAATGTTCAGTTTGGGCCTTTTTATATCTTCCCTGTCTACTTAAATGTTCAATCTTCTAACTTCTTAAACATATAGAATATAATTATAACTGTTTTAATATTGTCTGTATATTCTATCATCTGTATTTCTGGATCTGTTTATTTATTTTTCGTTATTAGTTTGTATTTTATCGCCTTTTTTGCACACATTAATTTTTGATTCAATAATAGACATTGTGAATTTTATTTTGTTGGGTGCTGAATATTTTTATATTCCTGTGGCTATCCCTAACTTTGTTCTGAGACACAGAAAAGTTACTTGGAAACATCTTGATCTTTTCATTTCGTGCTTTTAGATTTTGTTAAGTGAGGCCAGAGTAGCATTTGGTATAAGGCTAAGTATGCTGTATTTTGGAGGCAAAAAGTTTTTGAGTATGTTGTTCAACACCCACTCAATGCTCTATTAATTGTAGGGTTTTTCACTCTGTCTATTTGGGAAAGAAATTCTTCCTGTTTCTGTATCACCTCCAATGATTGTTCCCTATAATCTATTTGTGGTCTTTTCCTCACATGTCTGAACTGATGAATACTTGGCTGAAGACCTGATGGAACTCTCTACAAACCACTAGCCTTGTCTTCCATATGTTTTCTCTTCTTCTATAATTTGTTCTAAGTTCCTTTGGTTTCCCTGAACTTCCTCTTCTAGATTCTCAAGTCAGGGAGTCCTTGCACCTTGAGGGTAAACATCTAGAAATAGGAGCGTAGTTAACTAGAGCATTGCTGAGACCATCCCTTTTATTTTTTATTTCTCAGGGATCACTCTACCTAGTTGCCTGTTGCCCAATATCTTAAAAAATAATTGCTTCATACATTTCGTTCAATTTGTAACTGTTTCAGATTGGAGGGTAAATCTAGTCATTGTTATTACATCTTTGATGAAAGCGCTTCAATTTATGCTTTTTAAAGACTACTTTGCTGTGTAAAGAATACAGCAAAAGCCAAAGTATTTATCTGAACATCTGGTTTATCTGTTTTTTTAATCAGACAATACAGACAATATAGATAAAGCTTACCTTATAGTATTACCGTGAAAATTAAATGAGATTAATACATACAGTGTACAAAGAAGATTAGTTGCACTCTTTTCTTCATGGAATAAAGATAATAAATAATTTTAAATGTCTATTTTTATATCCACAGGTATAAATACTCAATTGAATCCCCTTATAAGATGACAAAATAATCTACCTAACAATTCCATCAAGATATCAAGTCAAAAAGAACTGGTTAAAAGATATTGGTTAGCAGCTTATGTACACCTATTACCCTGGTAAATTTTTACAGGAGAGGCCCACCATATATGGGGAAGTCCTCAGAGAATTGTGAAGAGACTTAGGGAATAAAACTGAAAGGGAGATTTTATGAAGGTTTGCTTTTAGACTTAAAAATACCTGTAGGACAGTTCAGCCATCTTGGCGCCACCTATTGCAAAACCATTAGCAGAAACCACGCCTGTTTTTTACTTTGGAGCACAGAGGACTCCCTAGAACAAAACTTCCCTAAGAGGAACGCTGGTAGGGACACAGCTGTCTATTGTCAAAACAGGGAAGAAAGAGAGAGGCTGTCTGAATTTTAAAGCAGTCTTCATTTTTTATGGCTCTGAAATATATGAGCACGCACGGCCCCTCTTCTTTTTTATACATGAAAACTGAATCCCACTCCCCCATCCCTCCTAAACAAATGACTGAAACGACCATCTTCCAGTTCGGCTACATGCAAGAAATGCTTGCTTTGATCTTCAGCTGTGTCATTTCCAACACTGCAGTCCTAAGCCAACTCTAAGATAAGCAGTTATTATTTTAACAGTTTATCAAGTAATTTCCAAGAAGCTTCCATTTGCTGTTTGTGTTGGAAAGTTGTTTCTGCCTAAGATTACATTTGCTTTAAGCAGTGTTTGTGGTCAGAGTCCTTTCTGCGCCAGTGTAGCTTACTCCAAGCTTCCATGCATATGAAAGCTCACTTTGAGTACATTTTCTTTCTTTTTTTTTTTTTTTAAAACAAAACTGGATGATTAGCAAATCCCACAATGAGGTAAGTCCGGCTCAGTCCCTTAAATGTGTACTAGCTACTTTTTGGCTGCTGGAATATTTATCATAATAAGCAAAGCCTTAATCAAATCAGCAAAGGTTTTCAGTTACAGCATTCAAGCTCCCTTGCTCTGAGTTCATGCTGGCTGTCTCCATCAGCACTGATATCTCCATGCAAAGAACAAGGGAGGAAAATAAAACCCCCTTTTATTTTTTCAGTGAAAGACAAAGTAGCAAATAATGACAAATTTTTCTAGCTTTCTAGATTCAACAGCTTAGCTAATAAAAATAAGCAGTTCTGTGGTCTCTCTGACCAAAGTGAGCTAATTCCCAGAAAATGGCCAATCATATCTGTTGAACTGCCCCTACTCCCTGCCGTATTTTCTATTGCAGTTCTCACATTGTTCATGAAACAGCATTGATGATTTAGAGTGACATGTTGTTGCTATGGAATCTTATTTCTCTTGCTTTTAGTCTATTGAAGACGTGTGAGCTCTTAAGCGTCTCTGCATGAGTTATTGCTCAAACACACTGAAGCACTGATGGGCTGGGCAGCTGTTCAAACCCCAACTCAAACCAGGGTGGTTACAGAGTCAAAGGTTGGGGTTAGACAGTGTGGCACATAAAATAAAAACCAGGCAAATGTGTAAGTCATGGCCTGTAACTTTATCTTGGAGAATTTTGATGATTCTAGCATTTACTGCTGTAGTTAATCCCAGCATTTAAAGTTTTGCATTATTCTCTGACTTATTTCACTCAGTATGACAATCTAAACGGCTTATATGTGGAATCTAAAAATATGTTACAAACGAACTTACTTACAAAACAGAAATAGGCAAAGCTCTGGTTTTTCCAGTAGTAGTACAGATGTGAGAGTTGGACCATAAAGAAGGCTGAGCACTGAAGAACTGATGCTTTCGAATTTTGGTACTGGAGAGAGTCCCTTGGGCTGCAAGGAGATCAAACAAGTCCATCCTAAAGGAAATCAACCCTGAATATTCATTGAAAGGACTGACGCTGAAGCTGAAGCTCCAATACTTTGGCCACCTGATGTGAAGAGCCGACTCACTGGAAAAGACCCTGATTCTCAGAATGATTGAGAACAGGAGGAGAAAGGGATAATAGAGGACAAGGTGGCTGGAAGGCATCACTGACTCAATGGACATGAGTTTGAGCAAACTCCGGAAGTTGGCGAAGGACAGGGGAGCCTGGCATGCTGCAGCCCTGGGGTTGCAAAGAGTCTGACACAACTAAGCAACTGAACAACACAAANTTCTCAGAATGATTGAGAACAGAAGGAGAAAGGGATAATAGAGGACAAGGTGGCTGGAAGGCATCACTGACTCAATGGACATGAGTTTGAGCAAACTCCGGAAGTTGGCGAAGGACAGGGGAGCCTGGCATGCTGCAGCCCTGGGGTTGCAAAGAGTCTGACACAACTAAGCAACTGAACAACACAAAGACACACTACTATGCATAAAATAGGTGACTAATAAAGACCTATGGTATAGCACAGGGAACTCTACTCAAAACTCTGTAATAGCCCATATGGGAATAGAGTCTAAAAAAGGATACGTGTAATGTGTGACTGAATCACTTTGCTGTGCGCCTGAAACTAACACAACATAAAATCAACCATAATACATCGTTTTTGAAAAAAGAAAGTATCTCTGTACCTTCCTAATAAAGTTCTGCCAATAATCAGAAAATAATAATTTTAAAAATTGTGCATAATTTTTCCATATATGGCATTCTCAGTTACTTCTCTTGCTTAGTTTTCATACACAGAAGTGGTACATATCGAAGATTCTTCCTCTCATGACCTGGCAACTCTTATTTCCACACCAAAAAAAAAGAGAGTTCAGTTGCCCTGATGCCTCATTGCTTGTTACCTCACTGAGGGATTCATAGCAGTTCCCTGGAATGTAATTTGCATGAGGATGGGGCCACTGTCTTATTTACTGCTGTCTACCTAGCATTTTAAATGGAGACACTGTATAATAGATGAACGATAAACATTTCCTTGAATGGCTTAATAGAATTAAAGAAACTTATTGAATGGGAAGTAAGTACTGCTGATTCTCCTTCCCAGTCACTTCCACAATCTTCTACAAATTGATGCCAACTGGTCCTATCTCCTCTGGAACCCCAGGAGCCGTGAGACCCTCCACTACTTGGTAGGCAGTCAATTTCATTCACTGCTCAAAAGTTCTATCTTATGTGGCATCACAGTCTATCTCTTCACATCTTCCCTCCTTCATTCGTGCCTTAAAATTATTTTTTCTATCTCTTTTTAAAAATAATGGTACTTATGTATTTATTTTTGGCTGTGCTGGGTCTTCACTGCTGCACAGGCTTTTCTCTAGTTGTGGAGAGAGAGGGCTGCTCTCTAGTTGTGGCGTGCAGGCTTCTCGTTGCGGTGGCTTCTCTTGGTATGGAGCATGCTCTCTTCGGCTCATGGACTTCATGGGCAATGCATGGGCTCAGTAGTTGCAGCTGCCAGGCTCTGGAGCACAGGCTCAATAGCTGTGGTACACGGGCTTTTTTGCCCCACAGCATGTGCAATTTTCCTGGACCGGGGATCAAACCAGTGTCCCCTGCACTGGCAGGCAGACTCCTTACCCCTGAGCCACCACGGAAGCCCCCTTACTTCATTCTTGTTCTTCCTTCAAGAGTGATGCTGTCTTTTTCCTGACCACGTTTCACATAGCAGGAGATGGTCTCATAATTCCCTGTGGAGCCCAGATGGCATAAAGCAGAGTATAAATGACTAAAGCGGTGTGACCCATAAAATCTGGAAGCAGCTCTTCTCTTACAGAGCCGCTGACTTTATTCAGAAAGCTGTTCAGACCTACCAATTTTAAAGATGGTGTGAAGCTTAATGAAGTAATTAGGATTCATTATATTGCAAGAGGTTACTAGACCTGAGGGTGGGGAAATCTCCATTTCAATTTGGCCTGACACAAAGCTTTGAGGAATCTAGATTCTCCAGGAACTCTATACTAATTTTTGATCAGGTAAAGACCTTGCGTTTGAATTTTAATTCATCCATCATATGGCTCTTTTTAAATTGAGAACCTAGTCTGTACTATCCCTTATTTTCCCATATTGTCTGTAGACTGCATAATTCATCACTGAGATTTGTTAGGTGCTTCGTGCTCTGCTAATGTTATCACACTGAATTCTCATAGCAAACCTATGACTAGGATTCTAATGTTATCTTCTTTCTTACAGGAAGAAACTTAGTTTCAGAGAGGATGAGTAACTCCTGCAAGGTCACCAGCAGGAATGTCACAGGGTCAGGCTTCAAGCTCCAGTCTGTCTGACACCAGAGTGTTCTTAACCTCCAGGCTGTGTATTGAGAAATAAATTCTCACGGTGGGGGAAAGAAAACCCAAGTTCAGTTTGTCTTTGGATACCTCACAGTGTCTGATACACAGTTGGTGCCCTACAAATATGTGTGGGGCACATTTGGTGACAGTGGACCGAGGGTCAAAGTGTGATTCACAACATAGCACTTTACGCCTCACATTCTGTCTTGGTGAAACAAAGGACTTGGGCTACCTGGTCTCTAGGCTTCCTCCCAGTCTACAGAATGCGTGCTGCTTGCCCTGCGGTGAGGATAAGATGGAGTTTAACAGCGCAGAAGAGGAGAGGAGGACAAGGCACGAGGCGGAGTGTAGGCTCGGCAGCATTCCTTTGAACAGAACGCGCCCTCTGCCCAAAATACCCCTTCCACTTGCTCACTTGGCAAATGTCCAATGGCCAGCTCAGCCAGGCTCCCCTCCCTGAAGCTGTCCTTGACCTCTCCCTCAACACACTTTCCTGTACACACACATTCCCTCCACAGGCCCCCAAGTCCACCGTGCATGATCTGTGATTCTTTGATGGTGGATCTTTCTCCCCGTCTCACACCCTCGATTTGAGCGCCCTACAAACAAAAACCATCTATTCATCTCCAGGCGCCATCATAGAGCCTGGCAGGGGAAGCAAGTCTTCCATAAATGTTTTGGGAGTGGCTAAATGAGTTAGCAGGCCATGTGTAGGGGGAACAGAAGGAAACGATTTGAACTTAATAGAGAATTCATACCAGAAAACAGTGAGAAATTAAGTTAGTGAGGCGGAGGCTTGAAGTCCAGAAAGCAGGGTTTAGGCTTGGTGCCCCAGGCAACGCCTCTGTTCCATTCTTGGGTAGGGAAATGACAGTGAAAGGAAGAGTCCTGTTAGGAGGATTAGTAGACACATGGTTTCCCATTTAAAAAATAAATAAAGGTAATGAAGCTGCCTTCTTCCTTAGCATGCTCTTAATAAACCCATTTATTATATCTAACACTTGATGCAGAAGAATAGGCTAGTCTTATTGGGAGGTGTCTTTCTGATTTTAAGCTAATGAATTTTTAATAAATTACTAACATAGTAAGCAAACATCTTTACTCAGGCTAAAACAGGTTTGACTAAGTGCAAGCAATTGTTGATAGAATGGCAGCACCCAGTTCCGCACCTGGCACATAGCAAGTGCTCAATTAGTCTTCTTTGTATGTCAAGTTCATATGGCATGTGGTTGCATTTACTCTGGTTATTTGCCCAAGTGGAGGATAACAGCAGTTCTCAGGTCCAAACACAGTGATTATTTTAGAAGATTAAAAGATTGAAAAATTAATTAAAGATGGAAAGATCTATAGTGTTTGTGTTAGGAATACAGAATGGGTATGCAGATTCACATCAGCATGCTTATCTTTTTAATTTTCTTAAGTGTAAAACATTATTAAAATACAGGCCTAGGAGAGCACATGTCAAACAGCTGTAGTAAATGGTAGCTCAGAAATGCACTCATCACCAGCCAGACAACCTGTATGAGCAACTGAACAGCGACACTACTAAGTCAAGCAAGTCCCTTTTTGCCTGGAGCACCTTGGAGAAGCCAGAGAGAAGGCAGGCCAGTTAGTTCAAGTCCACAGATAGTGTTTCAGCTTTGCCATGTTTCCCCAGGTGGTGGCCATATTGCCATGTAGTTGCATCATTTTGCCATCTTGGGATTTAAACTCACAAGCAATTTGAGAATGCAGAATTTTCTCTTTAATGTGAAAAAGAGTAGGAAAAGTGTGTGTGTGTATCTAAAATGAAGATGGCCTGGGAGGACTCGTCTGTGATATTTGGAGTCTGACTTTAAGTAATTAAACTCCTCAGTGATTAAGCATGATGCTACTAGACCTACAATATGGGATTCAGTCTGTAATGATCTCATTTGGACCACTTATGAGTCCGCATTTATGCCTAGGAAAGAATGAGGTTGTATCTTGAGTTCTAGACTCTTACATAATTGTACAGCTCTGCTGAGTGCTTATCTCTACCGGTGTGGGGGCTCTGCAGTCCTCCAAAACTTGGCTTTCTTATGCGTGTTTATCAGTTTTAAATTTATAGCTTATTGCTAGACTGTGGTTTCAGAAGTGAGTAGGAATCAACTCCAGTCCCCAGTGTTCTCATCCATAAGAGTAAAGAAAGGTGGTAAGCTCTTTCCTTATATTTAGAAATCTTGTCATAATATAAATTTTAGCCATAAATTGGATATTATATAAGAGGACTTTGAACTAAGTCCTAGTTACTAAAATCCTAAAAGATCTCATGATATAAGGGCCTCATTTCTTGTGTGTACTCTGTAGGTGCTTGTAAATTTGCTAGGTGTATCTGAGTTGTGTCCAAAGGATCCCATTCCTCACTGATGTTCATGCATATTTCAAGGATAACTTATCTTCATTCCCGATTTTGATCTTCTGTTGGTAGTGGCTTCTAACTCTCTAGATTTATGCTTCCCTGCCCCTAGCCCCTTTGAAAGCAGTTAATCTTCCCAGCTAGTTTCAAGTACAGTGTAGTGGAATGCAACTTAGGCTTTGGAGCCTGTGGTAGTTATTAGGATCTTCATTAAGTATTTCTGATTCTCCTTTTAGGCGCAACAGATTTTCACCTCTCTGAGCCCCTGAAGGTAATAATGTCTCTATGACTTCTTACGTTCAAGGAATGAAAGTGTAAGTGACGCAGCCACTTTAGGAGGGGGACGTTCAGAAGCCTACATGTGACTTGCCACACCACGCTTTCTTTTTTCTTCTGCTTCCCTAATCATGGAAGCCTAGAGATAACACCGCTTTCAGATGTGGTCCGCTAGTGAGGACAATACAGAAGAGAATCCTAAACTCACATAACACACTATTTGTTATTTTTAAGCCCCAAGACTTGAAGATCGGCTGTTATTGCTGCAGAATCTAGCTTATCCTGACTGATACGGGGCTGGACAGCTCTGGGCTCAGGTCCTTCGACAAACTGTGGGATTTCTTCGACCTTTTCAGAGAGTTTGTGTGAGAATTAAATAAAAGTGTGTGAGCAAAGCAGCTGTTGCAGAGAATTGTAGTAATGATTGCTCTTCCGGCTTTCTTCTTGCTTTACCTGTGAGGAGAGAGCTAGTATCTTATTTACCACCTGATTATATCCAGAATTGGGGCTTTCCCATGGGCTCAGGTGGTAAAGAATCTGCCTGCAATGCAGGAGATCCCAGGTTTGATCCAATGATCTGGAAGATCCTTTGGAGAAGGGAACAGCTACCCACTCCAGCATTCCTGCTTGGAGAATCCCACGGCCAGAGGAGCCTGGCGGGCTATAATCCATAGGGTTGCAAAGAGTCAGACACGACTGAGCCACTCACACTTTCACTTCATTGGTGTCTAGAATAAGCCCTGGAATCCAGAGGTGCTTGAATAAATAAATGAACACAGAAACATTTATATGCACTTAGAGAGGGACTTATTTAAAAGATCCTTTAGCAACCATTATGCAACATGAACATTCTTTGTCCTGCTCACTTCCTCACAACAGGCTTTCCAAGCAAGTTCAGACAAGAAGGTAGGTCTGATGAGGAGAGGCCATCGTACTGAGACTTTAGTTCTAGCTCAGCCAGTTGCTGGTCTATGTGACCCTGGACTGAAAGGGATGACTGGCGGCATCCCCAGTTAAGGTGGCGATGGCCCCACCACTGACTCTTCCTCATCCAGACCTCTTCTGGCACACTGAGCTCTGCTCTGAGCATCTCATTTGAGGGAGACATTAACAAACAGGAATACACACAAGTGGCAGCTGATGGGGGCAGGAATGGAGGGCAGGTCAAGATGCTGAGAAGTTGGGAAGCACTTGTTTACTGCTCCAAATTCCCTCGTGCCATTGTAAGGTTAATTGCTAGATGAGAACCCACACAGAAATTGTTTGTGTTCTCAGTACTTTAGTGGACAAAGTCAGTAAAAAATGTCGCCACCTGATAAGTCAGAGTCTGTGCTCTGACCCAGGGATGCAATGCATGACACAAAGCATTTCTAATAAGAGCAGTAACTTCCTCATTCACGTGCTTATAAATCATGGAGGAAAAGCAACCTGAAATTAACTAGGAAACAGAAAAATGGTAAATTAGGAATACGGAATTTTCTCACCCTATTTTGTCATATGCAGCATAAGCAAAGGCAGACAGGAACCAGCCCTTGAAAGGAGTCAGGAAAGGCCGCTAGGGAAAGAGATTAGAAGGTTACAAGCCTCAGATCCAAGGAACAGGCTGGCCTTTTCTGCAGACTTCTGGGGGTTACTACTCCCAAGTCCAGAGGGGGAACCAAGATGCCAGGGGAAGCTACTGTAGAACTGGGCTTGATGCCAGGGTGCCTGACTTTCCTGGACAAAAACAGGATGGAACTGAGGATAAAATAGAATCTTCTCAGTTAATCAAGGATGCTGCTGCTGCTAAGTCACTTCAGTCGTGTCTGACTCCTTGTGACCCCACAGACGGCAGCCCTCAAGCTCCCTCGTCCCTGGGATTCTCCAGGCAAGAACACTGGAGTGGGTTGCCATTTCCTTCTCCAATGCATGAAAGTGAAAGTGAAAGTGAAATCGCTCATTCGTGTCCGACTCTTAGCGACCCCATGGACTGCAGCCCACCAGGCCCCTTGGATAGAAGGATCCAATTCAGAGTTCTTTGGGATTTTGTCCCTAGTGTAGGACAGTCATGCGATCCTCTTTGGCACTGTGTTTTCTCAGGATGGTTCTAAAGGATTCTCAAGAGGTGTGATGCAACGGCTGTGTCAAGGAGGGAAGAGTTTGGCTCTTCTTGCAGTGAAGCAGTGATGGTAGGAATAGTGGTAATGGGATGAATGCCTCTGCCTTTCATGGTGAACGGTTACCATCTTGCTTCCTCCTTTAACTATTCTCTCACTCCCCAAGGTGCTTGTGCTTAAGAGAGAAAGTGCCACAAGTGGGCACAGGCTCCATGAATGAGACCCTTTCTGGCTTCAAAGATACAGATGAGCCAGGAGGTGTTGGCTCTACCCACTAGGCTGCTTTCCCTGGTGCTGAGGTCAGTGCCTGATGGTGTTTTAGTGTGCGACCAAGGGGTGTAGTACAACCACAGAACACATGGAGGAGCAGGAGGGAGGGGGCTAGGCAGGGTTGTGTGGAGAAGTAAAGATAGTCAGAGGAGAAAGGAATATATATTTTTCCCTCTTACCCCAAGTCTAATGGAGCATTAGTTGCCTACAACTATGATGGCAGTTATTCAGGAAAGACAAAGGTGTCTGAGTTTACACCTTAAAATAAGACCAATTTGTAAGTGTGAACAGTTAATCATTCAGACTGCACTTCTGGGCTCTGATCAGTCCCCAAATGTCTTTCTATTATCACAGAAGCTCACAGAAGGAATGAGTAGGGAGCCTGTTATTGTTATGACAGCTAACATTTATTAAGCACCCATTTTCAGCCCAGGAAGTGTGAATTTATTCTTCCCAAGGTCACTAATGACCCTTGTATCCCCAAATCTGGTGGACACTCTTCTCTGTCCTCATCTGGCCGCTCCGCAGCACGCGGCACATCTCCCTTGTCATGTCTCCCTGGGTCCTGAGATGCTGCTCCCTCCTGGTTGGCCTCCAGCCTCACACTGATGTCGGAGCCTCGGCCCAGTCTTCCTACTTGTGCTGCCTTTCTTCACTTGAACTCAAAAAATTGGAGTTGCTCAGGATCAGGGGCTGGGCTTCCTCTCTTCTCTCTCCTCATTTTTGCCTAAGTGGCTTCATCCTTTCCCATGACTTTATGTGCCATTATTGCTGGTGACTCTGAAATTTATACATTCTGCTAAGACCTCTCTGACTTCCATACTCATGTCTGATGACCAATGTGACATTTCCACATGAATGTCTCCCAGCTGGATGTAACTTGTCCAAAACTGAACTCTTGATTTCCCGTCCTCTCCAAACAAATCCTCCTGGCAGGTTAGGCATCTTCTCTCTCCTCACATCCATCAGCAAATCTGACCCATTTTTATCTCTGCTCCTCTTCATCTCCTGCCACCTCCTCCGCAGCCTGCACCATCTCCCCCTGCATCTCTGGTTTCTAACTGGCCTCCCCACACCCGCTCCTGTTTTCCTATAAGCCATTCTCCACACAGCAGAGTGGCTATTAAAACACAGAAAACAACTCCTGTCACTCTGCTGCAAATCCTCCAGGGGCTTTCTTTGAACTTTGAGTAAAATACAAGCTCCTAGCTTTAGCCTTCAAGGTGGCTCATGTGGTGCTTTCCCTTTGTTCTTTACCCACTTGCTCTCCCATCTGGGACTCACATTATCTTACTTTCTAGAACCACCGAGATTTTTCCAATCTCAGGGTCTTTGCACATTTCTCTAATGCTCCTCTACCTGGAAACATGGTTGGGTATTTCTCATTCTTTAGGTTGCAACTTACCCGTCACCTCCTCAAGGAAGGATTCCTTGATCTAAAAGAGATCTCTACTGTCATGCTTTAATCAAACAATCCTGTTTATATCTTTTATGACTCTAGTTATGGTTTACAATTTTTTGGTCTCTTTGTTTAGTAATCTGTCTTCTTTACAAGCCTGTAAACACATGTGTTCTGTTGACTTTCCTTATTCCCCATGACTAGCACCGTGCCTTGCATGTGACAGGGGTTCAGTACTTACCTGCTGAAGGAAAGGGNATATCTTTTATGACTCTAGTTATGGTTTACAATTTTTTGGTCTCTTTGTTTAGTAATCTGTCTTCTTTACAAGCCTGTAAACACATGTGTTCTGTTGACTTTCCTTATTCCCCATGACTAGCACCGTGCCTTGCATGTGACAGGGGTTCAGTACTTACCTGCTGAAGGAAAGGGTGCCAGGCCTACACTAATCCTCTGTGTATGTTACTTTAATGTTCACAAGATGTCTGGAAGACAGATATTTCTCTAATCCTGAGAGCAAGATTAGAGAAAGAAAAATACAAGAAAAATATTTTATGAGCAAGAAAAATACAGAGTTTATAAGTGGGAAATATCTTGCCCAAATCCACAGGTGGAGAAGCTAGGAACTGGAGTTGGACTGTCAAGCCCCAGGACCTGAGGACTCACCTCGCTACACTTCATTGCTGCTGAGTAGGGAAGAGAGGAAGAGATCCTATGTTTAATATTAGCTCAGTCATATAATCACGATGGTGTGATCACTCACCTAGAGCCAGACATCCTGGAATGTGAAGTCACGTGGGCCTTAGNCCATCTCATCCTGTTGTCTCCTTCTCCTCCTTCCCTCAATCCCTCCCAGCAACAGGGTCTTTTCCAATGAGTCAGCTCTTCGTGTGAGGTGCCCAAAGTATTGGAGTTTCAGCCTCAGCCTCTATCCTTCCAATGAACACCAGGACTGATCTCATTTAGGATGGACTGGTTGAATCTCTTTGCAGTCCAAAGGACTCTCAAGAGTCTTCTCCAACACAACAGTTCAAAAGCATCAATTCTTCGGTACTCACCTTTCTTCACAGTCCAACTCTCACATGCATACATCACCAGTGGAAAAACCATAGCCTTGATTATTAGTATATTACAAATTAAGACAATGAGATTCCACTACACATCTATTGGAATGGCCAGAATATGAAGCAAGCAATACCAAATGCTGATGAGCATATGAAGCAACAGGAACTGCTGATGGGAATGAAATGATATAGCCACTTTGGAATATAGTTTTGTAGTTTCCTACAAATCTATATATACCCTTACCATACGATCCAGCAACTGCTCTCCTTATATTTAACCCAATGAGTTGGAAACTTTGGTCCTCATGGAGACTAGCAAATGAATGTTTGTAACAACTTTATTCATGATTGCCAAAACTCAGAGGTAACAAAGATGCCCTTCAGTAGGAGAATGGGCAAATAAACTCTGGCTATTTCAGATATAGAATAGTCCAACTTGGGTTTAAATTATGGCTTTCTTTTAAATGTTGTGTGACTTTTTGCTGCCTAATTTTTCTAATCTCACTTTTCTTCTCTCTAAAATATGATAATACCTGCATTATATGTTCATGAGACTTGTATGAGGTGATATTTGTAAAGATACTCCCTCCATATCCTTCGGCTCCTCTTCTTTTTCTGTTTTTCTCCTCTTTTCTGTCTCCCAAGTAATCTTTGGGCTGAAAATGAAGATCAACAATGTCAGAAATGGATGAAAAAACTGCAAGAAGTTCCAAAATGCCAGTTATGCAAAGAGGAAAGGCCATTTGAGTCCTCATTTGCACATTCAGTTCAACTCAGCTGTCTGGGGTTCCTTCTGAACTGAGACATGGGAAGCTGATCCTATTCCTGTACTAAATAACAATTGATGCTAATCTGTCTTCAGCAGGTGCCCTCTCTTGTTAACCAAGCTTTTGCTTTTGATTCTAGAAAACTGACTTCCCTTAAAATTCTCAACTTTTACAAGGTGTTCATATTTGTGCACTCTCAATTTACATATTCCCTGCTCAGAATTAGAATCTTGCCTTGTTTTTACCAAGATCTTTAATCTAGTCCCTGAACTCCAACAAGACACTGGGATGATATTTTCTGCTTATTAAACAGCATCCCTGTTGTTAACTGTCAAGTCCCAAGAGATGCCAATCAACACATTACACATTCATGACTTTCAACCTGATTCTCAGAAATCTTTTCCCTTGTATTTAGTCATTTCTTCCCAAATTCTTCAAAAAAGGCTCCTACTTCTAGAAGACAAGAAGACTCTAAAACTCACTTAATACTTGATTCTTATTTTAACAAGAAATCAGACCACCTGATAAGGACACTTTCAACTTCTTTTCCTACATGTAGTTTTATACAAACCTTGATTCTTGTGTATTTATTTTTAAGGGCTGCCTTACAAAAACAGGAGCTTAAAGAAACAGAAATGTATTCTTTCACAGTTCTGGAGGCCAGAAATCCAAAATCAAGTGTCAGTAAGGTCAAACTCCCTACAGAGTCTTCAGGGAGGATCTCTTCTTTGCATCTTCCAGCTTCTGGTCATTCCCAGCTCCCTTGGCTTGTGACCACAAGACTCTAGTCTCTGCTTTTGTTTCCATGTTTCTTTCTTCTTTTCTGTGTTTCTGTGTCAAACATCCCTCTACTTTTCTCTCATAAGACACACATGATGACATTTAGAGATACTTAGATAATCCAGAATTTTTTCATCTCAAGATCCTTAACATAATCATATCTGCAAAGACTCTTCTTCCAAATTAAGTAATGCTCACATGTTCCCAAGATTTGAGGTGAGTATATTTTTTAATTTTTTATTTTTTGGAGGGAAGCTATTTTTAAGCCTACCACATTGTGTTTTCTTCTCTCTTTTATCTTCAGGTGCTATTATGTGCTTAGTCACTCAGTCCTGTTCGACCCTCTGCAGCCCCATGGACTGCTAGGCTCCTCTATCCATGGAATTTTTCAGGCAAGAATGCAGGAATGGGTTGCCATTTCCTATTCCAGGATATCTTCCCTACACAGGGATCTAACCTGTATCTGTGTCTCCTGCATAGGCAGGCAGATTCTTTACCTCAAGTGCCACCTGAAGAGTCTTCATCTGCTTGTTGGCCTTCACTCTTGATCCCATTCTACTTTAGTTTGGTTCTCTGAATATCAAAACCCAAAACAGGGACTTGGTTATTTGGAAGGTGATTCAGAATTGAAAATATCTCATCCTACCCTGTGGCTTCTCTTTTCACCCACTACCTGTTAGTCTGGGCCAGAGTTCTCTCTTCCACATGATTTCTTGGTCCTGTTATTCAGAGTTTTCCTTAGCAAAGCTTCAGTCTTATCCTATTATATTAGTGTCACTTTTCTTTAATTCTTTCAATAAAGACATTTTAATTGTTCATGTCCCAAAATATATTCTATATGAGCACATGTTTCAAAGCCTTAGGTCTACCTATGTTGATTTTCTTAGGGATTTTCTGCAGAAACCTCCTGGCTTTCTCTCACATAGACTAATACATGGGGATAGCTCTATAGTATCTGTTTTTGTTGGTCTCCTGAAAAATAAGATAAGACATCTTTTTTGCTGGGCTTTTGAATCATCCTTCCAGAAAAGTGCTTTCACCACATCAGGTATGCATACATGAAAACATTTAGCTTCATTCAATTAGGTGCAAATATGAACAAGACAGACTGTTCTAAAAGAATTCACTATGCAGAAGAGATAATAAAACAAATAAATCACAGTGAACCCAAGGTAAGGTAGACTTTTAAAAAGAGAAGAGAGGAAAGGATAGTACAAATGAAATTCCTAGTCCACAATGTCTCCTAGAATAGTGCCTGGGCTAAACTGCAGTTGTAATTGAAATTATCTGTTTATATCTTGGTGGTGGGATATGGAGTAAAACTAAGTAGAAGGTTATTGGTGAAGTGAACTAAATGGATAAATATCTTTTCTTGGCCAGGGTTTAGACAGCCATATAATTAAAAAACACAATGAAAACAGGAGAAGAGAAGATGGACAACAGTGGAGCGTTTGATGTGGTCTGCATTATCTGTGGGTTGGCCTTGCGCTTCACCAGCACTGGTTACAAATGAGATGAAGTGGACATTACCATACCAAATCCCATGGCTTTGAGTTACTACCCATTTATCAGCACAATTCTGGGCTTACTTAGTGGGCCCTTTCCCTTGATATTTCTGAGGTTCCCTGGGGGAACATTGCTGTGCCCTTGATTCAAGTTTGCCTTGCAGATTGATTGCTGCCAAGTGCTGGGGAACTAAGACACAGTTCTCAACTACAACTCCTAGCCCTCAAAGCCTCACCTGCTTGTTTTCTTTCCTCCAACAATCCTGCCATGCCACAGATGATGGGATTGATAGAGATCTGAAGGTCCAGAAGTCCCCATATATTTGCATCTCTCTGAATCACTTATTTAAGCGATTCCAACCACTTCTCTCTCTGATGTTGCTGAGCTTCACTGTCATTAATTCTAAATCAGTCTTTACTTGATCCTGCCCTTGCTATAGTCTGGCAGATGCACTGTGCTGCAAATTCAAATCTGTGCATGTGTACATACACACACACACACACACACACACACACACACACGGAGAATGTTTGCTTGCTTGCTGCAGGAAGGATTTCAGTATCAACTGGATCCAATTTCCCTTTAACAAGCTAGACTGGTGTGAAGTCTAGCTCACTGATTCATATTTCCTACTTTTAGGGAGGTAGTACTATTTTTTTATATATATAGACATAAATGTATCTCCAAAACAAACTTTAGGCATCAAATAAATGTTTTTTAATGACTGAGTGAATGAATTGGATTTTCCTAAGTGATTTTGATGTCATTTCTTTTTATTTGACTTTTATAGGGATAAGCACAGTCTTACGGATTTTAAAAACTTTTTTGTAACATCCAGAGTAAGAAAATGTTAGGATCCCATAGATTTTTCTATATAAAGCTCCTTTAAAAATTTATAATTCGTAGATGTGAACAGACAAATGGTGTTGATTTCATTATCTCTTTGCAGAGTTAACATCTGTAAGAGACATAAACTTGGGTGAACACTTGGCTCAAAACAGGTTGTATCTGTACCACAGCTCCTGTCCTCTGGATATGGCTAATAGATACTAGATTCAGTCTAATGACCCAAGCTAGAACAATCAGGGTCTACTTTTCAGATTTAAAAAAAATTCTCATGGAAACACATAAAGACAGAGGTGGTTGAAACTAAATCATCATATGATAGAAGTTGCTGCTAAGATATCTGGAGCTGCCCTAGTTTTTATCATTATCATGCTTGGGACTCAGTCTTTGCTTTAATTCTAACAGTGACCTTAATGTCCTTCCAATAAATCTCTGTTTTGCTTAGGTTGGCCAGTGCCAGCGTCTGCTATTTGCAACCCAAAGAAACGTAAAGAATAAATTATGTGGTCCTAAAAATAAATGACGATGTGTGGAAGAGGGATGCTTTATTCACCAGCCAACAAAATTGGAAGCCAAGTCCCAGAATCTAGTTAAAATGTCTTGTCAGGAAGTCCTGACTTGATAGAATTGGGTACACAGGTTTATTGGAAATCGCAAGGACTTTGGTGTTAGAAAAGCTAAATCTGAATCATAACAACGTTTTTTCTTTGTGGGATTTGGTCAAGTTAATATTAATTTTAAAATATAAAGAGATACAAGAAGGAATATAGAAATATAAAGTTCACATATGACAATAATATTAAGTAACACTAAGAAATATTATTTTATACTTCTATACATTGGAAATGCTGATACCTGTTCAGTGCTATTATGAGAATTAAGGAGAGGGTAGTTTGCAAGACAGAGAGCCAATATTTATAGTATTTGTGTAGAAATGGTTGAAGATAAGGACAGAAAGACATATTGGAGCTACATTTTGGAGAACTTTCATGCCACAGTGCAAAACTGGGAGTTGATTTATTTGGGAACTCAAAGGCATTGCACTGAAGGTCATTGAGCAAGGGAGTGATATGATTGCTGTTGTACGGCTCGAAGATTAATGTGACACCATGATATAGGGTGGACAGTTTGGAGATGGTAACTGGCAGACTCTCAGGAGATGTTACAGTAATCTAGGTGGTAGCAATGAAAGCCTGAACTAGGCTGGTAACAGAGGGAACAGTAAAGGATGAAGGTACTAGAGACACATAAAGTGCAATGAGTTGGCTGTGGTGGTAGCTAAAGGAGAAATATATAAATCAGATATTCTTGAATTTCCAATCCTGAGGGCTTGAGATATAAGCAAATACGATTTAAGACGTTAGAAATACTTCACGAGATACAATTAAGCAAAATAACGCTATAACATTTTTACATTTTGTAACATCTAAAGTTTCTTAGCCATTTTTATTTGTGTTTCTTCATTTGTATTGGGTTACAAGTCACTGCAAGGAGATCCAACCCAGTCCATCCTAAAGGAAATCAGTCCTGAATATTTATTGGAAAGACTGACCCTGACGCTGAAACTCCAATATTTTGGTCACCTGATGCAAAGAACTGACTCATTTGAAAAGACCCTGATTCTGAGAATGATTGAAGGTGGAAGGAGAAGGAAACAACAAATGCTGAAATGATTGGATGGCATCACCGACGTGACGGACATGAATTTGAGTAAGCTCCAGGAGTTGGTGATGGACAGGGAAGCCTGGCGTGCTGCAGTCCATGGGGTCGCTGAGAGTCAGACATGACTGAGTGACTGAAATGAATTGACAAATCACTGACAATTTATGTAGTAAGCTGATTACATTTTTCTGGAATTGTGTTAAAAGAAAGAGTTTGGCTTTTCCTCAGACCTCCAATGCTTTCATATGTATCACATACCATTAAATTGTGAGTATCTACTTCAACCTTACCTATGATTAACTGAGCAATTCCTTTGTACCTGAAGTACTGCCCATAATTTTACATTAACTATCTTATTTAATGTTTTTAATCTTTGCAAGCTCCTTGGAAGAAAAGTTATGACCAACCTAGACAGCATATTAAAAAGCAGAGACATTACTTTGCCAACAAAGGTTCATCTAGTCAAGGCTATGGTTTTTCCAGTAGTCAGGTACGGATGTGAGAGTTGGGCTGTAAAGAAAGCTGAGTGCAGAAGAATTGATGCTTTTGAATGGTGGTGTTGGAGAAGACTCTTGAGAGTCCCTTGGACTGCTAGGACATCCAACCAGTCCATACTAAAGGAAATCTGTCCTGAATATTCATTGGAAGGACTGATGCTGAAGCTGAAACTCCAATACTTTGGTCACCTGATGCGAAGAACTGGCTCATTTGACCCTGATTCTGGGAATGATTGAAGGTGGGAGGAGAAGGAGACGACAGAGGATGAGGTGGTTGGATGGCATCACTGACTCAATGGACATGAATTTGAATAAGCTCCAGGAGTTGGTGATGGACAGAGAAGCTTGGCATGCTGTAATCCATGGGGTCACAAAGAGTCAGATACAACTGAGTGACTGAACTGAACTGAATCTTTACAGCAACTCTTTGAAATAGACACTATTGTTCTTTCTCCAAAAATAAGGAAGCAGAAGTTCTGAAGGTGCCCATTATGCAACCCATGGCTGGACCTACTTCCTAGAATGAACTTCTTTTTTTTTTCCAGTCACAAGAACAAATCAACATCAGGGACTTGCCTCTTGAGACAAATGAAAAATGGTTCCGAATGATTATTCTTTCTTTCTGAAACCTAAATTACCTTTCCTTAGAAGATGTACTAGCATTGAAATTATCCAACCTAATATGTAACAGGCTGTTAAAGGTGATTACTTTGAAATAAACAAAATTAAATTACAGATAGAAGTTCTAAAATCTATTTTTTTATGGCAGTGGTTTTCCAACACTTTGTACCACAAAACACTGAATCTAAGTTACAAAGCAACCAGTGAAAATTGTTCTTTAAAGCAGTTGGGTCTTATGGGTTGGGGTATTTATGCATGGCACAAACGTATTTGGAACTGTGTGACATTGCAAAAGTGACCCAGAATTTTTCCTGATAGATTCTTTAAGTAGTGTGCTGCTGTCTTATCCCTACTTGATCTCTGCGAAAGATAAATACATACTTCATGTGCCAAATCTGACCCAAACTTCATCTTAAATTTGTAACTTTAATCCATTTGAAAAAGAGGTTACTGACTGCTTAAAATCACTACAGCATGTTTCAAAGCACATTTTGAAAATAAGTGATTCAAGTATGTCTTTATTGTACATTTTACATTTATGTGCTCTAGCTGAGAATTACATATGTTAAAAAAAAATAAGATGACCTTTAGAAGTTTAGAGTTATCTATTAATATCTAGATATGCTGGTGAAGTCAGGTAAATTTCTGGCCTTTTCTGGGCCTAAGTTTCTTCATCTGTAAAATAAAGTTTTATGAAAACTTTAGTAGATGCTCAGTAAACACTAGCTGTCTTTCTACTTAAATGTGTTACTGCTCTCAGTGTCCTTGTTAAAGGGACTTTCTCAGCTCAAGTTTCTTCCCCTCTACCACACATACTACATTCATGCTTGGTAGTTTTTCTTTTTTTTCCTTCCATTTTCTCTTGTCAACACCTGTTCTTAGGGCAGCTTTTGACATAATTTGTATGGTGGATACTTACAATTAACAAATCTTTAAAATCAAGGTAAGAACTTGGTCATTAGGCAAGTAGCAATGGTGTTGATTGATTTTGTCCCAAGTAAGATTGAGAAGAGGAATGTGTGTCGATGTGCAAGATATGTGCTCAAAGAATATCATTTAAGCAGTGTCTTAAAGGATAAAGAACTTTTCGAGCTTAGGATGAAAAGAAAATTTCTCAATTAATTTGCTTAACAAATATATTACTTTATTCCAACTTGCGTTTCTACTTGGAAACTCTCGTCTGAGAACACTCTGCAGTCTTTGTACTGAAATCTTAAATACTCCTTAGTTCATAAAAGCTGGCTTCCCACTACCAGCTAATAATTTATGAGTCATGATGCCATTGCTATATTTTTTCCCCATTCCTATCTTAAAGATAAATGACTCATCCAGAAAGAAAAAAAATTGTGAAGTTAAATTGCCTTGCAATAATTTCATTGGATTTATTTTATGTTCCAGGAATCTTGAGGCCAATAGATCACAAAGGGAATTCATAAAAAACATGGCTATTTTGCTTTACATATTTCCATTTAGTTCTCTATATTTTAAAAATAGTACCAAGTACTTTGGTATTAAAATACGAATTCAAATTTTAACTGAATGAACAAATAAAAATTAATGATAATCTTTGATATTACGATTAGTGTATTTATTGATGTGGACAGATAGTCACAATGAATGACAAGCACATAAAAAGTTTATAGTAAAACACATATTTATATATAGTAGCTATATGTACATATTATGCTATGTATATCATATGAAATTCAATCCCTTTTTTGGGAACTTTTACACATATTTAGGTGAGAAAATCTTAAATACGGTTTTCACTGAATTTTACAGTGATCAACACATCAATGCAATGACCATCCCATTTAAGATGTAAAGCATTAACCTTAGCCCAGAAGCAACTCTTATAGCCCTTCCCAGTCATCAACCCTGAAGAAGATAATCATTGTTAAACTATCAAGATTTTTGCTAACAGGAATTAGTTGTGCCTATTTTAGAAATTTATGTAAAGGGAATGATAGTGTATTTATTTCTGTTTATAGTTTATTTTATTCAACATATGCCGTTGAATGTAAGAGTGATGTATACCTTACATATGATTTATTTGAATGAACATTCTCC
The DNA here is from genome assembly GCA_006410615.1 of Neotragus moschatus. Taxonomy (NCBI): domain Eukaryota; kingdom Metazoa; phylum Chordata; class Mammalia; order Artiodactyla; family Bovidae; genus Neotragus; species Neotragus moschatus. Next base: position 212,598 of record SJYA01002142.1, on the reverse strand, counting down.
AATGAATATATGTTTTCTATAGTTGAGGATGGATATCTGAGTATTTATTTCATTTTTGACTATTAAGAATAATGATTCTATACACATTTTAAAAATTATATTGTTTCAGGTGCATAGCATTGCAATTTGACATATATGTACACTAAAAAATGATCACCACCACAAGTCTAGTTGCAATTCATCACCATATAGTTGACCCTGTCACCTATTTAACAAAATAGGTTATACGGCACTCTCCAGTCCCCCTTTCCTCTCTGTGTGTGCTAAGTTACTTCAGTCATGTCTGACTCTTTGAGACCCCATGAACTATAGCCTGCCAGGTTTTTCTGTCTATGGAGTTTTCCAGGCAAGAATATTGGACTGAGTTGCCGTTTCCTTTCTCAGGGGATCTTCCTGACCCAGGGATCGAACCCATGTCTCTTATGTCTATTGCATTGGCAGGTGGGTTCTTTACCACTAGTGCCACTTTGGAAGCCCCTTTTCCTCTAGTAGCCACTAATCTATGGCTGTACCTATGAGTTTATTTTTGTAGATTGAAGATATGAGTGAATTCATATGGTATTTGTCTTTCTCTCCATGACTTCTTTCACTTACCATAATATCTTCAGGTTTATTCATGTTGTCACAGGCAGCAAGATTTTATTCTTTTATAAGAACATAAGTCTGGGTAGTATTCCATTACAGATAGATACAACATCTGCTTTAATTCATTCATCCCTCTGCAGATATGTAGCTTGTTTCCATATCATGGCTATTGTTATTAATGTTGCAACAAACACTGGGTTTCATATATTTTTTTGAATTAGTGTTTTTGTGATTTTTAGATGAATACCCAGCGTATTTAACTTATATGCAGAGTACATCATGAGAAACGCTGGACTGGAAGAAACACAACCTGGAATCAAGATTGTTGGGAGAAATATCAATAACCTCAGATATGCAGATGACACCACCCTTATGGCAGAAAATGAAGAGGAACTAAAAAGGCTCTTGATGAAAGTGAAAGAGGAGAGTGAAAAAGTTGGCTTAACGCTCAACATTCAGAAAAC